>VZRU01004174.1:11868-50224 GCA_013398155.1 Pedionomus torquatus
TGTTTGTGGGGTTTTTTGTTTTGTTTTGTTTCCCCCCCCCCCACCCCCCCAAAAAAAAAAAAGGTTGGACTAGATGATCTTAAAAGGTCCCTTCCAACCTAGGTGATTCTGTGATTCTGTAACACTGCTCCAAATCTGTTGTATAACTCTTGCACAGGGATGCTTGGTATGTAAATACTCTCCTTAATCTTCTTCTTTTGTTTCAAGGATAAAACAAAACAATAACAAAACCTCCTTTATTTTGCATGCTGGGAGCACATGCCATTAATATTAATTAATTTATTTATTTAAAGTTCGTAAAAGAATTTGCTCTTAGGCTGGGAATGTGACTGCCAAGTTTCCTGCCTGCAATTTGTTATGGCTCAGTAGTATACTCCTGAAAATAGGAGTTTGAAATGGAAATAGCGACAGGCCTTTTAACTAGGCTAAAATAAGCAGAGTGTTTTATCCTGCATACTGTATGCTGTTACACAATGGCAGCCTATCATAATGTGCACGGAAAACAAACAGGGTCTCTTCAGATTGCTCTCCTGGCTAAAACTGGGCAGACAGAGGAAATAAAACAGGCTGAAAAGACAAAAGACTAGAAGGCCAAGAACACCACACCCAGATCTAAGCCCTGGAGCACAGGGATCTTAGAGAACTCACACTTGAATAATTTGACTTTGATCAGCTTGCCATTAAAAAAAAAAAAAAAAAAAAAANAGCAGCGTTCCATAAAAAAAAAAAAAAAAAAAAAGGAGGTGTAGTCTGCTGCATTGCTAAAGGGGATAAAGAAGGAGACTTGCCTTTAAGTCTTATGCTGCAATATAATGCACCCGGACTTGCCCTGTTACGTAAAACAAAGCTCTGAAAATCATCTATTTCTTGCAAACGTTTCTTATCTGTCTATAATAGTATGTTCCATGTAATTCTGCATATATAAAACACATGAACAGAAATGCATACTAGCTTTCAAGTGTCAGTTGAAAGACGTAATTTTTCAGAGTTGCTAAAAGTCCAGTCCTAACAAGTCAGCGGAGTTTCTCCAGATTTACACCTGTGTAAATGACAGCAGTATTATATCTTCGTGAAAATAACATACTGTTGGTTTTTACAAGGTATTTGGCAATTAAGAAAATAACTGAATAACTCTGTACAAAACAGAGCCTCTGTGATTTGAACCAAGCACTTCTGGTTTGTCGCACACATGCCATTTATTGAACTACCACATCGTTGCCTATTTTTACTAATTGAATTTACTTACTTGTGTTTGGGCACTGTACCAGCTACTCAACAAGTCCAGGAGATTAATTTAAAAGCCTCTCTGCATTTAGAAAGTATAGGCACTCTAGATTTACAGCTGCTTATTTCAAGGGAGGCTGACTGCTGATCCTAATGTCTTTGAGTAACAGATGGTTTTGTGAGCTGCACTGATAATGAAAATGATAAATTTTGCCTCTTGCCATTAAAATAAAGCAGAGAGGCAGGATAAAAGAAAAAGCAGTGTATTCACTTTCTACAAATAGCATATCTGAGTATGGGGCCGGGGCCAGGGCCAGGGGGAAGCCCAGGCAAAACTAAAGGCTATCAGTTCACATGAGGAAAAACTTGCATAAAATAACCTTGCCTGATCTGGACTGTGAAAGCATTGGCCCCTGTAATGTTAGAATTTATAGCTTTAATCTTCATAAGAGCTGCATGGCTCTTCTCACATGCAGGGTAAACAGATTTGATGTTTCTGAGATGAAAACTACTGAGCTGAACTTTGCTTATTATTGGCCACAAGCATTTGGAAACCTAATAAAGCATTCCATTAAAATCTTGGCATTTTAGTAACACAAAAGAAATAAGCGTCTCAAAATGCGAGTCCAAGGCAAAAGAACATTTTGGGGAGTAGAAAATCATGGAATTTGGATTTTAACAAAGTTTGCAATGACTTAAAAATAGATCAAAGGCAATGCAAGGTGGAACAGAACAATAAATGCTTGGTGTAACTAGCAATGTGACTTTCTTCGTTATTTAAATTTTATTACATTTGTTGACATTTTTTCATGTTCTTTTAAACCTCATACATTGTACTGGAAAGAGAATAACACTCATCACTGACTGTCTGTGTGGTCTCTAACAGGTAACGTAAGGCCTGATTTCTTAAAATTATGAGGATCCACAACCACAGCTGAGATTGAAATGAGCTACTACTATTCTGGGCTTTAGATGATCAGCTTTACTCTGAAAAATAAAACTCTGTTAAGGCTGGCTATGCTGCAATTTTTGCTGCACAGGAAGCCCACACTGAACACAGTTATGGACCTATAGTCAGTTTATGTTTTGATTTCATCTAAGAGACATAACTAATATTTCTGTAGAAAAGGGCATAATACTCCTAGTAATGGTATGGTCTATGAATTCAAAGCTGTAGCATAGCTGAACAAGTGTGATGACCTTGCTAGCAGTGGTAAAACTTTGTAGAGTATCATTTGGGCAAACAAGACAAGAGCTGCCTCGTGCCAGGTGTGCTGTCAATAGTCCATGCTTGCCTTCTCCACCAAGATACCATGAAAATGAGCCTCCTAAACTACCGCTTTTACTGTGCTCTGCAGGCAAACAAACAAACGAAATAAAAAGAAATAAAACAAACAAAAAAAAGAAATAAAGACTCATAATCACGCATAAAAGAAGCAAAGCTTCATAACCAACCCTAAATAAGAGGTCTCTCGCTAGGATTCATTGAAAGGGTTTGCTGTTTTGTCACAAGCTAAACAACATTAATTCTAACATGCTTTGAAATGTCTTGGTCCTGTCTGTACTGGCAAAGCCAACCAAGAAAGCACATGATTATATCTAAGTCAGATCTTCTACTTACAGTCTACTTATAAGTTGCCCTATAGAAGCAGACAGTATATAGGCTCTCATCTGGAAAGCTCATAGTTAAAACCCTGGGATACCTGTAGTGATAATCAGGTAACAATCAAATGCCTGCAAACAAATTTTAGCTTGGATTTTACCCCACCCAGAGAACCAGAGTGTTGATTCTGCATCACATGGCAGGTGTGAATGAGTCCTACCAGGTGACACAAGCTCATCCCACTGTAGATGACCACACAGAGTTCAATTATGCAATTCTATTTTTCTGACCTTTCCAAAGAAATTCAACTTCACACAGCTGAACATTGCAGAGATACTCATAAACTGCCTGGTAACAAGGTTGGTGTGCTTTATTTTTTGTGGTGCTAACATATGAAGAGCTATCTACTGTAACAGATGCTATTTGACAGTGCAAAATAGTAGCACTCAGACTTAAACTGTAAATTATAAACAATCCCTCTCTAACTGCAAAATGAATACACAGAATGGGGAGGCCTGTCAACTAAGATATTAGTAAATCAAGTTGAGGAAGACAAATTATTCACTAAAGCTGAAGTAACTAAAACTTTATTCAGTTAACACCACTGTTATTAGAGTTCTCCTGTTCTTTGCCACAATTAGTAGATACGAAATAAAGTAATTATAAGCAGCACACAGTAAAATCAGTTATGTCTTTCCTTGCTATGTAAAAGCAACAGAAAGCATTTCTAATTATTAATTCCTACCAGCTGAAAATATGCTATATAAATACTTACTACTGGTAAGACGCCTGGCCACATCAAGACAGTCCTTTCCCAAGGGACTTCATAATTATGTTTTTCCCCACCAAACCACAGACAGGGCCATGAATTAAAAGTGACCTTGTTGGCCCAGTGGTGCAGCTGACATGTATTTGATTACAAACTTACTAGTACTAATGCCAAGGAGGGGAGTTACGACATAAGCTGAAAATGAGTTCAAGCGTAGCTTTCTGCACAGAATGTCCCTGGTAACCTGGCCGCAAAATGGATCTGATTTTTTATTAACCTTAAAAGACAATGCCTTCCTCCTGTTCTCTCTATCTCTTAATGAAATCCTGACTCAAAGTTCTCCAGAAGGATATGCTTGGTGAAAATACCTTGGATTACAAGGTCCTCAGCAATATCTGGAGTGACATCTCAAATCTAAAACTTCTTCAGAAAGGACATGGAGGACTTTGCGGGGGGGTATGGGTAATAGGATGTATCCTGTGTTACATAGCACAGAGGTTCCTGCTCCATAATAACAGTCCCTCAAGAATTCCTGAACATCATGGTGGGGGATGGTGAACACAAAGTTGGCCTTACCTAAAGCATCAAACCTGGCCCCAACCAGCATGAAGGGTAAAATAAGCTAGCAGTTCATCATTTTCTTCAGCATGCACTGAGGGACATTTTTGTGTTGCTCAGTTCAGGATCAGACTTGCAAGGCTTCATTCTTAGATCTTTGGAAGAAGCAGCAGGTACATGGAAGAAAAGGCTCTGGCAGCTGGCTGCAGGCAGGATGTAATGCCTTTGCATTTCATGGGGCTCCTGGGTGGGAGTCTCAAACTCCTCTGCATGACAAATGCAGCCAAGTTTTATTCCACACATCTGCCTGCATCTCTTACAGTACTTGCTGCTAGATCCCAAATGTCACAGCTGAAAAAAAGGTACAAGCAGGTAAGGCTGTGTTATCTATCTTAACATAACTGTGTATGTTAAGGAAGCAGGACTAACCTCCTTTCTCCTTCCCAGGTTAAGTAGTGAAGCAGGTCACAACCCCATCAATTTTGCCAACGCCAGTTCAGGGCATACTCAGAAACATAGCTTGGGTGCTCAGGACTTAGCTCAGGAAATGCAAAGGATCAGGGCCTGCCCTCCAGAGACTGACAAAAGGGTGTATGCACATGCAGAGGAAGGAGGCTCTTTCCATTGCACAGAGCTGGCTCCATGGCTCTTTCCCATTTCCCTAGAGATCCAGGGTATTTGTGTGCGAGTTACAAGGAAACCAGCAGATCAGTAAGCACACAAGGGGACCTGGCAGTTTCAGTCAAGATTTCTTTAGGTAACCTAGCAAAAAGGACCGCTTTCCCTGGCCCTGGACCCCCAGAACACAAGCCTCCTACATGGGATGCAACCAGCTGCAGGTCAAGTGGTGGGAAGGTCTCTCAGTCCCCACTTGTTATAGCTGACAAGTTAAATTAATCAATTAGTCTCTTTTTAATGCACACAGCAAAATCACCATGCAAATCTGCTGTGACAGCAGTTTGTGCCCCTGATGCAAGCTAAACCCAAAACAGCGGAAGGCTCATAAAATAAGGATTAAAGTTCAACAAGAAAGCTGATAATGGAGAAGCCTGCCCAGACTATGCCCTATTCTAGCCAACTTTATGTTATCTTCTCATTTTAGAACAGCTGACAATTTTTCCCAGACCAGAAGTTGACAAGAGGCTGAGCAACGCCAATGTCGTTAAATCTTTGTTTTCAGGCGCAGTGTTGTCTCCACACTGCAAGAAGTTGTTTCAGCATGTGAAATTTTACAGGAAGGCGCACACTGTTGGTGGATGCCCATACAGGGAGCTATGTAATATGTTGAAACCATCTGGCATTTTGTGGTTTTGCAGTATCAGTCAGACGCACTGTCTGGAAACACACAGCTCAAACCCAGAGTCCTCAATTCGGGTCAGATACCTACAGACGCCAGCAGACTATGAGCTGCAGAATAAAGCACTTAATTAGGCGGCTGAAGTTTATGATTGATTTCAAGGCCAGCTGAGCTAGAAGCCTATTACTGTGTAGGAAGTTTTAATAAATGTAATTATTATGGCATGTTTGATATAACCACAGTCTTCATGAAACGCTCCAAAGTACCATTTTAAAGACTCGTTCTGTTGCTGGTTTGCTATGTACTTCCTGACTAAGGAATAGGCCAGATGATGTAAATCCCAATGTGAAGCATAGCGAAAAGTACCACTAAAATTAATAGAGCATAGTTACAGAAGAGTATTTTGTATAGAATTACCTTCTCTGGAGTGCGAACAATGCTGCTGAAAGGAGGCTCTGGGTTACATTATTCCCGTGATCCAAATTTTTTTAGCCAGATGATGTTACTGGGGAGATTTGAAGTCTTTATAATTACCACTCAAGGCCTAGAGGAAGGGGGGAGGAAAAACAATGAAATTATGTTTCATATGTTGATTCATAGAGAGTAACCTGCAGTGGCCTGGTAACTAGTTTCGTCTATCAGAAAAAGCAAATTAATTCTGTATCCAGTCGGTTTTATGAGTGGCAGCTCAATTTGCTTTCCCAGTTAAGCAGGGAAGAAAGTGGCCTTTTGTCACAAACAATTGCTTCCTGCAATGCCTCAGAATAAGATGTAAAACAGGCAAAGAGCTTTGGATACAGCTTTCAACGTCCTACTAAGAAGTAAAATTTCTTTCTTTCATCTTCCCTTGGAGGAGGAATTCAGGTTATGCTCTGCACTAAATTAAAGTGTTCTGCTCAGTTATGTACATGTACTGCCTTGAAAACTGTTCCTGCTTCTAGGTCAAGGGCTCTCCCTCTGGCTGGGTGCCAGCTTTATCCCTGGACTCCCATAATCCCTTGAAATAAATCAACTTTCCATTGAAATCCTCTGCCAGTTCCACTTCAGACTAAAATGTGCTGTCTATAGCATGATGCTCTTTTATACTTTTCTTTTTGGGGGGGCGGGGGGAAGAAGAGGAGAAACAATGTCGTCATTGTACACTGGATACAGTTCCATGTTACCCACATTGTGTATGCTACACTAACCCCAGATTTCAGTGTTTATTATTAGAACTAAGAAAAATACCTTCAACCGAAGGAATAATGTGATGGGTTGAAAAGCATCCCACTTGTGTGCATGTGCATGTATGTGTATCCCATTACTACTTTGCTCACACAAACTCAAGTGTGAGCTTCTCAGCCTGGGCAGATGAAGACCCCAAAGATTTTTTTTTCTCTTCCCTCCTTCCCTCCCTGTCGCCTCCCCAATATCAATTTTCTTCTCTGTGTCTTACAAATGGAACTGAATATATTCACACATTCCCGTGGAAGACTAAAAACTGTCACCTCATTTGGGGTAACCAGGCAGCTCTAAACTGAGCCGCAAGAAAGCCCAGATGCTACTACATCTCTGGGGGAAACACACAGGTCTAGCAACATAGGACCCAAGTGTGGCAGCCTGGGTGAAAGAAACAAGGTGTATTCTGAGGCTGTGATCAGACTAACAAAGTATGTATTTGCCACTCAGCAGGAAATCTAGAAGACCTGTCCTGCAAGTCTTGGGGTAGCTCAGAGTTAAAATCATTGCAAATTTTGTTTGTGCTGTATAGTTTGGATGGTTGGGAAGGAAGAAATGGAGACAAGGCAAGGAAATTCAAAAAGGGAAAATACACATCATCACGCACAATGTTTCCAGGTTTGTGCATAGAGATCTTCCATCCAAGGCATCTTGCAGGCTTTTAATGTTATGCACCTGCCTTTTCATATTTTCCTTCTGCAACAAGGTACAGGCAATTGTACTGACTACAAAACTCACAGTAAACCACACACCTAGGGCTTTAATTTTAAATCGGTCTGAGTGAACTAACTGGTTTTCCCCTGGAAGCCTTCAGTGGACAGTAGCTTCACCACCTTCAGGCCTTCCCTTTAAGTGAGGAGTGCTGCCGAACCCAAAAAATCCAAAGCAAAACTGTAGCTGAAACCATTATGTTTCATCTGGTTACACGTCAAAACCTCAAACCTTGTGCACACAGGGCTCAAATTATAAACCCATTAGGCTCAACCCCAGAGCTGGACCCACAAATCTTTTACAGAAGCCAATACAAGTTTCAAGTTCATAAGGAATAGCAACCCAAAGTGGCCAGGGGACTTTTCCAAGGTCAAACAGTGAGTGAGAAGGGAAGCTGAGAAGAAAACCACAGTCCCAGCCACTTCACATGCTTTGCTACCAAGAGAGGTAGAAACTCACTCCGCTTGAACTTCACTCTGTATAGCCTTCACCAAACCACTCAAAATAACCATTTTTTTGCCTGTTAATTATTTTAATAATTCACATGGCAATGAATGACTAAAAACTGCATCATCCCTCTAAGGATTCAGCTGTGGAGAATGCATCCATTTAGCTGCAGGGTAGTTATTACTGCATAGATTTGATTTTGCTACACAATGAACACCCTGTTTATTGAAATACTTACATGCTGCTCCAGGTGAAATCATCATCACTTGCAGGTATACTCTGAAGCTAAAGGAATGAGCTCAGATCCACTCATCTAGACCCCAAACAAGACCTGTCTGTTTGTCTGGATCTCCACAATGCTCTCAGATGTTTGGTTAATGCCCCTTTGCATGTTTTTTAACACTTCCCAAATCTCTGCATCTAAAATGTGGAGATAAAATTTCAACATAAGAAAACACAATTGCAGTTAGAATACCTGCCTCCTCCCGGTAACTCTGCTGACTGCCATGGCACAAGGCTCACAGGAGAGCACCAAGATGATTTTAAGTTTGCGGTCTAACATAACATACCCCTTTTTGAGTGTAGACGATCATGCAGTGGTCACTTATTTGCCTGCTTAAAATCAATACTACCAAAGCTTTAATCTGCAAGACTTTTGGCAATACAGCAAGCAACTGTTCCAGGATCTAGGCTTAATGCTGAAATACCATCAGGGCTGAGGATTGCTACATATTGCTTCTAATAGTCCCTGGAATGGCATTAAGGAGCTCTGGCACTGTATCCAGAGTTCTCTATCAATAATTGAAAGTACTTCTACAAAATGGGAAGAAGAGGAGGGGGATGAGCACTCACAGACTGAGTCTATTTAAGGTATTGAAAACACTTCTGTGGGGTGAAGGGTCAGCATTTCACAAATAAGGTATGGTGCTTATATATGCAGTAAAAAACTGGAATTCCAATACTTACCTTTTTCCCATCCAGGTTAATTAGGAGTTTGCTATACTCCCAGCTACTTTTGCTTGCAGGCAAATTTCTTTTGAGCACAGCAGCCAGGACTGAATCTAGGGCTAAGCTTTCCCACCATATCACTCCAATATTAAAAGAATTTTTCTGGCTTCCTGTTAAACCACACACTGATTACAAAATACTTTTGCTTGTTTAGGGCCAGATTCAATAAAAATTCTGGCCAGCTTCCACAAGATGGAAGGCCACAAAAGCCCTGAAATATTTTGGTTTTGAAGCCTGTATGGGCTTCCATGGCTTGGATGCTGGGTAACTATTCCAGTGAATGTGGTCCTCATAAAGCTTTTCAAGGTCCCGCTCCATATGGACCCAGCAATATCTCTTTATTCTCTCCAGTGTGGATTACAATCCACTTCAGAGAATTCCTGATTTATGCCTCTAGCTACAAGCTAAATCCTAGAGGAATTGGTCCTTTTCATATCAGGTCACATCCTCTGCAGAACACTGACAGAGAAATTAGTGTTTCTGAAAAGAAAGCACCACTTACAAAAATCTGGTATGTTTTGCATGCTTTATATGAATATAAGAGAATGGTAAAATCTAAAAGGAAATTCAATAAACTACTCATTATCTATATTCATATGACTAAGCTACACATGGAACGTAGCTTTTATCCTCCATAAAAAATGTACAGATGTTCTATAGAAAACTGTGTGAACAAACTTTAACCTCACGACTGCTATTATTTTGTAATAAAAGGCTTACAGCATAATGTGAGCTTTTTTTAGAATGTAAGTTCCATGTGAGTAGTGTCTTGTTAATTTAATATTAATGCAATGCACCAGGAAGAAGTCTGCACAGAATCTCAAAGAGAGAGAACCACAGTGCTGCAGACAGGAGATTTGTGGCATGGATTTTATCTGTTTCAGCACTTAGCACAAAATTCATTGACCACAATTCCCATTGCCACAGCGCAGTGGATTCATCTACAGTGCTTTGGCATCGGGATTTTGTTGTGCTTTTCATGTGCTTTGGCATCGGGATTTTGCTGCAGCATTCCCACTACCGTTCCTGGGAATCATGTGGTTAAGTCACCTTACACTGCACTGAAAATTTACCTCTCACTGTCAAGTGCATATGAATGAGCTGCTTTTTTGGGAACTGCAAAAGAAAAAAAAAGAATCCACTGAATAAACTTCTGAATTTCTTTTGCTGAACCATCCTTCAGGTAGCAGGTGTGAAGGCTTTCACCAGACTTGCAGACTGCAAATGCGGTGCCTGCTTTGCTTGCACCACAAATGAATTAAAGTGGGGGAGCAGAACAGAAATCCAGTTTCATCCACACAGTCTCCCTTTCGCAGTGCCTGAGCCCTCTCCTCTGCAGCGCCTGCCATTCAGAATACCTATCCTGTATTTCCCCAAGGAGCCAGTCTCATCTCCAAATGCACTGGTAAAGTAATTTATGACTCCCATTGTTATAATCACTTAGCAGCTTCCAAGCATGTAAAAATAGCAACAATAATCTCTCCCACTTTTCCTTCCTTAGCACCCCATAGGAGAAAAAGCTTGATTAAACCTGTAAGGGTTATACATGCACTTGTGTGTTTCTGTAACTTATGAGGGAGTTTGACGTTTTCTGAAAGTGATGATGTTTACAGATGTCTTACTCATAGCAGAAATACATTTCCTCACTCTATATACAGCTTCTGGGAAATTTGTGTGTCCAGAAGCTTCCTTCTATTGCTTGACAGTTTCATTGATTCTGCAAAATGCACTTGTGTGCTATCATGATCATAATGGCAGGCCCAGTTTCAGAAATGGTGAAGGCCATTTCCTTGGAAGCCTTCCAGGGTCAAATTTGAACACCTACCCGAGCATTCCATGGAATGAAGCAAAACTTCCAAGTGTAGCAGATGAAAAAATGGGGAGACATTTATGAACAGTAGGTCTATAGCACTGTGTGCTTGGTAAACTGTCAGACTGCTCCTGTTTGTTCCAGTTTTCTGAGCATGTGATTTCAAATGCAGTTAATCATTTTATGTGGACCATCGTGGCTGCACTGCACCAACAGACTGAAGACAACAGTCTGGTCCCTGTGAAATGGAGATTGAGCTTTTCAATTTCTGTGCATATTCTGGAGCCAAGTACTAAGTCCCAAAAGTCCACAGAGGCACAACAAATGTCAAAGGCCCTCAGCACCTGGAATAGTTACAGAAGGACGAATTTCCTCTGCACTCCTCTGCTTCACAGTTGTCACCTAGGTCAAAAATACTAGGAAAATTTATATTAGTTTCTCTGAAGGTATAATTTAAAATCCATTTTACTTAAACATGTAGTAGACAAATAAGATGGCCTTAAGCTACCGCAACCCATTTTGCTTACATGTGATTTTAAGTAACATTGATGCAACTGTTTAATACATTTGAGACCTTCAACTTGCCTGGTTGACTTCTGGTGATTTACTCTGCAGTGCAATGCCAACTTCAGGTAGTCGCTAAGGTAATTAGGGGAAGGCAGCAATTATGCTTGCAATAAGGAATATGAAAACCTAGGTAACACCTACAGAAAAGCAGGTACTTTATCTCAGCATGTGATCTCCCCAGCTCTCCAGGGATTTCACATGTGTATGGAAGAAGCCTTATCAGCTTTCAGAGATGAGGAGTCTGGACATAGGAAAACAACTGCTGCTTGTGACTCCTCTGGCTCTGCCTTAAGAGAAGGAACAGAATGATTTCATGGAGCTTCCACTGATATATTCGGCTTCTCCACACAGGTTAGCAGCATTTCATGATGAACAGCATCAAATATCAAGAGCGATCCAACAAGTAATTGCGCACTACCATTTCTCACTGGCCAAAATTACAAGGACAGTCCCAGTATCCTGCGCTACCCTGAAACTTCAGTGATAGGGATCAAGTTACTGGCTTCCTCACAGCTGACGTTAGAGATTAATTTTTGTCAACCTGATTAGCAGAGGACAATTAAAGTTTGTGTGTTAGCTTGTAGAATCTTGCTCTTTGAAAGACAGATCCATGAATGACTCTTACCAGAGAACACACATTAGCTGTAATGGAAGATTCAAATCAAAGGGGGAGATTATAACCTCCATTTACGTATGCCCAAAACACCCTGTTTCCATAGCCATTTGCTCAAACCTGGAAAGACCATGTTACATTTCTTTTCCTGCTTTAGCTTGAGTGCTTGGGATGTTATGGCAAAGGCTGTGAAATAGGATACCCCATACTAGAGATGTGACAAGATGAGTAGTGTCAACTGATGTTTATAAAGCCACGTCAGGCTCCTGTAACATAAGAGAAGTAGGTATTTGGCAGTGGCAAAGCACATGGCAGTAGTTTGCTTTCATGTCTGTGTCAGGCAACACTTCTGCCACTGCTACTTTCAGTTCTGCTCATCTACCCTCATTTCTGGGAGGGACTGAGGGCAGACAGAAAAGCAGGAGCTGAAGGCTGAGCATGCCTGGCAGAAGTTACACCTCTGTCTCCCTGATTTGTTCTGTTACTCCAAAACATTTTCTAAAACCATTGCTTCCTTTACATTTCCCATGCAGTTCATCTGCAGTAACCTGGGTCTGCATATGCATACCCCCGTCCCCTCTGAGGCAGGCTAAGAACTCTTCTCCTTGGCCAGCAGCTCTGTAACAGGGACCAGAACTGTCCCCCTCCCCACTCCGGCTCCAATTTCTCCTGGTTGCCATCACATCACACCTTGCATGGTCACAGATAATGATGCAAGTTACAAGGACACTGCATGTTTTTCAGAGTCCTACCCCACCTTTTAGGTGAGGAGAATTGCCACATCCCCCAGAAAGCTCCACGTATGCTATTAAAAGAAATCAACAACCACTAAAAACTCCTCCATGCCTTCTATGCTAGAAGCAATGACTCATGGGCAAACTATTCATCTATTAACTGTTTTCACTAAAAAAAAAGTCACTCCCATCTGAGAATTATGAAAGATCTTGCCAGGCCAAAATGTCAACTCAGTTATGGTATTTATTATTGCAACTGTCAGGCCAGAAAGGTTTGCTGCAAAGGATCCTTCAGGCATGCTCAGACAGGAGTTCCTGCCTATGGGCCAGCCACCTTATGAACAGGACTGGTAAATGTCAGATGTCAAGTTCTTGTTTCAGGTCCTGCACTCTTCCGCTTTTCACCACCATGGATCATTTTAATCATTTCGCAACTGGCAAAGACCACAATCAGCTTTAAGAGCTGATAGAGGTCTTTGTCTCAACTTTCCCTATTTTTAATCTACTATAGCATGGCTTCAAGGGCTCGTGACTGTCAACCAGCAGAGGAGAGACAAGCTGGAGGATGAGGTGTACTTTCTTCAAGTTGGTGGCTGCTCCCCATAGCCATGTGCTGAAAGCATCCATAAACTGCAGGTCTGTGCTCAGGAGTCATGAGCTGGTCCTGATGCAAAGGGAGGCTTGCGCTTGGGTTTCATAATGGAGTTCATGGAAGTCAGTGGAAATAACTGCAGCCAAGGTGGAAAGCCATGTAGAACAGATGTCTTTACAGAGGATAAAACAAACAACAAGAAATACTCAGAGCCCAAGTTGGAAGTCTTGGCCCATGCTAAATCTGTAAAAAGCCCCAAAGTGCTCTAGAGGGAGGCTGTCCGACACTTAAATTCCACATGTATAAAGTAAAACACATTTGCATTGCTAATTTAATAAAGAACTTCTTGACCCAAAGTCAAATACTAGCACAAGTCTTCTGCATAGAAAAGCTCTGATAAGCACACTCTTTAACTCTGGGAACATTCAGTAATGCTCTTTTTTAAAAGTACATATGCTTCTCCCAGTGTCTGATGTTAATTATTTTATCAGATACCAGGCAGCCCTGTGCTGAGTAGGTATGTAATATACTAGCCTTAGGGAAAAAAAAAAAAAAAAAGCCTTATCTTTCAAGTGGATTTGAAACTGTGTATGATCTTTCTGAGTCTGTGGAAACTTTCCTCTGCGGCACAGAGCTTATATAAGGAAGGGAGAAAAAAAAAAAAGAAAAAGAAAAAAAACCCACCCCAAACCTGTACAGCTTTCAGGCTGCAATTCTCCAGGCCATTCCTTTCTGTTGAATTTTCTCTCCTATCAGTATTTTGGAATGACATACAGGTTAAATTGTTCATCTGGCACAGAAAGTAGCTTTGGTAATTGCAAGTTTACATTACACTATAAATGACTAGATTATAGTAAACAGATGAACTGTGTAAATAAAATATCACTTAGCTCTCCTTTGTGACTTGTATTCTGATACCACTACTACTGCTTTTACTACAATTACTACTACTGCTGCTGGGCTTCAGCCGACAGCTCAGCCTGAAACCCTTTATTCATCATTATTACTACTTCAGCTGTTTTGAGAGCGAAAAGGCACAGAGGACTTATTGGCCAGAGGCTCTCTAACCTAGCAGGCCTGCCTGGGAAGTCAATATGCTGCACTCAAGAGCACAAAGATGGATTGTGAAGCTGGGGCTGGTGAAGGAACATGCGCTGCATCTGGAAGGACAAGGAGACAGCCAGTTCTGCTCTGCCAGAAGCCTCCCAGACTGCGCATGTTTGCACACCAACCTCGTGGCATCCTTCCAAGACAATTTGTGAACCTTGGTTCACACCATTTTCAAAGTAGGTCATACGCAGTAATCTCTCGGCTGAGGAGAGACATGCTGTCAGCAGCACTCGCTGCAAGGAGGGCGATAGCTACAACCAATGAGTGAGTGCTGGCGTGCACAGAGAAGCCCAGGAGCAATGAAAATGCATCTGGGGGCCAATGAAAATGATCTGGGGCCAGCCCACATTTTTCCTCACACCTTGCTCAAACAGCTGACAGGCAAGCTCTAACAGACCCAGCCTCTTACCATTTATAGCTGCACCAACTGTTCTCCCGGACGCAACCCACCAGCACGGCTTAAATATTAATCTCACTGAAAATGCACTAGGAGAAGAAATCTAACCTTTACTTAGCTCTGTGCTCCTGACAGCAGGAATCACAACTAATTCTGAATTATGTGACTTAAATTTACTACAAGCTTTGGATAATCACTTCTTAACATGCTTCCCTTACCTGCCCCTGCCCTGACAGACAAAACACAGCCTTGAAGTCTGATGTGTTTTTGACAGAGGGGATTCCTAAAGCACTTAAAGTTTCCTGCATTTTCCTCTACCCCTTGCTTGAACTGTTTAAGGGACACGGAATTAGATATTGTCACATTTAAAGGTGTATTTTTGAAAGATGGTGTCCAGGAAAATAAACACAGGAAGGAGTGATCATACTTGTTTTCACATTTTAATAATGCATAGACCATTAGAGAAACAGCAGTTTAAAGCAACAGCATGAAACTTCTCAGGCACAGGAGCTGCTAGGAATGTGGTGCCTTTAAACACAGCCTGCACATCATCTGAGATGACTTGATGCTCGAAAGCTGAAGAATTGCCTGAAGAGTGCTCTGCATTATGCAATTGGAAAAAAAAAAAAGGTTAATTTTTAAACAGGCTCAATTAACAGGCTCAATTTAACCTTGCTGCTGGTCAACAGTTACATGAATTTGAATGAAAATACACTCTCTGAAAAAGTCCACTCTAATATTATGGGTGTGCATAATTTTTAGCACTGAAATCCACAGGGAAACAGCCGAGTTGAGCAAGCACTGCTTTTTTTGAACCTAGGAAGGAATGGGGCTGACTTTCCTCCATTTGAAAAATTGTGCTTTTTCCTTCTTTTCTTTCTTACCCTGTGATGTGTCAGGCTGGAAATCTTATACAGAAAGCAGCAAGTGATTTCTGAAGTTATCACTCTCTATGCAAAGAGAGAGGGAGAGGGAGACTGCATGTTGTAGACTAGCAATGAGGCTTATCTTGTCCAAGAAAGAACACACAGAATGACTTTCTGCTTCCTTGGGAGCGACCTACCTGATCAATAGCCTGTCCACGGAGTTATAAGACATGCAGAAACATGTCACAAAAAGGTGCTATTTTTATTAGCTAAAAGGGTGCTGTAATGACTTTTTATGCAAATATATAGAAAAACTCATAAATCCAGAAAGGGTTATCCCTTGGTACATAATCAAAGGAACAATTTCTTCTACAAACATGGGATACTTTCCTGCCAAAATCATATTGCTTGCCTGTTACCACTAAGCTTTGAAAGAAAAGTAACAAATAGAAACCTCCAGCTGTTGACTCCCAAATGAAAGTCCCTTTAAGAAAAATTATAACAAAGAAAACGCCCAGACACTTCACTATGTTTGTGGTTTTTTTTTTCCCCAGAATGACAAAGAAATCTAGTTGTGGTTACAAATGGGCTCAGTATTGTACAATTTCAGGACATGTGAGTTTTATTACTTTTCAGGCTAACTTTGGCTTTTTCCTAGCCAGCTGCTGGCAGTTGTCATTTTAGGATTGAGAGCAGACTACTTTGAAACAAAATTGTTCATTAACCTTTTTAAAAAGATACAGAAAAAATCCCCAACACTTTTGTGTCTTTCGTTTCAGCTTGGATATAAACTCTTTTTTTTTTCTCCAGTCTTTGAAAGGAATGAGTCTGAAATGCTAAACAGGTCACAGAGTAATTATGCACCCACCTGAAAATTAAACACACGTTCAAAGGCTTAACTAACAGCACGTAACAGGTATATGTCATTCATTTTTTTCATGGTTGGTCATTAGGGTATAAGCAAAACCGGATCCCATTTAACCCAGAGGAGAAAAGCTGTAATCTTTCTGCAGGGTTTAAAGGAGAGAGGCAACAGCAACGTGATACTGTATTGATGAAGCTGATCTCTTACTGCAGGGCAGCCACAGCAGATCTTGAGTATTTGACATCCGGGTGTTGGTGTGTTGAGAGGGTCTTTGGGGTTACTCAAAGAAACACCAGTTCTGAGGCCTGGCCAAGCTGCTGTGCTTGGACAGGTACAGACAGACACTCCTTATCTGGGCCAACCTGAGATCAAACCTGGCAGCTACTTTCAGAGTTGTAAACCCACATCTCAATTGAAGACAAACATTTTGGCAAATCCTTTTATGTTCAGTCCAGAGCCAAATTTATTTTCTGGGACACGTACATCTTCTTGCTCTGGCATTACTGAATATTTTTTGTTAGCTTACTGTGTTTTCCCTGACCTTTCATAGCACAGGTCTGGCAGCAGCATTTCAGATGCACAGAAGGAATTGAATCTACATTTCCTTCACAGATTGGAGGTGCTTGGGCTAGTAACATCTCTTTGACAGATTTCCTTGGTGGTAAAAAACATTTTTTTTTAAGATGGAGAGGGGGATGCACAGTTATGGCAGAGGTCAAAACCCACTGAAGAAGTGCAAAGGACTTCAGTATGGCCTTTACAGAGGTGCATGGTGACTCAGAAGAATTGAGAATGAACATAGCTGGTTTGTACATGATTTGGTCACCTCCTGCTGAGCTCTTGCAGCAACTGTGTTTAGTATTTATGGAACAAGACCTGTAGTACTCCAATAAACTGATGCTGGTTAAAGGGGATCTTTGGCCAATACCAAGACTGTACACGGATTAAAGGTGGCTTAGGTCAACATTTGCTTCCTTATCCTGAGTTCCCCGAGATCAGCACAGGTTAGGATTGAGTGCTAACCTATTATTTATTGCCTTTTGGATCTGCTGCTGCAGTGAGTTTGGCTCTTCCCAATTATCTTTGCACTTAGCAAAAAGCTCTGGCTTCACAGTGTGCCAGATGTTCACTGCATCACGGACAGAAACCCCACACATCACCTCTCAGATAACCTTTAAACTGTACTAAGGCTATTCTCCAGTTTAAAAATTCAGTTATTTTTTGATGCTCTGGTTTCTGGAATACCCTAGTTTGGCTTGGAAGACTTCAGATGGTCTCTTCTGCCTATGATCACCAGATAAGTACACATGATTATGATGGCGGAAAAAAAAAAGTGATTGTTACTGCTCTGTGTTCAGTAGCATGCACATACTTTCATACTAGAAAAGGTTTTTCATAACAACACATAACAATCCACTGATGGGACTGCAGAAGGCTTAGGTGCTACCGTTTAGTTTTTGTGGCTTCACGGTTGTTGTTGGCCAGAAAGAACATCCTCTATTAGGCCAAATGGTTGAAACACATGAAAGAGAAAATACTGTGTGCATAATAAAATTGCAGACTGCATTTTTGTTCCGTTCCTTTTCCTCTCTTTGGTCCCCTCATCTCTACTCTCAGAAGCACTGAAAGAAGCCTGATTTGGGAACTCTAGGGAAGTCAATGGATTTATACTGATGTACCTGAAAGCAGAAGGTAGCTAAAGGCTCAAAAATCTGTATTTGTGTATTAACCTTGGTGTTCCTGACCAAACTGCTCAGCTGACCACCACTGGATTAGCAGTTTTTTTAGTGCTTCACACCTCCTACACTCAGAATGTCAAATCACATCAGCTTACTCATGAGCTGAAAGAGCCTGCTCTTTCATCCCATTCATTCATGACAGGTAACACAATAGCTGGCTCAGCCTGAAGTATTCCATGCCCTAGAGCAATGAGTGTACCTGGCTTTTTACACCATGATTCTCATCACCTTTGTTTAGCACTACCCAGGTAAGTGAAACTCTTCATTTTAAAGCACATGAGATTTTCTTGTGTTGTCATCAAACAAAATAACATGATTATCCCTCTGGTAATAGTCCAACGGGGCTTAAAAGTCCACTCAGTTGCAAGATTTCCCTGCTAAGTGTGGGCATTAGTCTCAGTTATGAAAACCCATAGACTCTAAGCTTTTGTTAAGACAAAAAAAAAAAAAAAAAAAAAAAANAAAAAAAAGTAATTAAGCCTTATGGCAGCAACCCCTACATTTCCAAGCTCAAACTGAGTGCAAACTGATGCAGCATTGGTTTCCTGAATCTGCTCCTGGAGAAAGAGTTCCAGTGCTCTCATGCCACTCCTCCATCCCAGCTCTGCCAAACCAGCACCCGCTGACAGAGATTACCAAGATCTCAAGCTATTCTCGAGCAGGACCCCGTGCCATGCAGAGAAACCCAACAACCCCCTTAATTTCACACTGAAGCTTGTGAAAGCTACAACTGGGGGCAGGAATGGGCGCTGGGATGATTCACAAGAGCTAAAGATCCTAAAGGAAGGAGGCTGAAGGAAAATACGAGTAACAGAATAACAAGTAACAGATGCTTGCTTCATCTTCCAGAGAAGCAAGGAGGGTGACAGATGCTGAAATGAGAAATCCCCCAATCCCAAGTGCTGGTAGGAGCAAGGGACTGAGCTTCTCAGGAAGACACAAATAGCAGCTTGAGACAGAGGTTCTCTCATCTTCCTCTAGTGTGTTTACCCATATCAGTCTTGATGGTGTAAGTACATCACTTGGGAGTATTTTACTGATCTAAAATTGTACTAATTCCCTCATATTTTCTTCAGTGAAATGGTGAATATTAGCCTGGTGTTTATTTTTAACACTAACATATTATGGGTTTTTTGATGAGAGAAAATATTATAGTAACAAAATGTTTGTTGAGATGCATTATTAGATTTTTTGTCATATCCTGGATACCACACTAATTCAGGATACTATCTTATCCACCTGGTTAAATCAACAGAAAGGCACAGCACTGCTAGTATCTCAGTGGTCAGTAAGACTCCCACATTTTTCCTCAAAGTAATTTTTTTTTTTTTTTTTTTGGCACTCCATTTGATTTGACTTAAGCCACATAATGCAGAGTTCCATCCCATCTGTCCCACTTAATTATAATAATTGCAGAACCTAAATTTGCTTCCAAACACCATTAATTAAAATTATACTACAGGCTGGGTGGGTAAGGGGAGGAACTTCTCTGTTTCTGATTCCTAGAAACCCCCAGCCAAACCAAAACAAGATCTGGAAGATTTTTTGGTGTCAGTGCTGAAGACTTAATAACCACAGAATGTCCTCTGTGGCCTTTAATAATTTCCCATCATCAGCAAACATTGTTTGCTGGCAAACAATTTGCTAAAAAAAACCCTTCAATTTTTCTCTGTGCCAATATACTGGATGTTTCTTCACATAGAAAAAATTGTATCACAGGATACATAAACTCTGTATGCTTTATGCAATTAGAAATTTTTGGCCAAAGTGTTACCGGCATCTAAATTAATCCGTAGGTAATATCATTTTAGATAGGTTACATTTGCTTGATTCAGATGCTCTATCGGGTTGCGGGTAGGCAGGAGAAAAGCCATCTAGTGGACAAAAATTTAATTAGATATCAGAAAATACTTTCAGGCACAAATCCTTTACTTGAGAAGTCTTTTTTTTATTTATTTATTCATCTGCAATACTGCATATCTAGGAATATTCTAGAAGTCTCTGGGAGACATGGTTTACTGGAGGGCAACAACATAGATCTCTAAGCCCAGGTTTTTGGCAGACTTTTTTGATGAGCGATTGTCATAAAACTTAAGAGCTGCTTCATCCCTTCTATCCCTCACAGATAATTTATCAGCATATTTCTTACAACCCTGTGAGGGTCATCAGTCGACTGAATATCTTAGCACTAGATTCAACGCTATGTGCCAAGCAGACTGGCATTGCCACAGGGTTTAAATAGCTAATATTTAAACTTTTGTCCCCTCTGATCTCTGAAAAATAATGAGAAGAGACTTTGTGACTTTGTAAACAGATGAGCCAAATGGCACTCAGAACAGCCTTTTACTAAAATTATCTTTGAGATTTTCCAGGATGCAAACTTGAGAACATCTGGGGAGTATAAGCCAGATCAGTTGAGGAGCCCCCCTCATAAACATGCCAGCACACACATTCAGCATCTAATGTAAAACGTCGAGAGCAGGAAAAAACCCCTCTCCTCCCAGTGTTATTTAGAACACTGGCTGGCCTCTGCTGAACTGCTGCCTACTAGGGTTGCAGTGGCCTGTGCAACGAGTTAAGTAACTGAATATATCCTGATCAGACGAGCAGTGCAGAGCTGGGTCTTCCTCTCCTTTCATTTATGTTGGGAAGCACAGTTGAATAAATGTAACAAGTTTTTTTTTATAATGCAACTGTTTTGGAGACCTAGCCCCCAGATTCATTCTCTTTTACCACAGAGCTCAGAGTGTTTAGTTAGGCACTTTCAACTAATTTGAAGAGCAGATAATGATCAGTCATGCCCAGACAGGTATTGAAGCCAAAGTATAATTTCTGTGGGATTACAACAACGCAAACCACCATCATCAGAGACTATACTGTGATGATGCAAGCAAACATCTGTAACTCCTGCTGCTCCAGGCAAAATACTGATGTGAGATTAGTAATCTGACACTTAGAGAATGCTCTGATGCTGAAACAACAGGTTTTGTTCCCTTTCCTGTACCTCTTTGTTTCAGATAACAGGTAATCCCAGGTGTTTTGTGCTTCCATTAAAAAAAAAAAACAACAAAAAAAACAACCAAAAAAACCCCCTCCCAATTAATATTTTGAAATAGTTGGTTTCAGGAGCACCCCAAGCAATGATTTCCACACAAGTCAATTTAAATGCATTGCAGGGGCAATTGAGACCTGGAGGTTTCAATGGCCTTCCTTTCCCATTAATTCTGCATTATACATATCACATAAGCAGCAGGCATCTCCTTACATTACTCCTCTGTTTGCCACCCTAGCACAAGGGTGCATTTAATGCATCACTTTTGACAGAGCCACCATTCACTGTGCTGAAATGACCCCTGTGTTGTTGAGTTATGAGACAAGGGAACAGAAGCTCCAGAGCTACCTTGCATAGACCTTCTTTGCAGCCTCCTATTCATCCCCCTCATAATGAATCACAGCCTTTTCTCTCTCTTTTCATAATAACCAAATAAGGATTTCAGGGTTTGGCCCATTCACTACATTCTGTGTTTTAATACAGACAAGAATGGAACACAAAATACTGCCAAAAGTTTAGCAGCAGGGGCAACCTTTTTGCTATTTTCATGTCTACAGTTCCTGATTCAACAATGCTGACTTGCTGTTCTGCACGACCGCAAGGCGAGGAATTAATAAACAATAATACTAATAACTGTCCAACACAGCTTCATCCCAGCCATGCATAAATGCAGGACTAGCATAGAGCAGAAAAATGCTGCTTTGCTCCTTTACAAAGCTTGCAATATAAACTTTGCACTGTCAGTTTAAAACTTTGGCATCTGTGCCTGCAAACAGGGAGGAACCCATTCTCAGATACTTGTGAAATACAATCTTCAGCTGTTGCCAAGCTCAGAGATAGATTTGCTCCTTTTTATTTTTAAAAGTTCCCTGAATATGTGAAGAAACCCACAAAGGCATTTTAGAGTCATGTAGATAGGAAAAATGTACACGCTTCTGTTTTTTTAAAAAGCATTCTCAATCACTGTAATTATTCCCTGAGAATGCTTTTTAAAAAACAGAACTGCGGCTATTTTTCACAGCTACAAACCCCTAAAATAGCTCTAGAGTTTTCTGTGAAACTTAACAAAAAAATTGCCTTTCAGCTAAGAACAGTAAAAATAGATCAAAAAACAATTAGCTGGCCCACATGGCAGAAGACAGGTGTGCTTTGGATGTGGTATTTATACAGAATTGGTATAAGCATTTTTTCATTTTTACACAGACTCCTGAAAACTATAAATACCACAAGCCTCTTCTTTCCAATGCCTGTAACATCCATTTAAAACACTGGACACTCAAAGAATAACCTTAGGATGCAGGCTGAAACATTTCATCTTGCATCCTACCAAGTTATATACAAGCAGCAGACTGATGGGTGAATTATGGTAATAACAAGCCTTCAAAAGCAAACCCAAGTAAACTCCTTCAGAAAGTACAGCCAGAGAGAAGGCTGGGAACACTGAAAGAAACTACAACTGCTTTAGTGTTACACCTGTTTAAATGAATGCCAAATTCAGAAGAGAATTATTTACATTATGTTATTAACAAAGGGACAGATGAGTAATGGGAAAATAGAAATGGTTTATGCAAAACAGGCTCTTCTGAAACCAGCTAAAAGCTTCAGGTATTTGTGGTGGAAAGCAGAGGCTGCAGTCCCAACCTGCTGCTCTGGTTGCCCCCAAATTGGGCAAAGAGGCTCCTGCTTCCTGAGCCCCCTTCAAGCTTCTGGTCACTGTCCCCAAGCTGCCTGACTTCTACCAGAGTAAATACTCGAGCAATTGCCCTTTTTGCAGTTCTGTCAGAATGATCTTCCCTCTCTTTGGTACTTGTAATACAGACTATTTTTTAAAACTATATTACTCAAGCAGAAGCAGATTTAGGGATGGATCATATAAGAAACAGTGCCAGGAGACCCAAAGAAGGCGAGCCCTTTGCAGGCATGTGGCAGATGACAAGCAAACCGGGAGAGGCTGAGGGCATCAATTTCTTCCTCAGACCATTGTCTTACTAAAAAGAGTAAGACAATGCTTCTTTCTGGAGCTTCCAACCCCTTCTTTCATCCATTCCTGCAAATTTTTGAGCATTTAAGTATCTACATACAAGATGGTTCCCCACTGTATAAGACACTTAATGTATTAAAGCATGTGACATGCAAGAAAAGAATGTAATTTTTAAACAGACCAAATTCAAGGCTGGGAGCTGGAAGTGAGTGAAAAAGCCTACTAAAGCTGCCCAGTGGCAGGGACACCCGCAGAGCCCAGGTTACAGCTCCCCCTTCACAGCATTTCTTCTTGAATACCATACCCTTCCTCTCACCTTTATGATCTTGTCCAATTTCTGACAGCTTGGGCAGGTGGCCATTGATGGAAAGTGATAGACCTGCAGAAACATGTTTTCAAACCAAGCCCTACTCTTCACTAATCTCATCCTCTCATTGAAAAATTTCAGGCCGCCTCGGTCAGATGACCTTGGTCAGTCTTCATAGAATCACAAAACAGTTCAGAGATCTTAAAGATCATCTTGTTCCAACTCCCGAACTCCCGTTGTCTTCCCTGGCACTGGTTTTAAGCTAAAATCCCCCCNTGATGCATCTATTTTAACTAGTTCAGAAATGGTTTCTCAAGCCAGTGGAAAAATCAAGCTGTCTCCTCTACTTCCAACAAGCACATTCAATGGTTTTGCCCTTGTGATAACTATTGTCCATTCTTGTCACAGCCAGGATACATATAATTCACTTTGATCATTTGTTTAACTCAGCAATATGACGGAAAAAGACATCTATTTTATAACAAAAAAACCCCAACCCTTACAAAAGGACTTACTCTGTCAAGTTTCACTTCACAGCAGCAAAACGAAGTGGCTCTCCTCCATTCCCATACTTAACACAAACACTATACAGATAAGAAAACAGAGGTTTTACAGTGAACTGGACAGACTGCTGCACACCAACAAAGCTCTGGGGAAATTAAGAATGGAAATAAGCATTGTATAACAAGGAGCACAGCACATACAAAAAGGCAGAATTCAATGTTATGTTCAATGCACATCTCGCAGCCAGGGGACTTTGCCAGATCTTCTCTGTCCCTTAAAGAAACTTCATTCCAAGAGTGGTTGAGCACCACAGAGTGACCACCAGAAGTCTCTGAATCTGTTCCCAAGAAGCTCCCAGCAGTGCTTCAAAACTCAAGATGACTGCCATTTAAGGTTCTCCAGGTCTGAAAGCACTTACATATAAATTTTTCCTCTCACAACCAGGAACACCAGGACCCAGAAAGATTTCCAGCTGATTTTCCAAGCAGTGACTGGCTTTCTCAAATACAGCTGCTTTCTTCATTAGAAGACTAAAAATAGTTCTGCTCCTAGCAGGCTGACTTCCTTTTAAGCATTATGCCATATCCATGTGTGTATTTCATTCAGGGTTTCTACATGTCTACACCACTGTGATTCTATTTCAGCCTTTAAGTACATTCAAGAAATTTTTCATTTCCCTCTCCCATATTCACTCCAGATGTCCTGAACTGTCTAAAATTGTTTCATGTTAGGAGAATTTGTAGGGGTATTCTGGCATTCACACTGCTCCCATCTTCTTCAGTATTTTCAGGAAAGATCAACTTTCTACCCAACTGTTAGTGAATATGGATAAGTTTATTGTTTTAAAAAATCCATGATTCATGGTACACGTTTTGCTTATACCTTGAGCAATAATTAAATACTGTGATATTAGACTTTCACTTTTTCCCCTTGAAGAGATGCTGGAGTAAGAAACTTGAAGAACTGAAGGACATCCTATGTCTGAGAGAACATACTGCAAGAACAGTAAACACTTCTTCATAATGCTGTGCCAGCATTCAAGAATCTCGTTTTGAAAAGACATACTGAATGTGAGGTGGGGGACCACAGGAGCACACGCTGCAGTGGCTCTTTCAGCCCCAGTTACCTTATTTCCCACATCAAGGTGAAACTGGGCACTGTCACCCTCTTCTAGCTCACATGGTGGCTGTGAAAATCAAAGTGCAAGAGAGGATGTAGGAAGGGAGGAACCAGGGGAGGGATACACCCTTTGACTCCCCTTAATGTGAAGTTAGCACGTGCTTGGATCCATGTAGCTGCAGAGTGTTCTAGATGCCCCAGTCTGGACCTAAAGAAAAGTTTGTGGTATATTCAGCCCTGAGGGAAAACAGCCACTGTTGGACAGTGTATTAAAAATTCAACTGACACACTCACCAGCGGTAAGTAGTCTTAAAGAAAAGCATTTTCTTCTACCCCAGGGAAGCTTCAAACTAGAGACATCATACCCAGCCTCTGCCAAGTATGCTCACTGAAGTCAATGGAAAGGTTCTTCAGGCTTTGGTAACCATTCCTGCCTCCACATAATTTCATGGATATCCCATTGATATGAAAAAATACAGCCCTTCAGACAACAGATAAAAAGTTTCTTCACTGAGAAGATGAGCAAAAAAGCCATTTGAGATCAGCTCCATGGTGTCAAAGTTCATCAGACTTGGATCCCTCTGCTTCAGTAAGAGCAAGGCAACTTCAACCCATCCCAGAGCTCTTACTCTTGAACCCTGCAGCCTGACCTTTTGCATCACTTGACAACTCCAAACACGATGCTTTGTAATCATGGGAACACGGATGAAACAAATAAATAGTTTTAACTCCTGAAATTCTAACCTGAGGTATATTTACTTTTCCAAAGTTTTGGTCATAAATATGATGTGCTTCACTGAATCTGTCCAGGGTGAAGCAGGGAAGCAAAAGGGATTGTAGTACTCAGGATATTTCTGGATGAAAAGTATGTGCATAAGCGCTATGAAACTTTGATAGCACTTCTCCCATCCTTAATCTTTTTGCAAGTGTAGGTGTGTTATCTAATAAATTTAAAGAAGTACAACCTTCCTAATAGAGATAAACTTGTTGAGATAAATTTTTATACCAGGGAAGATAATTAAGAAAGAACTCCAGGTCTTTTTTTTTTTTTTTTAATTTAAATCTTGAGTTTCAGTGATGTGGATTGCTAAATGTATCTGAGAATGCAAAGGTATCCACAAGCCCTTCTAATCCTATTTACTTCTAGAAGAGTTGAGGTTGGTTGTAACCTCACAGTCTTGGGTCAAAAGTTGTTCTGAGAATGGTATAATTTTGGACTTTTTGAACAGGAAAGGGAGAAGGGAAATATACTGATACCCAGGTAGCATTATTTAAAATAAAATATGATAAATGGCATCTGCCACCTCCCTCAAACGTACACTAGATAGGTCTCTATAGGGTAAATAAACAGTCCTGGCCATTTTCCATGACACTAGAAAATGTAGGGTTTGACTCTTAATTCTTCTTAAATAGGAAATACTAGCTCACAAGAAGGCTAATACAAGTAGAAAGAAAATCTGGCCATGTATTGCTCTGAACTCTGCTGCTGCACTCCTATGGTAACTCCAACTAAGAACAAAATTTGGCTTGCTGTTATCTTTTCCCCTCTAAATGCCTCGTTCTGATCATACAACTATTTTATTTTCTGATTAAACATTACATGGAGTGTGTTAATTTCTGCTTCAGCTAATTTAGCTATAATAAATGCAAATACTTCCTGTACTTATGAATACAATCTGTTCATAGTGAATAGCTTTGAAGATTTGGATGAGCTAAAACAGCAATAGTATCCATGTGGGAACAATCTTCCTTGGAAAACTCTTATGCATTGATTCATAAATTCTTTCCATAGGAAATATCTGTAGAAAATCTCCAACACATCCAGAAACGCACAACTCAGTTTCTGGAGTTCTTAATACTTACTGCTTCTCCCTTTAGTTCTCAATTTATGCTTATTTTCCATTATTACAGGATGTCTGGTTTTAATAACTGCAATAACATCTGTCATTAGTACCACCAGGTAAACCTATTAAAAAAGCAACTTCCAACTCTGTAATACCTAATTTCTGCATCTAATGGGTATGCTAAGGCACCTCTTCACCTGCTGTTCTGCATGTCTGACGTACTCTGTGGGATAAAGACCCAGTTTGATTGTGACAAAAGCATACCATTATCTGACAGAGTACAGAATTTCAGGAAATGTTGAAATGTTGAAAAACACAGCCTTGTGAGCTGTGAGGATGACAGTGGTGGGAATGCAATGGTAAACCTGCAAGTGAATTTCTGATACCCACAACATTCACAATCCAGAAAAATTGGAGCAGAAGAGCAAAGAGGGTGAGTATGACTACTGAGATGTCAGAATGTGCCCAGTTTATCACAGACATTAGAGGCTGAAGGGTTTTTTTTCCACTCCAACAGTATATTTTGGAAGTGCAAGCCCTGTGCTCAGTTGCCCAGAGCAGAGTGGTGGCCTGCTCTGGCAGGCCCAGAGCAAAACCACCACCTGGGTGGTTTTCTGCTCATCTCTGGCAATTTGTCACGTACTTCTGCCAGAGGAGTTTGGCTCTTTACACTAGATTTTTCAAAGACTCCTCCACTAGCCCCTGTCTGTCCAGCCACTGGTGCAGCAGTGACATGTGTTGCCTTGATATGATGAGGAGTTCTCCTGCAACTGAGTTGAGTTCTACCAACCTTTCTTGCGATGTGGTGTCCCATCCCTCCCCAAAGGAGTCCAAGTCTTTCCTGAATTAAAACATACATAGACTTTGTAAGAACTTTAGGCAATTGAAAGCAAATTGCAGCTAATTAAGAAGAAGAAGAAACTAGTACTTATGGTCTATGTGGTTCCAGCAATAAAGTTTTCAAGTCATGATGGCACTCTATTAAAATCCCTTGTCAGTGAAAGAAAAAGCTAAAAGCTTAAGACCTTTTCACAAAGCATTTGTCCTCTGATGTTTGCATTTGGCAGACTCCAGTTTATTCAGTATTTCTCTCTTTTTTTTATTTTCTGACGTCTTCCTTATGATTCCACTGCTCAACACTCAGGCTGGTTCAGGAGTACAAATTTCAAGCCCAGTGGATGTTGCTCATCTCTGAACAGCATTTCTCTCATGTTTTGAACAATTCTTGACCAGCTGTTCCTCTCCAGGTTAGACCAATAATTAAAAATACCATCAGATTTCTCTCCTTCCAGACCAAGACAAGACTGTAGCTCATTCATCCTCTTTACAGGAATGTTGCAGCAGCAGAATTCTTTGGGTAAGCATTCTGTGGGTTTCTTTTAGAAACCAAATTAGTCATATGCAGAGTATGTCTAGAGTGGAAAAACGCCAAAGATCAAAGTCCCTTTTCAGATCTAGTGATGTCAGTTAAAGAAGATGATCTTTCCAGCTGCTTCTCACCCTTGCCAGAGGTTACAGCAAGCAGACCTGTTCATGAGTGAGTGTGCTTCAGGCAAAATGAGTGAAGTTGACTTAAGATGCTTAAATATTTAGTCTTTTGTTCACTCAGTTTATCCTGATTTGAACAGGTTTATGAGACTTCAGCAGGTTTATGAGTGCCCCTGTGATGCTAAGCCATGGGTCAGAGGGGACAACAATCTCTAGCATGGAGAAGACCATGCATCTCCAGCCAGCAGAAGAATTTAAGTAGTAACCTTATCAGCTGGCGGGGCAATTTGCAAGACAGAATATGTTTTTCCACAGTTCTGGACTAACATAAATATTCTGTCATCAGTATAGTTCCTTTCCTTCATTATATTATCCTAGCAGTATAAGCAACTTTACACAGTATCATCACATTTGCAAGCCCTGGTCTTCATTGAGGACTTCAACCATCCCAATATCTGCTGGAGGAACAAAACAGCAGGGTAATAGATATTCCAGGAGGTTTCTGGAGAGCATGAGTGGCAACCTCCCTCCTCAAGTGATAGAAGAGCCAATGAGAAAAGATGCTCTGCTGGACCTCATACTCACCAACAGAAAGCTGCTCATTGGGGATGTGAAGATCAAAGTCAGCCTTGGCTGAAGAGACCATGAGATGGTGGAGTTCAGGAACCTGAGGGCAGAGAAGAGGGTGAAAAGCAAGCTCACCATGCTGGACTTCAGGAGAGCATACCTTGGCCTTTTCAAAGATCTGCTCAGAAAAGCCCCATGAGATAAGGCCCTGGAGGGAAGGGATAGGCTCAATGACTTGCTGAGGGAGCTGACAGATGTCACTGCAAGATCACTCCCAATAATTATTTTTGACCAATCACAAGAATTGGGAGAAGTGCCTGATGATGGGGAAGGGAAGCAAATGTCACTACTGTCTTCAAGAAGGCCAAGAAGGAAGACCCAGAAAACTACAGGCTGATCAGCCTCACCTTGAACCTGGGAAGTTAATGGAGCAGCTAATCCTGGGAACCATTTCCAGTCACATTCAGGACAAGAAAATCATCAAGAGTACATAGCATAGCTTCACCCAGGGGAATATGTAGAAGGCTAACTTTAATTTCTTCCAGATTATAAATAAATATAAAAAATTGAAATCCACTTGTAAGAAATGGTCTCTGTGCTTAGTTCACAGAGCATTTTTCTTAAACTCTCAGTAGATCCTAAGTAGTTCAGCACAATACTAACAGCTTTGACTTCAGGGGTGAAGGAGACTATTAAGAAATGTCAGAGATTCCCTTCCATTAAGATTGCCAGTTTGTAAACATGACAGAAAACACACATGGCATTTGACTATGCCCTGAAACTTGCTGATCAGCCTAAGCAAAAAGCAGGTATGACAAGTGCTCTAATTTAAGTTGTAGTCATTATCTCATGCTTCATCCCTTCTGTTGATAGCAACCTGGTCACGCAGCCAAACAAACAACAACCAGCATAAACAAAATCGATCATTCTTGTTCTTAAAGAACAGAAATGTACATAATAAAGCCTATCAATTCCAACAGAGATACTCTTTGGAACAGTTAAGATGCAGCTATGAAGAAGACATAAAACAAAAATAGGCTAACAACATCTAAAACTACTCTGATGAGATGTCTGCAGCTGTAAATGGGTTAGTTTGGCTTTCTGAGTTATAGTTCACAGACACATCTATACAAGATTATAGTTATGAGTTATTGTTGTTTGTGTTTAATGGATTTTTCTGCTCTGTGGTACTGCAAATTCCCAGTCTGGAGTTTTGCTTCTTGCCAGATCTAATCAGCTAATACTATGTTCTACAATATTTATTTGCTAGCTGCTAAATTTTAGATTCTCAAACCAAGGAATGAAGGAGTGATACACATTTGATTTGATTATATGAAAACTGTCTCTAGTTTCATCTGTTTGAGCTATACATATATTTGCTTTGTGAAAGTCAAGAGGATTATGCTTCACCTGCATCTCACAGAAGTATTTTAATATCCCTATTTAGATGCAATTTAAAGTGTAGCTAACTGAGTTGCCATAACTTTACATATTATTGACTTCTTTGCAGCTCTTACACAGCTTCTGTTAGTCTATAGGTAGTCCAGGGCCCTATTCTAGAATCCTCTTTCATGCAAATAACACTTAATAAATGCTGATACATGTATACTCTTCCTCACCCAGTGACTACCTTAATTGATAATGGCAGTATGAAAAAATCTGAAACACCACCTTTGAATAATGCCTGCTATTATTATTACTTTTTAAGTCTCTGCCACTCTCACTGAATATATGGCTACTGCCCAACAGGATCTATAAGCAGTTTGATGGAAAGCACCTTTTGTTTTCATAAAACTGGACTTTCAGTGACACCAGGAATGGGAATTAGTAAGGTACCTTTATTATAGCTCTGCCTAGTCGCCCCTGAGAGGCAGCTCTTGAAACACCATCACTAACCTGAAAAAGATAGGGACAGCACAGTGATGAACATGACATCAGACATAGAAATCTCCAGGGCAAGTTCCCGCTATGGAGTCCACAAAATCAGGCTTAATTTGAGAGAGATGATTTGTACTGCACTGTAAATTTAAACAAATAATATCTATGTCATCAGAACAGCAGACCATTTACAAAACCTCTAGGAGAACAGCACTAGCAGAGGAAACTGAGAAAGTATAGTTTGGAGTTTATAAGAGGTATAAAATCTGTAAGGTCAATAAACAGAGCTTTTGTGTGGTGCAAGGGACTGCTGGAAAAATTAATGTGAAAGCAAAGGGTGGAATTTCCAACAGGAGTCAAGCAGCTTTTAGCACAGACTGCAGATGAGCAGCGCAATGATAGTTTTATGTGGTTTTACTAGCAGCAACCAAAGACAGAGAAAAACTAGCACTGATAAAATTTTATCCATCTTAGTTCCTCTTTGTACTGCTTGTCTCTCAAAAGCACGTATTAAGTACCACAAAGCGCAACACATGACATTGATCATGAGGGATCATGATCATGATCACTGGTTCTGAGGGAGCTGGCGGATCAAGTTGCCAAGCCGCTTTCCAGCATATTTGAGAAATCGTGGCACTCTGGAGAAATTCCTGCTGATTGGAAAAAGGGGAACATAACCCCGATATTCAAAAAAGGGAGAAAAGACGACCCAGGAAACTACAGGCCAGTTAGTCTCACCTCTGTGCCTGGCAAGATCATGGAGCAGATTCTCCTGGAATCTCTACTAAGGCACATGGAAAATAGGGACGTGATTGGAGACAGCCAACATGGCTTCACCAAGGGCAAGTCTTCCCTGACAAATTTGATGGCCTTCTATGATACTGCCACAGACTTGGTAGACAAAGGCAGGGCAATGGATGTCATCTTCCTGGACTTATGCAAAGCATTCGACACTGTCCCACATGACATCCTAGTCTCCAAACTGGAAAGTCATGGGTTTGATAGATGGACCACTCGGCGGATAAGGAACTGGCTGGATGGCCGCACTCAAAGGGTTGTGGTCAACGGCTCAATGTCCAAGTGGCGGACAGTGACGAGTGGTGTCCCACAAGGGTCAGTACTGGGACCCGTGCTATTTAACATCTTTGTTGGAGACATGGACAGTGGGACTAAATGCACCCTCAGCAAGTTTGCTGATGACACCAAGCTTGGTGGCGCAGTCGACACGCTGGAGGGAAGGGAAACCATCCAGAGGGACCTAGACAGGTTTGAAAGGTGGGCTAAAGCAAATGGCATGAAGTTCAACCAAGCCAAGTGCAAGGTCCCGCACATGGGACGTTGCAATCCCAAGCACCAATACCGGTTGGGCAGAGAATGGCTGGAGAGCAGCCCTGAAGAAAAGGACTTGGGAGNCCTATGAAGACAGGCTGAGAGAGCTGGGGCTGTTCAGCCTGGAAAAGAGAAGGCTCCGGGGAGACCTCATTGCAGCCGTCCAGCATCTGAAGGGAGCCTACAGGACAGCAGGAGAGGGACTCTTTGTCAGGAAGTGTAGTGATAGGACAAGGGGTAATGGTTTTAAACTAGAAGGGGGGAGATATAGATTGCATATTAGGAAAAAATTCTTTCCTGTGAGGGTGGTGAGGCACTGGAACAGGTTGCCCAGAGAAGTTGTAGATGCCTCATCCCTGGAAGTATTTAAGGCCAGGCTTGATGGGGCTTTGAGCAACCTGGTCTAGTGGGAGGTGTCCCTGCCCATGGCAGGGGGGGTTAGAACTCGATGATCTTTAAGGTCCCTTCCAACTCTAACCATTCTATGATTCTATGATCAGCTTCAAACATCTGTTGTGTGCCACATGGAAATGCACGCTACAGAATTTCTAAGGAAAGCTGCCTCGTAAATATGCAGGAAAGTTTTACTAATTCTCTTCTGTAGGAAATTTAATTCAACTAAAAGTCACAATTTTGAAAAATCAGAAGTATATATGGAAATCAGGAAACAGCAGAAACTTCCCCCTATCCCACACCTTCTTAACACATTCACATTCAACCGCCAACAGCTGCCTATTCCATTGTCCCATCAATCACCCTACAGGGCCTAATAAGGGTATTTCAATGACGACTTGGCAAGCACGGATGTAAGCCAGGAGCCCTTCCCAGCTCTTGGTTCCCACTGCCCATGCTAGCAGCAGCCGCCAGTGCATTAAGATGAAGGGTGGTCCTGCACCACCTCCTCCCACCCAGCCTTGTTCCCCGATTCCCATGGGAAAGAGATTCAGACATGAGGTCGAGACAAGGGTTGGGTGCTGGGAGCCCAGCTGAGCTGTGGCCACTGTGGCTGGCAGCGAGCTGTCCCTTTACTACATGTTTCACTAGTCAGTGAGTCAAGTTACAGCATGTTTCAGACACATGGGGCAAAGCAAGGCTGGGGTATGGTGTAAGCCAGCTGAGACTCAAAAGGTAATCAGCCCTGTCACTGCTACAAATTGAAACCATGATGTAAGTGGAGGAGGAGATGGCAGCATTATTAATAAATGATGGGGTAGAATCTGTAGAGTAGAAAAACCCTACTAATTAAAGTGGCACTCTCTCTGCTGACCTTATCGCTCAAGGTAAGCCAGTCAGAGGGTATAATCCCTTTGACATTGCTTCTCTGTCCAAATTTCCAGGGCAGGTCCTAAATACAGGCGAAACAGATGCCTATTCTGGGCAGCCAGTATTTTTCAAAGATGCTTGATAGCAACATCTGTAAATCCCTGATCACCTCAGTATTTTGGAGACCAACCAGGCTGTGGGCAGCAGATCTGAGTGGCAGGGTAACACCATTGCCGCTCCCTGCAGCCAGCACCATCGCACCCCACCGGCCATGCAGATCATGGCTGGCCACCCTCCGAAGCCCAAGCAGTTTCTCTGATGTCTGAGCTAAACTTTTATATGCCTATCAACATCTAATCCAACAATTTATTTTGTGATAAGCATTTAATATTTATATAAGCAGAGATGAGAGAGAGAAAAAAATCTGTCAGAAATAGCTTTACAGATGAGTCTTCTCATTGTCTAACAAGCTTTTCATTGTTTTTAATTTTCATTTCTTTCCACAGTTCAGGGCACTTTGAAAAAAAAAAATCTATTCAGCAGTTTCCCACTCATAATTCAAGAGAGTCGTGTATAATAATAGAGATAATTAGCTTTGACTGAAAATAATAAGCTTGGCACCAAATATCCCCCACTACTGCTCAGAATAACCATTTATCATCATTTATCGTCTTATATACTCTCCATCAAGCCTAATTACTGCAAGAGTAATTACTAACCTGTTGAAAGAACAAAAGAAAATGCAACTAGCTCTGCACCGAAATAAGGAGAACATTGATGATTCTAATAGGAAGCTCTTCGTTTCCCCCTCTTAGAGCATATTTACCTCCCATTTAGATCGTGCCTTGACACATATGCTCGTAACCTTCCGAAAATAAAATATATCCAGAAATAGTCTGGATGTGTATACAAACAAAATAAATACAAATACAAACAAAAAACAGAAATAGTCCGATTACAACAGTTAGGTCCCATCCGTCTGGGCCAAACGTCTGTTTGGTTGGACTGAAGGAATGACACTGATTTTTTGATTTCTGGGAAGTCAAGACAGCACTGTCTGGCCCAGGCTGCGTGCTGCAACACTGCAGACTTCCATATGCTGGACAGCTTTGCTTGCCTACTCTTCTGCCCCACCAAACCCCTCCCTGGCTTTTATTCTGACTCTTCTCAACAGATACAGTACTAATCATGCTGAAGTGTGACAGTAAAAAAAATTAAACAAATGCAGCCCTCTATGTTCAAAGAATAACGTGCTTAAAGGACTTGAAGTATAATCTTTATCTGCAGAAGCGTACTGTGTTCATTATAGCATTTCTTCCTAGTTCCACACCTTCTAACTGCTTAAATTCACCCTTAGAGCTTCATCTCTGACAGCCCTGGAAAAAAGCAGCAAGGGGTAGCACTAACTTTTTTTGCTGCTCAAGGTATTCCCCAGGTCATAAAAGAAAATAATGGAAATATTTGGGAAAGCTTGTACAGCTACCTGAGAAAGAAGAGGGAAGTGTCATTGGTTTCCTTATGTCCTGTTCCACTCAGATGTATCCCTCTGTCTTTGCCAATAGGAGCTGAAGGAACTCAGTGTTTTCCAGACGCCATCAGTACTTTACAAAATCCGGACTGCCAAAGTTGTTATGCTTATTGAATCCACGAACTGGAACAATGCCACACAGCATATGCAAGCATTCACAGCTAATCAGCCTAACTGAAATTTCGGATATTGAATATTCTCTGGGAAACTGTTCGCAATCAATCCACAGCCTGTAAACAACACAACCCTCACACCTCCAAAAGCCCCAATAAGCTATAGAGTAATTCACTGCATAAATACAACTAAAAACACAACCTAGAAAGCCTCAGAACCACTAATCTGAAGCACTCAACAAGCATAAGCAACACTGCCTCAAATAATAAGACTGGTTTAAATCAGGAGAAGTTGGGGGATTTTATGAGTTTTTGACTTCTTGCCCCCCTGCATTTTGAAACCTTAGGATTCAAATTTAATTCATTCACATTTCAGAGCCTTTTCACTGGCATGATAAGGCCTAGAAATAGCCCCCCCCCNTTCTCCCATTTGCACTATCCCAGAGGGATAGATCCCTCTCAGGGAGAATGCAACAAAGACTCCAAGAATCGCTTCCAACTGGTGTGTTCTCTTCCTCCAGTGGACATGCGCTGCTAGAAGGCATTCAGGTAACTAGGATGGGGGCTTCCCGAAATGATGAAAATACTAACAAGTGCAGAAGCCATGACACTCATGGTTATCCCATGCACAGTGAAAGGGGGTTGGTGTATTTTCAAAATAAAGGGGAAATTTCACAGCTTAATGGCTATATTATTGGTGGGTTTGGAGGCAGAATAGGATATGCTTTCTACAGCCTTTGCTTGGCTACAAAAAATACATCAGTGTATTATTTATATAAGTAAACACATTCTTCCTCACAAAAACCTGTTACCTAGATGTAATTTGATTATGTGTTTTAACATCTCATTAGTGAATTTAAGAGATGCTTGTAGCAGGATGAGAGCCTAACAACTACTTATGTTGTTAAGTGAAAATTTAAAACATCAGTAGTATTTTCTTGATGAAACAACTGAGAGGCATATATGATCCCTACCTAACAATGAAAAAGGCTTGAAAATTTTTAGTATGCCATTTGCCATTTAGAATAGCACAAAACCAGGGAATGGCACCAGAAGCTAATGGAATGACTCCATTTTACCCAGCATTAAAACATTAATTTATGATGCCATTCTGCATGCCACCATAAATTTCTCCTGTTAACTGAAAAAAACCAACCCAACAACCCAAATTGCTTCAATGGGACTTAAAAAAATATTGTTCTACCACCTTCCTGATTAATTTCTTGTTTAACCACTAAACTGCATTTCTCCCAGTTCTCTTCCAACCAGCACTTCTCTGCAATGCACACAATATGTTTGCTAACTGGACCACAAAAAAAAAAAAAAAAAAAAAAAAAAAAAAAAAAAAAAAAAAAAAAAAAGAAAAAAAATCAATTGTGAGTTATAAGCATTGCTCCCTCTGGAGAATGGCTATATGGCTCTTCAAAGACAACAGGCCTTTACTATGTCTAGGATTTACACAGTTTGACTTGGTATTCTTCTGGAAGCCTGCTTTCACACACTCCAAACTGGTTGCTTTTTCCTGCATGAATCACAGTGAAAAAGCCCACTCAGGAAAAATATCCAAAGAAAACACCAGCAAACTAGTCAGCTGAAAGTAGGACAGGCCTATGCCAAAACTGGAAATTTAAATATATCCAAACTTTGGAAATATAGACCTTAACTTCAAATGTATTCCTCATGTCTACAGCTGGTCTCAGGTGGGTAATTTGCATAATTATTTCTACTTGTAATTATGTTGTTTGGTCACTAGTGCCTTTTAGCTGTTTTGATGCTTTCAGGAAAGGAAGTGGTTTCTGGAGACAAAGAGAAATGGAGCATAACTCATTCCTCATTGCTTTCCTTACTAATAACTGCTTCTTTAAGGACTTCGGAGGGTCTCACCACCCTGATTCCCAGACATACTCCAAAGTAGTCACAAAAATGGGTTTGACCTACATCTACAGGCATACAAATCTGGCTTTTTTCTAAACAGAAGCGCCAAGACTCAAGATATTAAATTTACAAAGAGTCTTCAATTTTCCATGCATCCAAACTTTCGGTCAAATCCAAAAGAGAAAGATAGGAAATACAGGGTTTTCTTTTCAACTCAACATAAGTATCCTTAGCATCTGAATTTTCTCTTCAGGACTCATACCAATATCTCCATTAAAAATCTCACAGTAACTCTTTCCAGAATACGCAGATTATTGGGTTATCCGATGCAAACAGTTTTTACAACAGTCCTATTTTACAGCATGAGCCACACACAGAGAGTATGCCATTGATTTATTCTTATACAGAAAGGGCTGTTATATACTTTCAGTCTGAGGAACTTTTGAATTAATTTCAAATTCTTCTTTCCCCTTTAGAAGACTTTATTAATGATATAAGATTGGCTGCAATGAGAAATGCATTACAAAGAACTTTTCCAAGATATAACTACTTAGACAGCCAATTCAATGGGAGAATATCCACACATCCTTGTAGATGGAAATGAAAGTTCATACCTTCACAGTTAATACAGACCTCTTTTTCATATTATTTTTATACCTAGACTCATGATTCAGTTTGGAATATCTTAACAGTTTCACCCTCTTCTGGCTTTACAACTTACCTTACATGAAAAATGCAACAACTGGACACATCTCCAGGATTTTACGTGCATTCTTTTAAAAAAATTTACATATAGTCAGAGGTATTGTAAAACTCTCTCTGTGAACAAAGCTATCAGCTGGTCTGGAAGTTCTTAGTCATACTTTAAAAAAAAAACAAACAAAACAAGTTAATGAACATGGGCCATTTTGAGATTCTGTTACATACAGTCCGAGTGGCCAGGAACCACATTAGGCGGGCGAAAGCCCAGAGGAAACTAAATCTGGCCAAGGACATCAAAGATATTAGGACAAACTTCTATAGATATGTCAAGGAAAAAGGCAGGACTAGGGAGGCTGTGGGCCCTCTCCGGAAGGAAACGGGAGACCTGGCCACCCAGGATATGGACAAGGCTGAGGTACTGAATGACTTCTTTGCCTCAGTCTTCACTGGCAAGGGCTCTAGCTGCACTGCTAAAGTTGTAGAAGGCAAAAGCAGGGGCTCTGAGAATGAAGAACTGCCCAGAGTAGTAGAAGATCAGGTTCGAGACCACCTGAGGAACCTGAAGGTGCATAAATCCATGGGACCTGATGAAATCCATCCACGGGTCCTGAGGGAGCTGGCGGATCAAGTTGCCAAGCCGCTTTCAAGCATATTTGAGAAATCGTGGCAATCTGGAGA
>VZRU01004174.1:61052-101861 GCA_013398155.1 Pedionomus torquatus
TATTCAAGAGAGAAGTTGACTTGTTGCTCAAGGATGTGGCTTAGTGTTGGGTGGTGTAGTGTGTTGTTTATGGTTTTTTTTTGTTTTGTTTTGGTTTTTTTCCCCATTGGTTGGACCAGATGATCTTAAAAGGTCCCTTCCAACCTAGGTGATTCTGTGACCTTGGTGGGAGGTGGAGAATGTGCTGGTAAAACAGCACCAAAAAACTCTACAGCACTTTAGAAGGGCTCCTTTTCCCTTTCCAGTCATTATCTAGGTTATCACAGCTGCCTGTGGAGATGGCCAAAATTAGAGGCTGCAAATATCTCCACTGTTTCCATGCTTGAGAATACGTGGCAGGACAGTTCATCACAAAACTTACTAACAATTCCTCCAGGTTCTCCTCCCCATTTTCCTTCATTTCCTTTCTCTCAGCACCTCTGTAAAAACTGAAGCTTTCCCAACATTTCAGATGTAGAAATCACAAAGCATTGCTCATGAATCCTGCAATTCCCCTTAATGCCTCCAAACAATGGTATAGTGGGGAAGAGAATTCTAACATTTGGACTGCAGGTCCCACAACTTAAGCATATAAAAAAAAAAAAAGACAGAATAAGTGTTAGAGATTCAATTCTCTACTGCAGAGCTGTACATAAGGGGGCTAACATGTTACTGGTCTAGAATAATCAGTGTAAAATGGTGGTAAAGAAAACACCTCTTTCCTATTGAGATGTCACAAGCTTGTATTTGGAATCAAAGTACAAAAATTCAAGAGGCAAACAGACTCATGCAGCCAGAAGCCAGGAAAATCCCATGGAAGATGGATTGAGCCTTAGGCCTTCAAGATCAATAGGACTATTCAAGATCTTCAATGTTACATGTGTATTTTCGCACCTGGCTCAATTGAAGTCTCAGATAGCAAATCAAGAGGTTGCTGCTTGTTTTCAGCCTGTGGAAAAGACAACCCATTCCGGGAACTGTACTGATTACCCTAGTTTATAATCTCCTTAATATCAAAAGTTCCATAAAGATACATTTTGTTCCCTAGAGCTCCCCAGAAATCAGCTAAACATATGGACTGCTTGCTTACACCTACTACAGAAGGCTGAGTATTGAGGATTTATATATTTTAGTCTATGTGGTGTAAATATGTATAAATTTATATTGTGTTAATTTATGGCATACACTACATAAGGTTTTGCATGAGCTACATTACATTCCTTCCCACATTTCTGCTGAAATATTCATCTTCGGGTCTTTTTCTCCACATTTTCCTTAGTCTCGCCACAGATGTTTGGGCAGCTTGCGTTAGAAGGGAATGTGCCTTAGAAGTACATTTAGGAATTTAGGTGATGAGAATATCAAACTCAACTGTGTGGCTACAGCCTGACAGGATTAACAGGCTTGGTGAACACTCACCAGTGTCTCAGACTTGCCTTCTGATACACAGGCAAGCATCACAATACAGCTTGTAAATTAGCAGCACCAAGGCAGACACCCAGTGCACAGAGAACTTCTGTCTCCGGGACTGCCAAACGAGTGCCTGACAAACATCGTGTTTGCAACACAAAACACAGATACATAAAGCTGCCGTGCCAAAAGAAGGACTGATTCTCACAAGAGCAGGCACCTGTATATCAACAAACTGCACTCAGCATTACCACAAGCAGTGCATCCCATCTGCCTGCACATAGAGCTCAAGAATGAAAATGTATTAATGTGTCCCATTTGCTTTGAAATCAATAGGACTCTTGCTGTTGGCTCAACAAGAGCAAGGTCAAGCCATTGGGTCAAAGCATAACTCTTACCTCTCCCCGAGTCCTTATCACAACTCTATCAACACAGCCTTTGTGTACAGGGACTGGAACTAACCCAGGAGTCCCAGTGCCAAATCACAGCATTATTAGGAGCCTGCTGCCTGCCTTAACATCTAGCAAGAGATAGAAGACATACAGAAAACTTCACTAAAGCATGACCTAACTAGCAGAATTGGGACCCAACACAATGCTTATTTGCTTACATTCAAATTGTGCATCAGCACATTGTATTTCATTGACTTACTGGAACACAAAAATGCACAACCACATAAATAGCACCAGAGGGAGTTACCTAAATAAATAAATAAATTGTATATAGCTAAATAAATCCTTCAACTATTACAGAGTCCCAAGTGCAACACATAGTACTAACTGACAGAGAGGAATGAGTAAGAGTATGTCTGCAAATGTTTTCTTACACACAGCTGTGAATTACTTTGAGTTTTTGACCCTTTTTGCCACTTCTTGTCCAAAAGCATTTCCATGCTCTGTGTTTTACAGCAACATACTGGGAGATCTGGGTTCAAAGTCCAGCACTGCTTCAGATTCTCTAAATAATTCTGGGAAAGTCACTTTCTCCTTTGAGGTCTTCTGGGAAAGACACAGTTATAGATGTTTTCCTCCAGTCCTCTTTCCTTTTCTTGCCTATCTAGAATTGGAGACAGATTTTAAAAGGTATTCTGGTAGCTACAGTGGCATCCAGTGCTCTCAATCCCATCAGCAACTGAATTTTTTCCTTGAGAATGACAGCAAGTACCACCTTATCCCCAGCTGCCTGCAGATCCTCACCTGATCTGGCCGTGCACTGTGGGATAGAGAACGCCCATCAGTGTGCACACTGTCTAATACAGGGGTGGCAGTATTTCACACAGGAATGTTAGAAGAGCAAATCACGCAAGGATAAAGAGCCACAAATTTCAGTAGAGTTTAATTTAGCTTTTCCATAAGTACTACCACAGCTACACCACACAATAGCAGTTGCATCAAAAATGCTGAAAAGGCATTTTTGCATACAGAAGGTGAACAATTCTAAATTAGCAGGCAAAGTTTACTGTAATTCAATGAAGGTACAAGTTACATTAACCTGTGGTGCATTGCTATCCAAAGGTTTAAATAGACCATACATTTTCCTGGCTTTATTTTATAAGCAGGCCAACTAAAATCTCACATTGAAAATGATCCACACCAAAAATACAACCCAAGACTACTGCTGCTCTTCTACTTCATCCCTGTTCACCCAACTCTTTCCCAGCCTATTACCCTGGCTCTTCCTGTCTCACCTGCTGAAAGTATCCCACAGTGGAGTCTGAAGTTGCTCAACCCAGGGAAAAGTCACCAGGACTGAGCAGGGAAACCAGGGCTCCCTGGTCCCACCATGTGCTGCTTGCCTGGGTGACCCTAATCCTCTCCAACAAAGGAGAGCTGCACAATACTGCGAAGATGTTTGGCCCTCTTTACCTAGCACAACAGAGCCAGATTGTTAGCTAGGATTCCAAAACAGTCCTCAAAGATGAAATAAGAATTAATACTGTTCGGGGTTCCCATGTGGCTGAATTTTTCATTCTCCTACTTTCTTCCTCCTTTCTTCATTCTCCAAGGATTTAAATGACTGAAGGATTAAAAACAGCAGAAGTTAGTAATCATCCTATCACGCCTTAAAGACAACAGAGCACAGTCGATGAGTGTTGATGGTTTGAATACCTCAGCAGGCTGAAATATATTCAGAGATCATTTCAGTGAATTTAGGTAAATGGGGAGAACGGTGAAGAAAACAAAAAAAAAATCCCACAAAGCAAAGTCTGATCTTGGATAATTAACAGCAGAAACAGGGCTAAATTGAAATAAATTATTCAGTGCAAGTACTTCAGACAGCTCTTAAGAATAACACATGGATCTGTGGCACTCTTTAGGGGACTTTGTGCCTATAAACTAATTAATAGATCTGACTTCTCCATATGTAGTTTTTCCATCTGTAACAGTTAAAGTACGGATAGGTTTCTTCATGTAATAGGAAAAATTAAAACTAAAGTTATTTTTGTAAGTTGTAGAATATTCTCTAACTTATTCAGAACGCGAATGTGTGAAATACCATGACAGAATGGAAAATGATTTTGTAAAATGTGAGAGCGAACAACCGTGCTCTGAAACATGTGGTGCAAAGTCAGAGACACAGCACTCTGCTTCCTTCCCCTCCAACCACCACCCAGGCCTGTGGCAACCCAAACAGCAAAGCACAGCCAAAGGGTAAGCAAGCCTTCTTTGGCCACATCAAGAGTGTTTGCATTCTGAAGCAAGTTCCTGTGACCCCCACTATGTTGTACGGCGACGTTTCGCTCAAGCCTTTTCAAGCCACTAGTCATAACCTGCTTTGGAGACAGATATCTGCCATTTCATTGCCTGATCTCCCCATGTTGCAGAAGCGCTTCGACCCTTTGCTTTGATCAGTACAGGAACTTCCTGTCTTTTCTTGGGGCGGCCACCATGCTGTCTGCATACAAAAACACAGCACACAACCTTACTAGGCTAAGCAGGGTTGGCACTCATGAGCCTGTCCAGCCTTTCCAACTGGTTAGAAAATCTGTCTCCAACCGTTTCATCCAGTCCAGGATTTGAACACTGCTAGGACATAGCTGAGAAATAGCTCACTTCTGTTTTTATGGACAATACCTCACATTTTACAGTGTTAATCTTGACACTTGGATTTCAGAGGTAGCTTCCAAAGCCAAACTAATTCTATGACTCTAATGCACCCCTGTCAGAGCCACCCATATACATTAACTGAATCCCATCTATGAGCACCAATGGTCTTAGCATGCTTCCCTCCCTCTGCCTGGAAATCTGGTAAGTGTGGGAACCTACCATTCACACAGATATTAGCAAGTATTTATTTGTAAAGGTTAGCTATTACTAGATCTTACTTAACCCAGAGCACATTAGCAAAATGTGCCAGTCTTATGTTTTGATGTTCAAAACGTGAGAACTGTTGTACAGTCAAGTCAACATTCATCAAAACCCCCAATCTGTTTAGAGGCTCAGAAATGTGGGAGCAGGTTTTTTTGCCAGACATCTTTTCTCCCAAAATGGTTCACGACTTCATGAAAAATTGACCAACAGCCATGCCATGCCCAGGCAGTATCTGTACCAAGAATTAACACTTCTTGGTGTTCCTCCCTCTTCCCACATCCATCTGCAGCCCAAACTTCATCACTCAGCAGCCAAAACATCTAGCCATCTCCACTGGAAACTGCCTCTTATCCAGCCTAAATCACCACAACCTGGTGCCCAGACAATCTGGAGCTTCATCCAATCTGAAGTTAGGCCAAAACCCAAACTAAATACTCCTCAACATTTTTGGAGGCTGTACTTATATGTGGCAGTTTGGTTTTGCTTCTCCTGATTTTGCACATGAGACTGCTAAGGCATTTTCTTATTTTTATGCTAGCATTTTTTCCTCAGACTTCACTTACAGAGCACTCTTTGCAGAATTGTCGTCTCATTTGGACTAGTCAGAAATACAAACCAAAGTGTATTTAAAAAAAAAAACAACCATACACATCTAGATTATTCTTTTGTTTGTATTGGGGTTTGTTCTGGGTTTTGGGGGGGGTGGTTTTGCAAACCTACATGCCTTTTTAATATAGTTGGAATTAATTTGCTCCTACCCTTTCTTTGTAGTTTTGTGCATCTTTCTTTTGTCATTCCACACACACTTTTCACTTTAGGAAGCCAATAAAATAGTACCACATGAAAGAGATCGAAACTTGTGCTAGAAAAGAGCTATGAGGACATTTCAAAAGAAAAAGATAACAAAGTAGCAAAAGAACCTATTGTCCTCTACCGTCAGTCCCCAGCCATCTACCTGGACACTACATCCACAGAACTGGCATCGTCTTTCACAGGACTCGCTTTTTTCACACTGACTGTATTAATAAAAATAATAATAATAATAGACAATTAAGAAATCGTTCCACTGTTTCATTTATACTTCCGCTTAAGGAAAGGAAAGTTTCCCTGACAGTCTCTCTGATCTGTATTTAGTATGCTAGTTAAAGAATCCAACATGAGACTGGAATGAAGCCGGTGTGTGTGATTGTTCTTCCATATGCTGGTGCTCCCACTGCTGAGGTGAGGGCAAATGGAGGCAAGAAGCAACCCCAATTTCCCAGCAGTTGAAAAAAAAAAAAGCTGCTATCTAGAGGTTGAGCTTGTTTCCTATATAGTAATTTGTCCTGGTTTGAGGTAAAACGAACCAATTTTCTGTTTTACAGTTTTACTTTCTTTGCTAGGCCTCTTCTAACTAGCTAAACTCTGAAATTAACAGCACATTGTTCAAAGCTGTTCCGTCTCACAGTGATAAGACCTGATTATACCAAGGGATGGTATGCAGAGAGGCCCTTGTTTAGACTTATTGCTGGAAGAACCAAGGTCAGATAATTTTCAACATTTGCCCGTTGGAGGGTCCCACCTTCAAGGAGGAGCGGACAGGACAGGTGACCCAGAACGGACCAACAGGGGTATTCCATCCCATCAGCATCATGCCCTGTATAAAAGCTGAAGGATCAACAGGTCAACTTCCCTTCTCGCCCCTTTTTCGCCCCTTCTTCGATGGCTGACATCCAAGGAGGACTCTGCCTGTTCGTCTGCCTTTGATCCTGATCCGAGCGTTCCTGACTTCAGATCTGGAATCCGGCTCCTGTCGATCACCGAGTCCAGTTTGGGACTTTTCCTGAAGCCTGCTGGTGACGTGGTCGTCATCCTGGGAGCTTGATACGGTTTTGTATATACTGTATACTCCTTTTTTCCTAATTTTCCTTTTTATTATATTACTTATATTTTCATTAAAGTAGTTTAGTTTGTTCTAAACTCTTGAATCTCTTTAACTCCTTCCTCTCCTCTCTGACCAAAAGGGGGGAGGGGGGGACATCTGTCACTCGGGTTTTGGTGAATTTGGCTGAAACCACGACATAATTTCAGAGAGGTGAATCTTCCACTAACCTGGTTGGCTGACACAAATTGTACAGGGAACAACAGGAGGCATGTCAGCACTGCTTCAGAATACAAATGAACTTAACAGGCAGATAGCATTATTATCACCTAAAGATAAAATTATGATCTTCAGTCATTGAGAAAGATGATAACTTAACCACAGGATGTATTGCAATTAGCTTCCTCAGCAGCCTACAGAAGCAATATATACAAATTACAAGATAATCATCCACAATTTGAAACCATTTAGCATCTTTAGCATCATATGCTTGGATCAATTTAAATCTTAAAGTTGCTATCATTTTTCCTTCTTACTCAGAGATAAATATCTTCTCATTTTCTAGTGAAACACAGTAGATGTGTTTTCTATCTGGTTTTGCTGCACTGTTTCTTTCTTTTGAGTGAGACGGTTGAACTACAACAAACTCCACTAGACTGTGGCTTCAAAGCACAAGCAGCGCTGGCCACCTCAATATCTGTATGAGATTGCCCCTAGTGGCAAGGAACCGTGAAACATTTTTGCAAAGAGAAAAATGAAAATTTTCAATTGAGAAATAGTTCTGCTGGGTGGGGGGAGGGAGGAATAATGCTGCATGTAGAAATCTTTAAGCTTTCATCCATTTCTAGGAAGCTGGAATGGGAGAAGCATCCTTCCTACTCCTGAAGACATCTGCAACATGAGGATACAGGGAAACTACTACAGTTCAAGCATGGTTTTGGCAAATCAAAGCTTGTCAGAATCACAGCAAACTTCCAACTGATCTGGGTCCACTTATACTTTCACTACAATGCTGTGCTTCTTTCTGATATTCCCCCTTTGGATGTATAACACTTAAAAACTAGCTCAAGAACTTGAGAGGCTTGATTCTCTGCACTGCCTGGGAGTAGCCAGAATGTTTCTTTCTATGGCTTTCTCCTTCCTCTTCCTGCCTCGTTTTTGATGTAGCATCTGGCAAAACTGGAAAAACCCAGGGACATAAAAAATCCCTTGACTGTGAGTAAGCCCTTATTATTATGTCTTTCTTTATAAAATGGCTTGTTTGATTAATGCCTGTTTGCATGGAAAATTCTCTCCTCTCCTTTGCTCACTCCTGGAATTGCTTTGCGATTTAGTGTCAGCTTTGGCAAGGGGAAAAAGCTGGATGCTGAGTTAAATCGTGGCTCCTTTCTGAGATCTGTTGGACTTTTGTTGTTCATTTCCATGGCACCAAGATCTGATCCTTATTCTTAACAGCTAGAGCCTCCAACAGTGGCCTACTGCACCACTTTAAATCTCTGGACTGAATGACCAAGGCTAAAGTTGCTATTTAATATACCAGTGATTTTTCAAAAGCCTGTTTAATTCATTAAGCTTCATCCAATTCACTCAGCCTTGTTCACATGAATGCAATTAACTGTGTTCTCTCATGCTTCCTCACCTTCTACATGGCAGCACTTTTGGCTTGTGGTAAATTCTTATTCTGTGCAAAATTAAGTTTAAAAAACAAAAATCCTTCTGTGATTGAAATCTGAGGCTGATACTTGCACCTGTGATGATTTGAGTGACTGAATCTTGGCTATAGGATGATGACTATTTAAAACCTAAACAGGAGACTAACATTTTTTAAACAAATTAGCCTTACTCGAGTTTATGGAAACCAGTAACAGGCCTTAAACATTTATGTATTTGGCAATTACAAGTAGCTGCCTAGAGTCACAGCCAATGGAACTAAACATTTGAGAGATTGTGATTTGTGATATAATCTGGTTATGAAGCTAATTACACCTCTTGTCATTGTTGACAATACATGATTATAGAGACAAAAATCTTGGTTCTGCTAGTAGAATTCCATGTGAGGGTACAGCAGTAAAGAAAGAAAAGAAAACAGAAGAAATCAAAACAACCTTTTGTTTAAGAAAAGGCCACCTGAGTTCAGAAAAAAAATAAAATAATCACACCCAACAAGAACAATGAAGTTACCTTAAAATGCTAAACAAAATGATGTATGGGTAAAAAGGTATACAAGGCTATTTTCAATGCATCTCTAAGTAAACTTGTAAAAGCAATTTTGAAATTTCCAGAAAACTAGAATGGAAAAAGAATTACGAAATAAAATCTTGAACATAACACACAGTTCCAACTTTGCAAGAAAGGCGTCATGCAGATGCCAAGGCTTCTCTCAGACAAAAGCATATCTTTTTTTGAGAATCCAAAGTCCTTTTTAGAAGCAAGGACTGGATTCACTATCCCTTGTGATCTGCAGTGTCCTAGTTCCATATGTATAGCCAATATAGAACTGTAATTGTAAGTCTTCCATATTTTCTATGGTATTGCTTAGTTTGTATGCTCATCCCTTAATTGCTAATTTTAAACAACTGCTTACTGCAATGAAGATTAAGTTAATTTCTCAAGTTACATCATAAAATCCTGCATGCTCAGAAAACCATGGCTTTTTTTCCGTAATGAATTTTGTTCTCAAAATCTCAATTACTATAAGACATATTTCCCAAATGCTAATTGAATTTTAGATATTTTTTTCAGATGGCAATAAAAGCCAAAGTTTAAGGAGTCTGTTTCTCATGAAACTGAAATGTTGAACAAGACTAAATTTTCTTAAGATTGTAAGGTCACTGAAATTTTCCCATGAGTGCAGTAACTTACTGAAAAGGAAGTTTGGGTTGTTTGTGTCTACAGAGAAAAATGGTGAGCCAAGTAAAGTTTATAACAGACACACACAAAAAGCTGAGAATTTTAACAGAGAGGGAAAAATCTCGTGATTTTTTAGCTTTTGATTGGCAAACTGCTACAAAAAGAACTGTGTACAGACATAAATTGTTTTGTGGGTTTTGAAGTAATATTCTACTTGGTTCCAAGGCCCTTGCAGGTCAACCTACAAATCTCACCTATTTGCCCTGACTTATAGATGTTTAAGGGTCCCTGGTGAAAAGAAAAGATAGTGACATGGTTTGCTTTTACCTTTGGTTAAGTCTTGTAAGTTTTTATACAGAACAGTAATTCTCCCTATTTTCATAATTAAATTTATCTACAAGACACCTGGATCCCCAGCTTCAGCTCTAGGTACTCTATAAATGAAAAAGGGACTTTAATTTCTCTTGGTGTAATTTTCTATAACATCAATAATTACTTCTAGACCACTGCAGATGCATAGTAGATGCAGGAAGAAGTAAGGACCCTAGATTTCTCTGTTCTCAGTAATGGTATCGCCTCAGTTTTTTATATTAATACTGCTGTTAAAATTTTCTTTCCAAATGCACAGGTGAATCTAGTAGCTACAAAGATAAAAATAAAGACAGCACTTAGAAACTGTATCCATCTCTCCTGAACAGAAACCAGTCAACCCCCAAAACCTGAACTTTTGAATTTAAGATGCAACTTTACTCAGCCTCCCAGAAAGCATAATTGAATTTGGATTCACAAAGCAAAAGGGAAAAATGGTATATTGTTTTAGACTCTGTCAGTGTTTTAAATCTGGAAAGTACTACTCTTTGAAGCAAGACTACTAGTTTTGGAAGCAATATAGGTAGAATATTCTGAAACTAAATTGTGTATTGTTCACATTCTCATCATTCATAAATTCTATGTAAATTTCAGAAACTTTAAGGAGAAGAAAGCAGGAGGTTCTGGAGGAAGCGTACTGAAGTATAGTATGTTCATGATGATCAGCTTTTGGAAGAGTGAAGGTTATTGCACGCACACATTAGCCACTTGCATAAATGCATGCCAGCAAAGCCTGACTAGTTAATCCTGGGAGCAAACTTCTGATGGGTATTTAAAGTCTTCTTGATGATAATTCAACGTTTGGTTTTTGTTTTTGTTTTTGTTTTTTTTCTATCAAATATCTTATATCCTAACCATATAAATGTTAGCTTCCCACAGCTGGGCACACACACAGGGCTGAAAATGCCATTCCCTTTCATGGTTATAAACCAAAACAACAAACCATTTCAGTAAGACCATTTTCTGTTTTCTGCTTGTTCCTACAACTAAAGGCATGGGCCTGTTCCATTTTCAAACAACAACAAGAAAATAATTTGGGGATTTAACAATAATTTAATTTGTATTAACCATAGCACAACATAAACATTTTCCTCAAAGCTAAGCACAAACGTTTATGCACATTTTCCATGTGTGGGTTTTTTTGAGTCTGTGAGCTGCTGAGGCTGTTTTCATTAAAAAAAAAAAAAAGAAAAACCCACTTCCTGTATGACTCATAGTTTCATATTTAAACTGCAGGATTTCTCATTTAATGGTTTACTTGTTGATTGAATTAACATGGATGTTTAGAAAAGGTGGACCAACTAGAAAAACAGAGTAAGAGGACAGGGAATACCATTACAGAACAGAAACAGGGAAAGTGAGACTCAATTAACACAGTGTCAGAGCAAACAGATACGGCATGAGAACTTTCACTTTTTTGACCCCCTATTTCCATCAATAGTAATTTGTGACATGCTTCCACATCTTCGAAGTAAACACAAGTTTTGAGGCAGGACTATGAGAACAACCTTGCTTGGATTTCATGATTTCAGAGAGTCCACAAAGTCCACAAGCTTCAGGTGCGGTGGACGGTCTTGGTACTGTCAGTGTACCTCATGCAAAAATCTGCCCTAGTGAAGCCAGATGTTCACTTAAAATGTCCTCACACTTTATACAGCCAGCTTTTTTGTCAGTGAGCTACGTGGTGGGCAGCCTCTTGGAAAGATGGAGGGAGGGTGGGAAACTGGATGGTAAGGTTGGTGCTGCAAGACAAGGCACTTGATATGGTTGGGTCACCAGGACCGAGAGTTCCCCATCAGGTGACACTGATAGACCTGTGGGATGCTCAAGAAAGACAGCACGAGAGTGCAGGCAGCAGATCTGGTACCCGGACCATGGATTTGGTATCTCTATTTATACAGCTGAAGTTCTGAATAGCAGCTCTAGACTCCAACCCATCCCAAAGCTATAATCAGGTCTAAATGACAGAACTTCACTTGTAGGTGTCCAAGGTTTGCTGGATAACCAGGAGGTTAAGGCACTTTTAAAAATGAGTTAGTCAGAATCTTTAGTAGGTAATCTTTGTCCTTGCCTTAGGTGTGGGCTTGGTACAATTGTTTCATCTGAATGTTTCTCCTATTGCAATAAAATCACACCACCGACTCAAGTCAAATAGGACTCACTGCCAAGAAAGCAGAATCTTTTGGCTTTTTGTGCACAAGAACAGAGATGTTACACAATTAGCCACAAGCAGTATATTGCTCCCTGAATACAAGAGAAAGGTACTGCAATTCCCTGCACCTAAAGTGCAGGGAAGTTAGTTAAAACCATCGAATCCACATGGAACAGGTTTAAACAAAGTGTTCTCTGGTTTGCCAAGATAACTGCCATACACAAATATCACACAAATAGCAAGATGTGTGCAACTGGGTTTTGTGTGATCAAATGAGAACCTCGGCAGGGTCATAGTAGATAGCACTGTTACATATTCCAGCATCTTGCAAACACTGTTGACATGCTTTTTTAAACCATAGGCACAGAGCATGCGGAAACCCAAAGGCTTTTTTCTGTTCCTTTTATTGCTTCTGATGGTAGCATAACCATTTCTGCTGTTAATACCTGTCACCTTTCTGAGGCCAGTGGAGGAGCTAAGGGTTTTCCACCAACTCAGATTTTACCTTGTCTGCTACAGCATGGCAGGCTCTAGCAAAACATAACAAGCAGGTAGAGAAGAAAACACTCTCAGAGCTCTTGCTCTTTGGATTCAGTTCAAACCAGCCATGAGACACAGCTGCAGAACAAGGCCCCACCACATCCCAAATTGCTTGTTTCTACTTCCCATTCCTACACCAGCAGCAGGGCCTGAGTGAGCATCCAAGCATCTTACCATGCTGGGTATTGGGGACTGACTCCATGAAACCAGGGGAGTGCAGTGGGGAGGCTGACTTCTATCTCTGTGTGCTGGTTCAACTCACTAAACTGCAGAAAAATGAGCCCAGCTAAAAAGAAGAAGTTGGAAAGGTGGAGCTGACAGAAAGGGAGCATGATGCAGCCAGGGAAAGGTAGAGGCAACAGAAAGTAGCAGAAGGAAGGCAGGTAGTGGGGACTTCCCGTAGTAGATTGTGTGCCATTAAGATCAGCTCCAACATTTACAAAACCAGAGCGCTAATGTGTGCAAAGAAAGAGAGAAAACCCAGGACTCTCAAACAGAAAGCAGTACATATTTTAAAATGCAAAATTTCTTAGAACCACAAGCAGAAGCAGAGTTTGCCTGGGCCAATGTGATTTTTGTCTTCCCTACAGAGCAATAGCTTTGTGAGCAGCAGATCCCATAAGCACCTGCGTCTCAGGGTTTCCCTTCCTCCATAGGCACTCAGATGCCTGATAGACACCAACTTCTGGATCCTGCCACCTGGAAACCTCCTTGCTGCCTTCACGCTTCTTCCCAGCCACCTCTTTTTGAGAGCTTCACAGACACTTAGTACAGCCCAGGTCACTGCCAAATGTTTGAAACAGACTACGAGTTCGTACAAGATTGGTTGCATCATGCAGGAGACTTTTTTTTTTTATTATTATTAGGAGCGCGCCTAACAAAAAGAGAAACACGTTCCTGCTCTATTAACAACCACTTACAGGCCAACTTTTGCTCCTCGTTGTATAGGCATACGCCCAGAATTATTCTGATTTGTCAGCTAACTTCAGTGACAGCAGAGAATAACTCAAAATACCTAACTAGGCTGACATATACACATCACTTAACTACTACAGTTCTCTACCTAGCAGGTGACAGTGCATGTTTATGAGAAATGATGGGGGCAGAAATTATTTGAAAAGCTCTTCGCTTGTGTTTGCAAATTAAAACATCTGAAATAGCAGGTTAGAATTCAGAGCACTGTATGATTCATTTTAATTTTCCCTTTTTAGTGGCAATCAAGAATTAAGAATATTTAAACACATTCTAGAAAAACCTGTACTCCATTGGCCTGGGATACATTATTTTCACAGGACATTGCTAATCTAACAAACATCACAAAATAAAGCAAAATGAGCTTCTTTTGTTAATCACTATTGCTACATTATAGTAAAAGAATTATAAATCTGGGTTCATTTTTCCTATCACTTTTTTATGCCTACTTTTGTATTCTACTGGATTAGAACAGATCAATTTTAGTTGTCTTTCTAGCCACTTGTCTTGTCCTGGCTCAATAACAAGGCTCCATTTTTTTTAAAAAAAGAACAGTCTCAACATCTTCCATAAATTTTCCATTCATGCTACAATTGCTTAAAAAAATAAATCTTAACAAATTTAATATTTGAACTTAGATTAGCTAGCAAAATGGATTTCTCAGTAAGTGAGAACATTTTTTCAGATAGTTGTCTTCAGCCCATTTTTTAACACTTTATACCACTTCATTACTTGAAGCTTCAGATTATTTATTCTAGCTGATTCTAACTGAATTCTTGCTCTTACCCCGTTGTTGACTGCTCTGACAGAAAAACCTGTTATTGTCAACAGAAGAACAAGATGTGGCTTTGTGCTTTAGGGGAAGGGAAAAAAAAATTAAAAAAAAGAAAAAGGCCTTATGGGCCTCCCTGCACTTGTCAGAGGGCATCTCCACTTGCCCCCAAAGCCACCTTGCTGGTCAGGGCAGCACTGATGTCTCCTGTGGAAAGCGGGGAAGCCAGCCCCAGTCACACAGCCTCTCTTAACTTTGAACTGGATAACTCGTGTTGTTGCTACCCCAGCAGGTACCCTCTGCAAGGCATGGCTCAGCTGCTAGAATACACCAGCACCTTCTTCCTGTCCATAATTAGGTAGGTTGCTGGTATTTCACTTCACCAGCTGAAAACCAGCAGGCAAGTCACAGGAGGCATCCTCCCCAACAGGTCCCAGCCTGCATTGTCTGTACTGGGCATGGCAAAAATGGGTAATGGCTGAAACTCTGGGCCTTAGGAAAACAGGGACTGGTTCCCCTTCAGGTAATCTCAGGCAATCCATTTGTCCTACCATCTAGCTGAAGACTAGAGAAAAGATGACTGCTTTTGATGTCTAAAGAACAAATTTAAAAATTTATTGAGAAGTCTTGGTTAGGACATGGTTGAAGCATCAAAGAACGTACCTAACCTTGACTAGGATGTGAAACAAAACAGTGTGTCTAATGCATTCTTTTGCACTTGGTTAGACATAAGATAGCAAAAAAACCAACCCCCACCAACAGCTTCAGGGCCAAATTTGAGCCAAGAGCGTATCCCAAACTAACCTCAGGTAATTATAATGCTAAAATACACACCCCTTTGTGAATAATGAGCATGCTGATCAGGTAACTCCCTAAATGTTTAAAACATGCTCAGATGCATACGTAGAGTTATGAGTGATGAATGAATTATTATTAACCACTCAGCTATATTTTATTGTTAAAAAACACTGAGTGGTTGGAAATGTGTGTATGCTGGCTGCTGTTAAATGCCCAGCACCTGATTCTGCAGAACTTAAATAAAAACAATTATCTCTACTCAGTGTGTTGACCGGCTCTCAAACACCAGGTGAAGAAAAGTGTTGTCCCTAAATACAGGTTATCTGCTGTTTCCATCACAGACACTTTTACGGTCAGTGTGTTTGAGCAAGACCTGGCACAATGGGGCCATGCTATTGTTTGGAGTCATTGTCAGCAATGACAACACCTAAAAACAAAGGCTGCTTCACTTTAAAACCTATGCCCTGAATGTAAGTATTCTCCAGTAGATTCAGCTTCATTTTCTGCAGAGTACACAGTGGTATGTTTTTACCCATGGTACCTGACATTTTTACTAGTCCAGTTTCAAAGAAGAGTGCTTCCTAATCTTCCTAATCTAATTCCTAATCAATCTGAGTCCTTCCTAATAATAACAGAGAGTCATCTTGGATGGCAGATTTCAGCCTCTAACTTAACTGATCACACTGAGAGAGTTTTTGGGAAATATTATTCTAGCATATCAATACAAATCAAATTGGACGAGCAGACCCAGAGAAAGGTGAATGACTTTCTCAGAACTGTGGTTTTACAATATTCAGGGGTTGTGGATGTTATTCTGATATAGGGCAAGGAAAGAAAATGGTATAAATGATAGAGTATGCCTAGAAAACATAACAGCCAGGTCCTGTTACCAATTACTTAAACTCATTAGCTCCCTTCTCTGTGAGAAGGGACACTGAAAACTCCTGACATTCTAGGGCAGTAATGGCAGCAATTCCCTGGCATTTTGTTCATGGATCACTGTCAACTTTCTGACTGCGCTCTGGGCTACCACACTGCCTTGTAAGGCCACTAGTGATCTGTGGAGCATAGCAGAGAATCACTGTACTTGATAATGTGACTTCAACAAATCTCGAGTGGACTAAGGACAGAGCTGCCTACATCCAGGGTCAAGTTGTTCTGCTGGCTACGGTTTTGTATTTGATTTCTAAAGCTGGCGCAAGTGGAACAGTGATGAATCCAGTACCTCTCACTTAGAGGTCACTTACTTAAATATCAAGCCACCATCTTCTGCTGTAACTCCCAGGATTTGCCTCATCAGTTCAACCCGGAGTGCCCTGCCTTAGCAGCAGCAGCCTCGAGGAAAACATCAAGCCTTATCCTAAGCTTCTCCTGGAGTCAGATTGCACAGTAACAAGGAATTCCTGGCATTACAGTACAGTAAACAGTTCTCCCATGTCCAGGATATAACACCAGAACAGATGATAATAAATAAGCCACTTCAACAGGGCTGTGAAAAATGATCCATGACATATCTGTAGTGAAGCAAATGTCATCTCAGAACAGGCTTGCCTGGATGTCTACAGGAGAGCACACCGACCGTCTGGCTCAAACTTGCAGCCCACTACAAGTATGGTGCTGTGAGCATATTGGTGACTGACTAATTCTGCACAGCGGTTCTCTACCTACCGAGTGTTCTTTCAAGCTATTAGTATCATAGCGTATCAAACAGTCTTCCACAAACCTCTTTATCACCCCTTTCCAAAATTCAGGCAGCTATCCAGCAGCAGCTATTCAGTATGGCAGGCACACGTGTTAGCTCTCTGGTAGGCTGGACCACTGTATGTAATTCAGGACAGAATTACAGCCCTCATGTATTTTGAGATTACTACAGTCACATAGGATTAGAAGTGCAGCTCCTTACATTAAAAGCTCTCTTCATGTTCACTTGAAGAGCTATTCAAAAAAGCTAACTTCAGCCCGGTAAGACCACAATTCTTTCTACAGTCAGTGGAGAAGCAGCTCCAATGGAGAGCAAGGTGATTCAGAACAGAGGCGTAACTTAACTATTCTGGTGGCCCTCCCTCTTAATTCACTGCAGTCTAGGGAGCCTTTGCAAATACACCCTCCTTTTATGCTGCCAACTCCTAACATTTTATTATGAATCTCACAGTATTTGATACTTCTCTCAAAGGCCATTTCTCTGAATTAATTTAGTTATATAGTAATCTCAACTTTTGCTAAATACATATATGTAATTATGATTATCCTGTAATTATGATACATCTTGCTGTGGTGGAGAAAACTTTGAAGTGTGAAGTCTAGAGATTAAAAAAAAATGAGGAGAAGACAAAATAAAAGTAAACCAGAATTATTACAGCTTTTCTTTAAGGCCCAAACTCATGATACTTCAGGGTTTGACACTAGCAAGACTCAACTCTGTCTAATTGTGAAGTCATTTGAGATCTGCAACAGGAATACTTATATTTACCGTGTGTCTCGCTCCAAAGATTTTTTTATAATATGTTCCATGTTTGGTTTCCTCACACCCTCAGATATATTAGAATTCCATTCTATTTGTCATTTTAAGACAAAAATCAGCTTTTTGCAGTAGATTGGAGAAAAATGTGCCTCTTTTTAATATCTGCACACATAAGAATTTTAATAGTTTTCCTAACACACGAGCACTGCTTATGACTGACAGTCATGGTTGCTTTGAATAAAAAGGACTTCAAAAAGATGCATCATAAAAACCTGTTAATTTTCAAAAAACATCAAGTAAAGTGACCGTTTCAGAAGTCATATTCAATATTCAGAACTCATTTTCATATTAAGATCGCATTTAGAAGTTTGGATGTTGTTCAGAGAGAGAAGCAGTCTTAAGTACATGCTGCCCTTGTTAGCTGACAATTTTCCCAGAATAAACTCAGTATTTTAGGTCTGCTCCTGTTCTTCCTCTGGATAATTTCATTGCAGTTCCTCTTGTATTATGGTTATGATTGTTAGATGAGACTAGGGAAACTGGTTCAACAATAGAGAATAATACACCCTTTCCAAAGGCACTAATGACACAATACCTGAAACACCAAATTGAGGCAATGGAGACTTGATTTTATTTGATTATTAGGTCTCTAAACTGCTTCAGACAATGTTTAAAAATTAAGACACAACTAGTTAACCCCTATATGCTCTGATAAGAATGAATTAAGGGAATTTGCATTTAATTCTTGCAAGACACACACAAGGGATTCTCCTATGCCACACACTGGCCATTCAACCAGGAGCAATAACTTGCAGGGCACCCAGTCAGGTCTCCAGCTCACCATCTACAACCAATCGTCACTGCATGGAATGCTATATCTTGCCCCAACCTATGCAGCAGGCTGGAAGCAGGCATGTCCTAGACTCCCTCAGCTGCAATCATTTCTTTGTTTGATAGAGTTCCAGGTTACAACTTCAGGAATTCTTTGAGAACTCTAATAATACAGAAAATCGGGAGCAAGGGGAACAAAAGGATAATCAACACATATAGGAGACCATGACCTGCTTGGACCCTATGAGCCATGTATCTTAACTGTCAAACAGCAAAGGGCCACAAAATTACCCATTTTATTTAACATCCTCTGTGGACCACAGAAGTCTGTTCCACATACTAGTGGATATCTCTATTAGGAAATATACATTCAGTCTAACAGGAAATATACATTCAGTCTAACTTTTTCTTACGTTAAGCTTTCTCTAAGCCCCAATCTCTAGTCCTTACTAAACATAGCCTTTTGGTTTTTGACATTAAAATCTGAGAATGATTACCAGAGTGCTGATGTAATCAACTTATAGCTATTCAATATGTATACAGGGACATTTTGTTTTCTGTTCCACTTTCTAGACTCATTGTTATGGAGGAAAGCATTCTTTATTTACCCTTAAAAGGAGAATGAGAAGTCTCCTTAAGGGAAAAAAGGGCTTCCTAATTTGAAAATAGAGTACTAGAGAATACAGGCCTGGCCCATTTATAAAGTTATACCATGTAAGAAACAATGGGAAAAAGCCTTTTCCTTCATAAGTAAAGGTCACAAATAGTGGAGTCTACTACTCCATTCCAAGGGGAAAACAGGAGAAGCTTGTATCTCCAGTCAAGTCCCCAAACTTGTCTATCCTTCTAACTTATTGTACTACCTCACAATGCTCAGTATTGCAGCCGGTTCTTTTTATTATCTTCATTGATGATTTAAATGAGGGAATTAAGCACACCCTCAGTAAATTTGCAAGTTGGGCAGGAGTGTTGATCTGCTTGAGGGTAAGAAGGATCAACAGAGGGATCTGGACAGGCTGGGTTGATGGGTCAAAGCCAATGGGATGAGGTTCAATAAGGCTAAGTGTCAGGTCCTGTACTAGGTTCACAACAACCCCATGCAGTGCTACAGGCTTGGGGAAGAGTGGCTGTAAAGCTGCTTGGTGAAAAAGGACCTGGGAGTGTTGATCAACAGCCAGCTGAATGAACCAGCGGTGTGCCCAGGTGGCCAAGAAGGACAATGGAGCTGGTGCAGGGCCTAGAGAACAAGTTCTATGAAGAGTGGCTGAGGGAACTGGTATTGTTCAGCCTGTAGAAAAGGAGGCTCAGGGAGGAATTTATTGCTCTCTACAACTACCTGAAAGGAGGTTCTAGAGAGGTTGGGAATCAGTCTCTTCTCCCAAGTAACAGACAATAGGACAAGAGGAAATGACCTCAAGTTTTACCAGGAGGGGTTTAGATGGGATATTAGGAAAAAATTCTTCACTGAAAGGGTTCTCAACCACCATTGGAACAGGCTGTTCAGGAAAGTGGTATAGTCAGTGTTATATATAGTGGTACATTAGTGTTATATTATAGTGGTATAGGAGGTGTTTAAAAGACATGTAGATATGGCACTCAGGGTCATGGTTTAGTGGTAGACTTGGCAGTGTTAGATTTACAGTTGGACTTGATAATCTTAAAAGGTCTTTTCCAGCCTAAGTGATTTTACCCAAACTCTACTGTCAGCTTGTGACACATGACATAGTTCCCTTAAGCATGTGTGCATGTACTTACACACACTTCAGCAGCAAGACTTTCTTGAATGAGATTTAATTAGCGCATCCCTAATCCCATAACCTAAAGTGGTATTCTTCATACCAGTGGTTAATATATAAATCAGAGAAAGAGATATCAGAAATAATCAGTAAATACCTGTTCTACTTATCCAGTGAACTCTGGTCTGCCATAGCTATAGGACTACTGATATCCAACACAAAGATGCCAGAAAGGTTAAAGTATGCATAGACAATGTCAGACAGACCTACTACAAAAGAAAGCATGGTAGCTCCATGTTTTAAGGCCAGGGTATAATCCCAGTGGGAAATTCCCTTAAATGGTCAGAGACACTTAAGTGACTGCAAGAGTGGGATTTGGTTCAATATGGAATAAGCATCTGAATTCCTGTTACAGCCAAGGGAAACCTACTCAATATATCACAAAGGCTATAGAACCATTCTGCTGATATAGGAGAGGTGTCTGCTCCAAGGTAAACTAAATAATTTGATTTCGTTAACTGCATTGGTTCAACTTCAACCACAATAAGAATTAAAACTACAATAGCAATTAAATAATTATTCTATAAATTTATACATTAGTATCTCCAGCTACACTAGATCTCTAGAAGTGTCATTTAGGGTGTTTAATCCAGGGCTGAATTCTACTCTAAATGGCAGGAGAAACCCTCAAACAAGATGACTTGTAGAGCCAAGGGTTGTGTTAGGATTATGAGACTGTTAACACTTGCAAGCTCACAGAGAACTAAACTTCTGGACTCCTTGGTGAATGACACGCTGCAGATGTTGGCTACACCACTCCAAGAGGAGTAAGTGTTGGAAGTTGCTCACTGTTGGATTGGACCTTCCAGAAGACTGTGGTAAAGACACACCTACATGTGTAAATTTATTTAAAGTTGAGTTCTGTAACATTTCCTTAGTTGCTGTGTTTGGCTGAGCTCATTTATAGACTGACAGTCATATGGATCCCTTCAGGAGCATGCGGTTGTGGGAACATGATGCTTCATATTCAGGTCCAGTGAACTGCTGGAGGCAGCCTCAAGGACAACATTGCTTTTACCTTCAACAACAATACACTTCAAAAGAGTATCCTGTGAGACAGGGCTCAGCAGCACAACAATGTGTATGGGCCTATGACATGATCACACCAACTCTGCACCCTGCTCACTCCTACACCAAAGACTGCCTGCACTGTGACAGTAACCGTGGTCCTGACCAGAGGTTCCAGCTACCAAATTCTAGCAGAGCACTACCCGCAGCTTCAGGGTAGCACTGCTGAAGCCCCAAATACCTGAAACATCAGTTCTTAGAGCAGCCCAGGGATAATGAGATCTGGAAACATATAGAAAAGGAGCAAATATGTATTTGAATTAACTGGTTCCTCCTATTTCTTTCCTTGCCAATCCCCTTCTTACATGAGATGATGTCAGTCTAATTACAACACCCACCTCTCTATTACCATAAGAAAAAAAAAAAAAAAACAAACAACAAGGTAGATGCCTTTCATGTGCCCTTCTGAAGCCTTCTGCACATTTCTTGCTGCTCCCCCAGCCATAATGGGTCACAGTCAATCTATTTCCTCACGTGAGGACTCCATGACAGCCCCCCAGATGCTGTCTGCAAAAGCCTTTTCCCTGCTATGCAGCAGAGCCAGCCTGCAACAATTCTATTCATAGAGCAAGAGAAAAATCTGCTTAGGATTGGAGGCTCCTAGGTGAGCAGCTACAGTAACTGATCCAAATGTTTCCCTTGTATTATATGATCAGTGAGAACATGTGTTTTCATTTGCATTTTTACCCCTTGGTTTTTCTGAATTTGGTAAATACTGGCAAAGTAAATGTTAAGATGTCAGCTCACTCTTCTAGGAAGTGACTGACAGCCCCTGAGTGCTCTGGGCTTTTTATAACTGATGTGACTGACAGCTTTTAAGTGGAAGCAGTTCATACAAGTTTCAAATGTTAGTTGTCTGCACGAATAATGTAGAATATTGGCTTTTCTTGTATCTATCTAATGGTATTTCCTCCTGTGTTGGCAGCCACACTAAACCCTGAGGTGTTAGAAGAAAAAAGTCAGTGTTCTCTGCTCTGCACATTTCTAAAGCTCTCAGTCTAACCAAAGGCAAAGTAAACCAATGCCTGTATTTTATGTTCCTGCATTCCAAAGCAATGCAGTAAATAACTCATATCAAGCTTAGCTAAAAGATGATGGTACCTTGTACAGTAACATTTCTATGTAATTGTTTTCAAGCTTTCTGCACCAAAAATTCTTTCAAGAAATACAGCAGTATTATCCTATCAATGTAGTCTATCAAAGCAGTTAGCAACCATGCAACTGGAATCAGTGTAGCTCTTGCTTTCCCCCTCTAGCAACTAAGGCAAAGAGGTACACTAAATATTATACATAAAATTTAACAAATACCAGAAATGTACTTCACAAATATGACAAAATTAGCAGCTTGCACAGTTCTGCATTTCAAGTCCAAGCTTAGATTAAACTAAAAATAGCAAATTTAGTGCATGTACAATTGTTCATTTAAATGCACCTATTTTACTTTGCAACAGACAGATCATTTAAATGCTGTTGGTAAAATCATATCAACCATGAGATAACAACTTGTAAAAATGCTCCTGATCATTCATCTTAGTAAAGAGACAGAGGAATCTTACAGTACTCTTTTACTGAAAAGGTTTCCCAGGATAGATTTGAAGTAATTGAAGGGCAACATGGTTATCAAAAGTTGCAGAATTATCTTTCACTTCACGTATAATTTTTATGCTGAAGGACTTTAATTTTGTACTTTTTCTATGCTGTATAACCCTGGAAATGTTTTCAGTTTAAGCACTTCAGTGTGAATCAGGAAAAAAATTTATGCTATCTGAATAGAGCAGGAGGACTGAAGCTCTACATAAAGCTGGGCCACTTAAGGATGAAAAGCTCATTTCCCATTGAAAAAAAAATAATCAAAGAACAGGGTCCCTTTGTAGTTGGACACCATGACAAAGACCAGTGAATGAGCATTCCCTCAACTCTTCTATTTTCCAGCCCTGGCTCAGCACCACTAACACCCATTCTCCAAGAGAAGACCTCCAGGTACTGCCCAGCAGTGGGGAAGAAACAGACTTTGCATCACAGTGGTGCCTGTCCCCAGCACCCTTCTCCCCCCAGCGACACAAGTGACACAGCCCTGTGGCTCAGCTGAAGGATACAGGATATACTGCATGGTGGAAGGAGAGAAACGGCACTGAAGAGCAAGTCCCTGAGAATTTATCTTTGCTGAAACTGCACGTCAGCCTAGAATTAACCTTGGGTGCTCAAGAAACTAAAGCTGCAATCAGTGAAAACAGTCAGTGGGGCACTACTTAGATTTTGCAATGCCATCAACATAAGAAGATAACCAAGAAATTGTTAGGATACAGAACAGACCTTTCCAAACCTTTAAATAACACTGTTCCTCTCAGTGGACAGCCTTTTGTTTCCTATGAAAGAGAAACCACTTGCATATTAAGTGATATTCCACCTCACTTTCTTGGATATGGTACAAGATTTTTATAGTTGCCTTTTCCTGTTCAGTTATATGACTTCAATGCCTTTTTTTTTTTTTTTTTAAGGAATGTAAGTGACCATCATTTGTTAACTATAAAACATAATCTACCTTAGAGTAATACAATTTCCTATTCTTTTCAGCTTCTAATTTTTCTCAACTTTAATGCACTTGTGCAAGATCTTCCCCTCTCCAGGGGGCAGGAAATAATCAGGTTATGTTGGTAACTTCATGACACTGACCTTAAAGTTCACTTAATTTTCTCTCCTATATCCACCCCCAGCCCCCGCCAAGCATTTCTAATTTTTTTGTTTGCTTTTTTTTACACTACTGAATATCTCTAAAAAGATAATCTAGACAGATAAATCATTTTACCTCAAAATTTATCAGTGTGAAATATAAACAAATCACTGCTCAACAAATGTATGAAGTTACTTTAACCTTTCCTGTCAACCATGTCCACTCATTTTCTTTCTTTTTATAAATAACAAATTTTATCTTGAAAAAGATTAGAAAAGGGCCAGAATACTAGGTTTGTTTCCTGTCAAGAAAATAAGTGAATGCACTTCATCCTGCTAAGAAATACTTTTCCAAGTTTTGGAGATAAGTGCTTTATTTATACTGTACTTAGATACCACCATAAACAGTTAAAAAAAATTGGATTTCCTCTGAATAATTGATTGGAACATGCAGAGCAACGCTGATTAATGTAAGCCACATTATCTCCTGGAAATGTTCTCTGTTTGTCTGTGCCTTTAAGGCTGCTGTGAGTTATAACCCAACCAAAGCTAGTGCAAGTTCCACAGAACTACAAGTCATTTTCTCCTATTTTCAAAACCTTAGGCTCCCCACAAACAAGTGACAGAAAAGCAAGGAAGAAATGTGTCTGCAGCTGAGCTGTAGTTCTTTTTTTAAGAAAAGAAATAAAGTTTCCCCCATGGATAGCAGCGTTTCAAGTATCTACACCAAGTAAACTGAATTCAGGATACTTTCAGATTAAGTCCCTTCCTCCTCAAATCATTCACTTCAGCACTAACACACACCACCTGCATCACCTGCATTTTTACAGGCTAGAAAGCCAGAATTTGGTTCTGACAATATGCTTTTGCTAAAACAACAGGTTCATATATTTTACTTGTTATATTAGCAAAGATTTAGCTAGAGATGATTTATTACAGAATATTACACTTAGCATCTGCTAGACACATCAGATACTGCCAAGATTAGCTACACGGGACTTTTTCCCCTGACTCCAGCCTCTGTTCCAGAAGAATATTATTAAGATGAGGAATATGACAATTACAACGCAATCGGCAAAAAAGATGCTTTTCTGGGATTACAGTACAAATCTCAATGAAAGGGTACAAAATACATCAAGTGAAAAAGATAAAGATAGTTCTAGATTTTCACAGAATTCTTCAAATTACCATAACAGAACTGCACTTACAGAAGAGTGAGTAAGTCAGCAGTAGAATACAAGTTCCTGAGCTCTGAGATGGGAGAAGACAATGCTTTTCAATTCAGCAATACTGGTTTCTAAAGTTGGGACTTTGGCCTAGTCCATTGATATATAATGAAGCACCACAACAAGGTTCTAGCTAATGCATTCAGTGAAAGGATGGCACCCAAAGAGATGAAGTATATATAAACACAGAGTGAAGATATTTGTCCCTGTTTTGTGGTGCAGCCATGCACTGCTGCGCAGGTTGGTTTCTTACACCCCAAAGTATGTGGCTTTGGAGAAATGTAGGTTTATACAGCAGATATCAGGTTGCCTGTATTCTGAATAGAGCATGTTACCATTTAGTTTTGGTCTGTTTTTTAATGATGAAATTCCTTTCATTCTTCAAACTAAGCTTTATCTGGTATAATTATAATAATAATAAGCAGATCAGACCAGTTTCCACACAGGCTGGAGACAAAGCTTCTTTCCTATCTTATTGTAAGTTTCCTGCACAAAGATCTGTTGGTGGCCATTTGGTATTGTTCATAGACAGTGACATTTCTGCATGACAGCGGGGTTACACAAAGGCTGTGTCCTCCCTGACTCAACTAGGAATACGTTGGTAGGTCTGGAACGAGTCGGCCTACTCTGAACTGCTCAGGGACCACAGAATTACATGAAGAATGTCTGCAGTGACTCAGAGATACTGTGCTTGCAGATGCAGCTGGGACTAACCTTTCCCTGGTGATAAGTTTAAGGTGCAGCTGGAAATAGGGAAAGTAATCTTGTGTTGACAGGGGATGATCTGCAGCGTTCAGTAGTGAACACTGGTAATTTACAACCTTAATGGTAAAGATGTTTCTTTTGCAGCCAGCTATGTGATGTAAAAGAGAGAGAACATGTATATATTAAAAAAATTCAAGAAGGTATTAGAAAGCTAAGATTACAAAACAGTGGTTTGAAAAGTGTTCCTACTTCCCTATTCTCTTCTGTCTTATATATCCCAGTTCTGTCATCTGTGTAAAAAAATGAAATAAGTGTAAAAAATTCCTATCTTCTGGGAAAAATTGAGTTAACATAATATTCTCTAGCAGACCATCAACACCTATAATTGCTTAGCTTTAGCAGCTTCCTGATCTACTTTTCAAGGGACTTTCTTGAGCTGACATATTCTAATAATGATACCTATGCTCAGAGTCTCTAGAAACTATTTTTTAAGAGGTAGATAACTTAAGCTCTGTCACATTTTGACAGGTCTGTGAATTATATACAATTAAACTCAAATAATTACAGTGATAAATACAAGTCCAATCTGTCCATGTAAAGTTACATTTTCTTTACAATATCTCTCCATTGAAAACCAAGGGCTTTTGTAAAAGGAAAATTCCTAGGACACTCAATCCCCTGCTAATATGAACAAGACTAGGAACACACTTCTAAGCTATAGCTCAGGGAGGCCTGCAAAATCATCTACGTTATCAGTGCACCTGGTAACATTCAGCTCACATCTTCACATTGGCATTCAAAGCTAGGAACAACATTTTTATTCACTTATATATTGTTGCTCAAGCCATTGTGGTTGATCTAAGAACATGGGAAAAAAAATGTCTGTTTTGCTAGTAAGATCTGTGCTGCCAGAAGCTAGCTTATGTTTTCCAGGTACTCCAGCCAGTCTACTAGAAAACATCAGAACCAAAAAACTTGTGATTACCAACAGAAAGTGAATGATAGGTACAAAGAAGGTGGCATATTTAAGCAGAATATCACAGCAAAGGGATTAGAACAGAGCCAGCAGGGCAGGATGGAGTTAACAAACCCCACAGCTATGACTGCAAGAAGAGAATCACACACCATTCTGGATTAGTAGAAAGATCCAGTCTCACTAGGCAGAAGGCGAAGGGAAGTTAGGGTCAGAACAAACGTGCTGAATTAGGTACCAGAAAATGGTTCCTTGGCCCACATAGAGAGAGGAAGAAACACTAACTGGAAATGCCTTCTTTGGTTAGGCAGAGTAACCTATGTTTAGAAACCAAGCTAAGAAAGCATTTAGGTCTCAGCCTAACACTGTCCCTGTGGGTAGCCCCATTTGTTTATTTTGCTTTGAACCTTCCATCATCCCCTTTGCACAAACCATCCAGCTTTCAAAATTTTGGGTACTGTCCTCTCTTCAACCATGTCTTGTCGGCTCCTTCACAAAGCTCTGGGCCTATTGTGTTTCAGCCTGCTTGTCATAAAGCCTAACAAGCTATTTCAATAGCTTTCTCACACTAGAGAGTTACTGAGCTTTTAGTGCTTCCTCACCCTTACTTAAAAGAGACTGTTACTGGAAAACCTAATACATTCCATATGACAAGGCTGGATTTACAAATCTACTTGTCTGGTTTCTATTGACATTTAAAAACAATGTTAGCGACAAAAATGTAATTATTCCTAAATGATGGAAACAAGGAGCCAGGCGTTCTGAATGAACTTTTTCTGAACCTCTATTCATTTCACTTCAGATTTTGGCAGAGGGTTTTGCTGGTTCCCATTTTATCCATGATCCAGATTTCATATGTTCTGTAGCTGTAAAGCCTTCCTGTTGAATTCGCCCATTGCCACAGAATTGTGCTGGAGAAACCCAACACACCTCTGAAAAAAAGACAGAATTTTCTTGCCCTTACATGTACAGATAAATCTGAGAACATGCACCATGCATATGCTGACATAGCTTGCTCACTCCGTTTTCCAGGCTGCCTTAAGTTACAGTTCTGAAAGGTGTGAACTACCTCATCTATCTCAGCTGGAGCTGGAAGGATTCCCCTCTTCCAATTTGCAGAATCTGCTGATTTGTACTGTGCCATGGAAATTAGGCATTTTTGCTACTAAATTCCCTGTTTTATGGTTCACCTCCACAGCTGCTTCTTACTCTCCAATTGCAGTGGGCACAAATTGAAATACAGGGAACTGTCAATTTCAGAGCAAACTTCTACTGTAAGGGTGATCAGACACGAGGACAGGTTGCCCAGAGAGGGTATGGAGCTTCCATCCTTGCAGATAAGCACAATGTGGCTGGGCAAGGTCCCAGACAGAGCCATCCATGCTTTGAGCAGTGAGTATAAACTATTTCCAGTAGTCTCTTCTCACATCACCTGTTCTGTGGCTGGGTAATTTTTTTCACTGAGAAAGACATTTGCTGTATTGCAGCATTTGTTCTTCCTGCACGGTTTCACAGGCCCCTCCAGCAACCACCTAAGGACCTAATGAGCACATACAGGTACAGCCCACAGGTCTCAACTTATTAGTCAGGAAGTACTACAGCTGGAAAATGATACAGCAGCAAAGCCCTACAAAATCTTGAAAGTTTTCCCATCTGTATAGAAAGGTGCTAAGAGTTTATCAGATTTGTCTGGTTAGGAAGCAGAGAGCTACTCTGATGAGTACCTGCTGTCTCTACAGCCTGAAAGAGTGCCCAGAGAAAAAGCAAGCTAGGGAACAAAAATGATTTTTGGTGCAGAAAAATTAGAGGAGACTTGCAGATGTAGGAACAGTAATGTGTTGGCAAGGAATCCATGGGTCAGAGAGCTGTGGTCATGTCATATTGTGACCTCCACAAACAGATGTATTGCCTGGATTAATTTCTAGTTCTTCCTACTGCTCAGTAAGGAAAGGCAATCCTGGGACTCATGTAATGATGATGTAAGGCACTTCATTGCCCACTTTCAACTCCATGCTGCCCACTCACAATCCATTTATTCTACCGCTGTTATGTTGTGCCTTAAACTCAGGTGAGATTTGCGTTGGACAGATACAGCCATCTCAAATACTAAATAAATAAGACTAGCTTAGCATCAGCTACTCTTCCAGGCTCCCCTTACAACAAATCAAAAGAAGCCAACACCTCAAAAGAACAAGACTTCACTTACCAGAATAAGTATTTGAGACAGGTAGAGTAAGTACAGTACCAGAGAAGGTCGTTACACATCTAGGTTTCCTTTAATATCACCAGAGAACAACTTTTAACTATCAAAAATTAGGTAACAAGTATTCTGTGTAATACTACAGGGTTATTGGAACAGCACTTCCTACAATGGGGACTCACCTTGCTAACATCCCCTTTACTGGTCACAAACAAACATGGCCTTAGAAGTTTAGATATCTACCACAATTAGCGTTTTTAAGCTACTGCACAACACTGGTAATCTGAACTGAAACACTGTGAACTGATGAACAATTAAACATTTTAGTCCATCTAAGATGATCCCAAACAAATGTTCTGGTGTCTCCTGTTGGCTGTAGCTGACAAAGTGACAGAAAGTGTCAGCACACTTTCTACCATTCTCTAAGAATAAGCAGGTAGGAATCAGAAAGTACTTTAGAGTCATCATCACAAGCATCACAGTGGACCAAAGAAAATTCAAGATACCCTTCATCAACAACTGGAAATGAACAAGGCATGGGGGGAGGGGAGATATGACTCTTCAAAACCATTACGAAATGAAAGCTACCTGTGAGATAACATGACAGCAAATTTCCCAAATTGAATAAAGTGTGAAAATTGCTGGCAGAGTAGGACACAGGTGGGAGTCAAATCTTTTTGCCTAATTTTGTCTCTGATGCACTGAAATGACTCTTGCAAGTCTTTTATACCCTTTATGCCTTTGTTTCCACATCTGTAATTCAGATCACAGTTAACCTGTAATGTTTACCCCACAAGAATATAGAAGAGCTTCAAGTTTTTTTTGAGACTCATAATGTGGCTTAGGAAATACACTTATTAAAAATGTAAGCAGTTGGGAGATGATCAATAATACCTCTGAATGGTATTTAAAAATGAGGAAGGGCAGTCTCCAGGCACAAGCCTGTACAGGTGGAACCAAAGCAGTGTGTGCTCAGGATAATCGCTTCACAGAGCCTGCGACCTGTTTGCCTCCAGCAGAACAGAGACTCTCTCCAATACTGTGCTATTAATGAATGCTTAAGTACAAAACAAAACCCAGTGTCCTGACCGCACACAGCTGCAACTTCTTCCACCTAAACCACAAAGGTTCAATAATCTCTTTGACCAGTAGGAACAAGTGTTCCAGGAGTAACTAATCCATAGAGGTATAAAGCGCAAGAGGACCAGACTGCCCACAAACATTCAGATGACAGTGCAGGTAGGATTTCAACCTTAAAGGATGTAGCCTCAGCAGAGAAATCAAGTACCATGAGAAAACCAGTTGCAGTGGCACAAAAAGATCCATATCACTGCATGATTAATTTACGTTCCCACTCATTCAAACCTCACCTGTATACAAAATAATGTGAAAAATGAAGTAATTCAGTTACCATACTAAAATCACTACAATATGAAGTATTAGGTAATGGTGTCCTTAAACTAGACTGGGCGACTCATTTTCTTAAAGACTGTTTGTGCAAAGCTGGCAGTAGCATTAGTATTAACTAATAACAGTAGGAATTTTGTCCCATTTGCAACAGGCTATTATGTTTTTAATACCTGTAACGTAGCTAAACCATGGGAAATATAAGAAAGTTACTGGAATTAGTGAGGGTGCGTATGTTTCTGGGTTTCTAGGAAGGCTGAAGCATGAGAATTTCACAGATGTGGGAACTTTTGATAGCATTCCAATTGAAATAAACTCATAACAAACCCCGTGGAGAGGTTCATTCAACAGGATGAGCTAACAAAGAAAACAGCCGTTTCTGGCTAGTTGCATCAATATTAGCAGCAGCTGTGAACTCAGTAAACAGCTCTGTTTTCTGGTTGTCAAAGAGCTGCTAAAGCAGATGTGAAGCTCATCAAAAATAGGTCACAAACAGAGAACATGCAAGGGAATGCATCAATATCAGAGTGATCTGAAAATAAGTAATACTGGAACGTCTCAGTAGTGTTTATAACCCTGAAGCGTACACAACACATTGTTGCATGCAACAATGGGCCACTTCACGTGATTCTTACAACAGACTGCACTCTATGAATAAGGGCGCGGTGCTTTTGGCAGCTGAAGTGTCAGACAGAAGAAAAAGGTACTGAATTGCACTCTGCTTTCCTTTGAATAGGGTTTTCTGAGAGAGGCTTTCATTCCTGTCTCTTTCCCCCTCAAATTCTATAATTAACCCAGACTGAGGCACTGCAATGAGCCAAACAGGGAATTTGCCATTGTTTATTTTGCCTTTGCCACTACAAACAGATTACAAACTCACTCTGTCTGATAGGCAGCCCTCCCGCAATAGCCTTTCCTCCATGGGCAGGAATCACAGCCAACAGCGATTACATTCTCTCTCTTTGTTTCTTTTTTTTCCCCTTCCCTTTTTGTAAACCCATGGGACCCAATTCCTTAGAATTACCCAATACGGAGATTCACTTGGATCTACTTCTAGGACTCTTGTAGTACTTAAATCACTTAATTTCTTTTATTATCAGACATATAAAGGATCAAGATTTAACTCTAATGGGTGCAGGTTAAGAAAGATAACGTATTTGTTCTGTAACAGGACTAAACAAGGAATCTACATGTCCTGCTATTCCCCCTGATGAGCCTCTGTGGCTGACCTTCACAGTGCAAGTGTGAGACTGTCTTTAGCCAGATGCCTTTGACAAGCTGAGTCTAAGCCCCATAACCTGGAGGCTCAAATACTTGCCACGTCAGTCAGTTGCAAGGTGATTACAGACACTCTCCTCTGGTTGCTTCTACTTCCATTACAATAGCAGGTTTTACCCCTCCAAGATTCAATAATTAAGCACTAATAAAGTTAAGGGACTAGTCAGACAAAAAGACCCAGTTGGTCCATGAACATTAAGGTCAACTCATACAGTTAACTGAGAAAACAGGTCTTCAGTAAGTCTCTAGCAAATATATCCCTTCATTTAGGGAGTAGCAGCTCAAAATAACATTAAAGACAGAAACACTGATGAAACTTCACATTATTGATGTTTCAAACCAGTAACAAAGCTTCTGGACTTCATTCTTTCTTCTTCAGGGGGCAGGGGGATGGAAGGGAGGTCTCATACCCAACTTAAACGAAACCTTTGTGGCTTACATTCAGTTGGGAGCCTTTGCCAAGAGATGTTCATGTTCATTTTAGCATGGATTTCTTATAGCCCAGAATCTACGCTGAAACATGGTAGTTGACTTATTATGTTTAGATGACGATGCTTGAAGGTGCTTTATTTAAGCTTATGGGCTTGTATTATTTTTGTTCATCTAAGCAATAACTCACAAACATTTGCTCCTATAACTACAGGTGTGAACTTGGAAGCTGAAGCATGATGCTTCACTGAGCTCTTTTGAAGAGCTATTTCCAGAAAAGGAGGCTACAAAGGGAGAATAGAAAGTTGTTACTTTCCTATGAGGACATAAAAGGATTGTTTCATTCTTTCAGAAGAAATCAGGCTACATACTTGCATTTGGTTCTTGGCCAGATCGCTCCCTCCCCTCCTCATGGGGCAGCACACCAAGTGCATTTGGCTTATGTTCTTTCACTGCCGAGAGTGCTTTCACACCAGTAGCGATGCAAGTAGCATGGGTGGATAGGGACAGGACCAGATTTATCCTTTTGCTAACAAACAGCTTCAGAACATATTTTCTGTCCCTAAAGGTTGCAGTTCATACGTAAGCTCTCACTTCCAAAAACAGAGCAACAAGTAATATACCAAGTAAATAAAGCACAGACAAATTAGATGGTAACTATTTCAGAAAGCTTGGCAGAAGTTCAGTTTATGCAAGGCTTTCCAGATGTTCTATATTTATAGAATAAAGATGAAAACTCTGATCTTTGTAGATTGAACTTCTGTGTTTGGTTTACTGTTTCTTTTTGGCCTGAACAGAATTTTTATGTATGTGAATTCTGATTTAATCCAGCAAAACCAAGTAAATCCCAGTGCAAGCATGAGACTATCACCTCTCAAGGTCAGGCTCAGAATCTGGGGCTTCTGACATTTCAACTCTAGTTTCTCAAGTTGCTTTGAGATGTATTTGGGCTGGACTCAAAATGAATTTCATAAACTCCTTCTCTGGATTTTTATTGATTTAGTGACAGAAATCCTTCCTCAAAAGACAACCCATAAACTGTTAGTCATCAGAGCCTCAGTTACAGTCAGACAGTGAGTTACCTTTTGTACTGTAATCTGTTGATCTGTAAACTGGTGCTTACCCCAAATTTCCACTAGCTGCAGCATGTTTTGAAAGTTTGAAATGGTTTACTTCAACGTGCCTGCAAAGATCTCTGTATGTCTGGTAGGAAGCATAAGGAAGTGAATGATTAATTACATTCTTCCTAGTAATTTAAAAGCACTGATAAATGCCAGGATACATTGTAAAAAGTACTGGGGGAAAAAAAAAAAAAGGCAATACATGTGAAGCTTTACTGTTGCTTTCAGTATAAGCAAACTAATTATGTCTGCTAATTAGACATTACCTTTTAAAAAATAAATAACAATAGATACATTTCATGCACTGTCCATATTTATGTGCAAAAAGCATAAGGTGAACACATACAACTACAGCACACAATCATGCATCATCACAACCACCCCAGCCGCTTTCTCTCGAAAGGAGTGCTTCCCCCACTGGACAAGCCTGTTATGTGCATGGCCGTCTCTGCATGAGGTTGCAAAAGATGAAAGAAGCATCGAGGAGTACGGGGGAGGGGGGGGGGAAGAAAGCTTTTTGTTTTGGTTTGGTTTTTTTGGTATTATAACAGATTTCTACGCACACATAAATTTAAAAATTTGCATCTTCCCTCTTCTTGTCTTCCCCTAAGGCCTTGTGTTTCAGCAGTGTGGTCAGGTAAAAAGTGAAAATGTGAGCCTGAATACGAGAAAATAAGTCAATTTCGGAACAACCAAGCACTACTGTTCCTCTGCACAGCACTGTTGCTCTGAAGCTGTGCCTTTACAGATCAAGTTCTAGCCTTTTCCTCAAGATTATGCACAAAAAGACCCCTCCAGTTGCAACACCTGAATAAAATCTGTGGGTAATAATAAGCCACTTCCCTATTGCAGCATCTGCATTTGCTAAAATAAGTTACTAAAACCCAGAATAAAGCACTAGGTAAAAGTGGTTATACTGTAACAGGCAGCTACTCATGACACTACTCTAAACATCAACACAGACACTGAAGAATTTTAAGCTACAGATGAAATTAAAGACGAAGTCTTATGCCTGGTGGGTTACACAACAACATATCAACAGGAAAAAAAAAATCATCATCCAAATGGCTGGAATGCTACAGACATCAATACAGGGCTCAGCATGTGTCCAGAGGACAAACTAAACAAGATTCCCAGAAAGATGTATGTAAATATATCAAATCTGCTTTAAAGAAAGAGTATCCTAATTCTGTATATGAATAGCTAGCAGTACAAAGAGGATGTTTGGTCTTCTGAGTAAAGAGATCAGAGATGCTGACTGTGCCCTCTTGGGTACGACCTAGCTCAGGCCTATGACTGCTATTCTTCAGCCCTGCTCTGCAGACCAGAAGGGCAACAGCAGAGGTGGCCAAAACAGAATAAAACACCCACAGACAACCCATAGCTGAACCACAATTATGGTATACATGTATGTTCCTGTATGTTCTCTGATGTGCATATGGAGACAACACAGGCTCAATTGTGCAATGTTGCTTTGTACGACACCTTCTATAATGCTCTCACAAGGAGGGGGGGGGGGAATAAAAATCCCCAATCAGTTATATATTAAAGGGACAGACCAGAAAGCACATTTACAACTATTCCATGAAACATTTAACTCAGCCTGGGAGTTGTAGGTCAGGCTGCTTACTGTCCTCCTGTCTCCTCCAGCTTCAGCAACAGTCCATTGCCAATGTCCTTCCAGACTGCAAATCGTTACGAGCTCCCCAGGGATTTTTTCGGAGCTGAAGGGAGCAGCTAACAAATGAGGTCCACTTCCCATAGAGAGCAAGCACTGCAGGGCAGCTAGGAACAGGAGAAACTGAGAAGTGACAGATTACCATTCATAGCTGTCAGCTTGCCCTTCTCACCACTGGTGTGTAACAGATTAACACAGACTGTTTATTCTAAAATAAGGAGGAGTGACTCGCCAGGACACCGTAAAGATCCAAGTATAACCCAACTAATGTCCCCATCACTGCCCCTATGCAAAGCAAGGTAGGCTTTCAAGAGAGATACACAAAGTTGACATCTGTTGACCCTGAGCAGAGGAACTTGCTTCCCCTTCACAGCATATGGATGCTTCCAGTTCACAAGACCTACAATCAATCATACCGACAGAAGGCTCTCTAAGCAGCATCTGAATGCCTAGCTTGGACAGTGGGGGACTAGAGCCGCCTGGAGAATACATACGTACCCTGAGACCCATGGCTTGTATTGCTTACAAGAGAAGCAAATTACATGCTGTTGTAACCTTTGCTATGAAAAGCCTTGTTGAAACTTTTATCCATGCAGAAGTAAAACTAAATATTCATCTTTTTCTTTTTAATGTGATAGAGACTAATTGAACAGAGATAGCTTCGTTCAAGCCCTAATCAACACTTTATGGCACATGAGGTATATAGATTCACTTAAATTTTATTAGGTAGTTACTTGAAATAAGGTGACTGAGGAAGAGGTTTTACCTAGGGGTAAAAGCTCAGCTATTTTTTCCTCCAATGTAAAATGTTGCTGTGAGGATGCCAGCCTGGAAAAAAAAAAAAAAAAAAAAAAAAAAAACCACAAACCAACAAACCACAAACAAAACCCTACACTATAATAAATGTAGAAATGCTCCCAATGATTTCACAAGTGTGTGCTGCAGGCATTCAGAGTAGATATAATCACTACATGTCATGCTGGGAACTACATGCTACTTGCTTCCACTTTGAAGCAGCAAATTAGGAAACACATAGATAAATTAAAGAGACTACATAAAGGGGCAGTAAGACTGAAAGGGTTTGGAAAATAGTAATGAAAAGGAAAGGTTAAAACAATTATTTAGTCAGAGAAAGAAAGATGAGCGATTATAATAGGTTTCCAAGATGTAAAAGGTTGGGTTTTTTAAACAAGGAAAGACTTTACATGGCCCTTTGTTCACTTACTACCTTGAATGCAATTTTCAGTGAAGAGGATATAGTTAAATATTAGGAGGAAAACCTTTCAACCTGTAGGTGTAATTAAACAGTAGACTCAGCTACTCAGGGCATCATGGTATCTTTCTCATTGAAGGCTTTTCAGTTTGAAATTCATCTGTAGGGAGAGTTTTAAGTAAAGATCGTGTCTAAAAGCTAGTGATGTACAAGATGACTTCCTGAAGGGCACTCCAGTTTTGCATTTTAGTGATGCTTAGTAACTTGGGTAGGTGTCAGCTTGGCAGTTATCACCCAGGTCCTTATTCCTCCATTTTAGAGAGCTGGCCTCTTGAGCATTTCACTGCATTAGCAGGTAACACATCAGCATGAAACAAGCCCATTTCAGATGAAAAGCTGTGTGATGAATGAAATCCTAACACCCCCCCCACACCCCTCCGCTGTACTTGGTAGTCCAAGTGACACAGCATGGCCGCTACGTACGACGCTACCTGTGCCAGCCGCCAGATGGCTTTTCTATGGGTGTCATCGCCACGAGCGCGAGATATGGAGCTCAGCACCAGGCAGACCTCAGGAACACCCAGCCCCTCCACCGCGGTGCGGGGAGATGGGCTGCGACAGTCAGGTCGGATATGCTGTGTGGATCACGCTACACCAAGCTATCAAGTGAAGTGCACAAAAAAAAAAAGAGTTAAATATTTTCAAAATCCCCAAAGTTTTTAAAAAGAAGAAATTACCTTTAGCTTGGACTAATAGCAGGACATTACGCCCTATGAGCCGTCCTTTCTAGGGTGGAATCCTAGAGTAAAGCCCCATAAACTCAGCGGAGGTGCGCAGCCCCCCCCCCACTCCGCCGAACCGCGCAGGACGCGGGGACAGCGCGCCCCCTGGCGGACGCGGGGGCGAGCAGCCCCTCGGCCGGAGTCACAGCTTTATCTCCATTGGGGGATAGGGAGGAAAGGTGGGGAGGGGTAAGGGAAAAGCGCTGACCCTCCGCACCAACAAAACCTCACCCAAAAAAACCTCAACACATCGTCAGGCGGGAGCAGGCAGAGCGCAGGCATGCTTCCGCAGAGCGACCCGAGGGAAGGAGGAGGTAATCAAAGAGCAAACGATGCAGGTATCTCCCTCCCAAAAGCATGGTGGAGAGGAAGGGGAAGCCTCCTTCTAGCTAGCTCTGCCCCAGGCCCAAACCCGAACCCCCACAGAGTGAGGAGGGGTGAGAGAGGCCAGGCAAGGGATGGAGAGGAGCAAGGCGAAGCCTACATCTCTCCTACAGGAGAGATGGGGAGCGACTGTAGCAATGGGACAAGGGGTAATGGCTTTACACTGAAATAGGAGAGATTTAGGTTACGAACCAGCGAGAAATTCTTTAATCTGAGGATGGTGAGGCACTGGAATAGGTTGTTCAGAGAAGTTGTGGTTGTCCCATGCCTGGAGGTGTCCAAGGCCAGGCTGGATGGGGCTTTGAGCAACCTGGTGGGAGGTGTCCCTGCCCATAGCAGGGCGGTGGAACTTGATGATCTTTAAGGTCCCATCCCACCCAAACTAATCTATGATTCTATGAAGCAGAACAGACAGCAAGTGCAGAGGGACACAGAAAGGATTATCAGGGAAAGATGCTGCAGAGGAACATGATGAGGGCAAGCCTGGGATGGTTTCAACTCATACAGCCAGGAAGGGGTGATTAATTTCTTTTTTTGAAGATGCAGGTGTAGTACCAGCAGGACTTTGTTGTCCTGCAGTTCTGCTGCAACTCCAAGTCAAAGACTCACAGAGAACCTAATGCTAAGTCATGCCACATCTCCCCTCCCCTGCCAGCCTGCTGCAGCTGTGAGGTTACATGCTTGCCCTTTACCACCAGGAACTAGCAGCCCAATTCCTCCTCCTCACTCCCAGACTCCTGAAAGAAAGGTTTTCAAACCAATGTGCTGCTACAGTAAAGCTTTATTTTAGCAGACTAAATATTACAAGTTATTATTGTAATCTGCTGGGACCTGTTGCTGTAAAGCAATTTTGACATCATCAAACCACTAGGAAAACTCATGTAACTTAAAGTTAACATGATGTAAGTGTTCAAAATGAACATTTCAGCCTGAAGTTTCAGCTCTATTTTTAATTTATATCTTCTGGTAATTGAAATTTAGCTCAGGCTGTTTTCTCATTTTCACTTAATATTTACATGCATTTGGAAGTCATCAGGTGCTCACTTCTGCTTTGGAAACATTCCTACATACATCTGCCTGTGTTGTCTCCTCAGCAAGACCTATCCCTAACTCAGCTTCTTTGTTGAAATGTCTGCTGTGAAATGACTGCTTTGTTGAACTGCCTACCTAAGTGTGAGGGAAGGGAGGAGTTTTGGTCAGGTTGGTGCTGAAGGTATTCCTCCTCCCCAGGTGACACTGCATGCTCAACTATGATCTGGCACCTGGTTGTTTTCTGCTAATAACTCCCATGGGGCTGAAGGCATGGGTCTACCAATAAAATTTGAACATGATCATCATCCCATTATGCGAGAGAATGTAGTTTGCCTGCAATTTAATTTAGCTGTTTAAACAAGCAGAAGCCTCACAGAATGTTTGTCCTCCAATTACTCTAGAGATAGTTCAGCAATACCAAATTCCTACAAGAGATTCAAGGACAGGAGAATAAAACAGCACAAAAAACCCTCTTGATTTCCAAATTCCAACCCATAGGGGATGACTTAACTGAGGGGAAAATAAACAAACAAACAAACACACAACTTATTTGCTAGCCCTACAAGGAGAGAAAGCAGCACATACAAGTCCACTCCAACTGTCAGAGGGAACTGCAAGCACTGAATAGTTCCAGTTTCCTGCTCTAGCAACACCTTTGTCTCCCCAAGCCATGTCCCCCCTCACCATACTCACTCCCATCGGTCCAAGGTTCGAGAAAACATATCTGGAATATCTGACAGTATTTATTTAGGTTAGGAAAGAGACAGATTCTTCAAAAAGCTCATGTTTCCAGTTTAATTTTTCTGTTTAAAAGTCCTTTTTTCATGTCATGACTCTATCAAGCTAAGCTTCCTATGCAGCCCATTCTAAAGGGAGTACAAGGGGGTCCCGTTCCCCCAGGAGGATCACATGAGAACTGGGGATGCTTCTTAGAGCTGCAAGGTAGGAGATTTCAGACTGCATTTCATGCTTTCAGTATTGCAGCTGCAACTCCCATTTTGCAAAGTTCACTTCTTACAAGCACTGTGCAACGAATCCACCTCATGTCCTATTTTCAAGGTCTTCCTAAAGAACGTTTGAAAAATCTGCATATGTACAACTTGAAAGTCACAGTTTGATTTAGCCTGTTTAAGAATATCTGTACACTGTCATTTCCTAATTCTAATTTATTTTGCATGCTTTCTGCTGAGTGCTGCCTTCACACCTACCATAGTAAGTGGTCCTCCCTAAGTGCAGGGCCAAGATTCTTCGCAGGCAAATTGATCTGAACAAGTAGATACACCCTTCATTTTGGAATTCACTCAGTCTCTAACTCTAAAGAGCACTCAAAAGTAGCAAGAAAGCTAAGATAAGGAAAAACATCCAGATGTTATATCTCAGTCTGGATCTGTGTATTTCATAGAATCATATAAAAGCTTGGGTTAGTCACATAGTCCAGCCCTCCTGCCATGAGCAGGAACATTTTCTACTAGATCAGATTGCTAAGAACCCCATCCAACCTGACAGATTTCCAGGGATGGGGTACCTACACCACCTCTGGGGGCAACCTCATTGCACCACCCTCATTGCAAAAAATTTCTTCCATCTATCTAGTCTAAATCTACTCTCTATATAGTCTTAATCTACTCTCTTTTAGTTTAAAACATTATCCTTTGTCCTACCACTACAGGCCCTGCTAAAAAGTTTGTCCCCATCATTTTTGTAGGCTGCCTTTAAGCAATGAAAGGCCACAATAAGGTTTCCCAGAGCTGCCACTTCTCCAGACTGAACAACCCCAACTCTCTCAGCCTATTTCTTATGCTTCTGAACCAGTTTTTACAATCTCAGTGCCTATGGGTTTACTTGCTTTCACTACCATTTTTCTATGGAGAACTGTAAATTCATAGTAGTCACCTCCTTGTAGCCCTGAGGGAACTTGCATTTCAACTGGGAGATCCTCCCTACATCAGCTCTGCTACTGGAAGACTAAAAAGCCTAAAGATCTATCCAGGGGAAAAAAACTAGACCTGCAGCCTGATCAGATATGGAAAGTTTAAAAGAAAATAAAATACAATGGCACAATATATGAAACAATGGTGTTTCATCAACACCCAGGCAGGAGGAACTCTGTCAGCACTTTGAGGGGAAAAGCCAAATAATAACACATGAATTGCAAACAGATCTTTTAATAACCAAAGTTAAGTCCCACCAATATCAGAGTTGTTTAGGCATTGAGTTCGAGAGACCCTACAACATCCTTTCATCTTCTAGTTTTCAATAAACGAGAAAACTCCAGCTACATCGCTGTCATCTGTTTAGAATTTGCAGACCTTGACATTTTTCACAGAGGTGCTAACTCCCACAGAGTAGATTTAAGCCCCGTGATAAGAGTCCTGCTTCTCTTATTTACATTTTGCAGATCCTTCAGAAGTCATCTCAGGTCTTCAGAAGTACATGGGCCACAAGTTATATACTTTTCCAGACACAAGAATGTGCTTTGTAAGCTGGAAAAACCCAGTGGCACAAGTGGGCAGGCAGCCAGAGTCAGTCTTCAGACTTTTT
>VZRU01004174.1:119974-135965 GCA_013398155.1 Pedionomus torquatus
CCCTTTTAAAAAATAGGCGTGGTGTTTCTTTTCTTCCAGTCCATAAGGACTTCTGACTGCCACGATTTTTCAAATATCGTGGCGAGTGGCTTGGCGACTACATCAGCCGGTTCCTTCAGGACTCTGGGATGTATTTCATCGGGTCCCTATGGACTTGTATATCTTCAGGTTCCTTAGTTGATCACACACCTTATCTTCACTTACAGTGGGAGGGACTTTGGCCCACGGGTCAGAGACCAAGGTGACATCAACATGAGAGCTAAGAGGAAAGGGGTTGCCATTGAAGACTGAGGCAAAAAAGTTGTTAAGAACTTCTGCCTTCTCCTCATCCATTGATACAAGTTTCCCACTATTGCTCATCAAGGGGGGGTACATTTTCTTTAACCTTCCTTTTCTGGTTTATGTACTGTAAAAGCTTTTCTTATTTTTCTTTACACCCCTTGCCAAATTAATTTCTAGTTGTGCTTTGGCCTTTCTGACTTCATCCCTAGACAGCCGGGTAACACCCCTATACTCCTCTCAGGATGCCTATCCCTTCTTCCATTTCTTGTGTAACAACATCTTGCTCTTTAGTCTTAACAGCAGGTCACAGCTCAACCATGGTGGTCCCTTGCCTTCCCTGTCCAATTTCCCACACAAGGGGATTGATATCTTTCGTGTTCTATAGAGAGCATCCTTAAAGAACTGCCAGCTTTGTTTTACTCCCTTGTCCCTGAGGGCCATTTCCCATGGGGTCCTGTTTGTTAGGTCCTTGAAGAGCTGGAAGTTTGCTTTCTTATATATAAGTAAGTGTATCACTTAAGCCTTGGCAGCATTACTTGTTTTCAGATTCCCTACCACTGCCAACACTATGCAACAACTACGCATAGAAGCTTTCATCCTTTTGACCATCTCCCACTTTATCCCAAGGAAGGAACCTCAAGCAATACAGGTTCAGATACCTTGTCATACCTGTTTCTAAGTGTTACTTCTCTAAAGGAGCAGTACTTCTGAGAGCAACATTTTATGGATCTAGTGTAACAAAACCAAGGAAGAGCCATACATGCCACAGGGTAAGCCAGCCTCTACAAATTTAACCATGGCTTTTACTGAAGACAACAGACTCAGAGTTTCCTAGATATCTGTATCTCAGGTGGATTCTTTCTGTGATTACATTTCAGCATTTGGAAGGGAAGAGGGGATGGGAAATAACTGCTCTTTTTCCCTTCAATGCTTCAAAAATATTTTAGCTGGTGTCAAAGGAAAAAGTCTAATCCTCACCTCTAAATACTTACATTAAATTCTTAACAATCTTTCTCACTCCCAAAAAGCAGTTAGAAGTTGAATTATAGGCAGCACTGAACACTTCCGTTTGTTAGCACACAAGCAGCTGTAGTTTCAAAGAGAGTGGTCCACGGGAATTTGATCCATGTATCATGGGCTATAATTAACAAGGGATGTACATAGGTTATTATTTTAGCATTTCTATTGCTTTTAGTTTTTGGTGTGAGTTTCTTTAAGCTTTGAGGACTCTTGATCTCCCACAACTGTCTACTCAAAGCTCACTTCTTTTCTCTGCTTATATAGACACAGAACAATCTGGAGAGCAACCTGCTTGCAGAGGTTGTACCTCATAGCTTGCCATGAGTCAGCAATATGCCCTTGTGGCCAAGAATTTCAATGGCATCTTGAGGTGCATCAAGAAGAGTGCAGCCAGCAGGTCGAGGGAGGTTATCCTTCCCCTCTACTCTGCCCTAGTGAGGTCACATTTAGAGTACTGCATCCAGTTCTGGGCTCCCCAGTTCAAGAAGGACAGGGAACTGCTGGAGAGGGTACAGCAAAGAGCTACAAAGATGACTAGGGGACTAAAACATCTCCCTTATGAGGAAAGGCTGAAGGACTTGGGTCTTTTTAGTCTGGAAAAGACTGAGGGGGGCGGGGTGGCAGGGATCTGATCAACACCTATGAACACTTGAAAGGATGGGTGTCAAGAGGAAGAGGACAGTCTTTTCTCAGTGGTGCCCAGTCACAGAACAAGAGCTAACAGACACTAAACATGAGGAGGAGCTCATCTAAACACAAGGAGGAACTTCTTTACTTTGAGGGTGGCAGAGCACTGGAAGAAGCTGCCTGAAGAGGTAGTTGAGTCTCATCATGCAAAACTGACCCGGACAAGTTTCTGTGCAACCTGCTGTAAGACCTGCTTTGGAAGGGGCTTGGACTAGATGATCTCCAGAAGTCTCTTCTAACCCCTTATCATTCTGTGAAAATCTGTTCATTTCAGACATTCTGGGAAGACTTTTCCATTCATCTCTTCCTATGCAGTTCACAGTTTATCTTGGGTAAGGAATGACATACTCAGTCATACCTTCCCACTTCAGACTTTTGCTAGAATAGAATGGCCTTTGTCATTAAAAAGAAAAAGTTTTTTTTCCATTTTTCCTTTTGAAAGAGTCTTTTGTTTCATTTCTAAGATGAACATTGCTTTGTTCAGATTTTTTGTGTCATCTGTATTCATAATGTCCCCTTTGTATACCAGTTTTCTTCCTACTGAATCATGCTCCACCTTCATCTCACTAAATGAGTCATACTCTATACTATTTGCAGCACTTCTGGCAATGAGGCCTAACCTCTAGAGTTATTTATGGCAATAAAAGTCTAGGGAGCAGACAACTCAGGAAACTTGTAACAGGATAGCAATTATTTCAACCACAGGTCCCTAGTGCAAGTTTAACACTGCTAAAACTGATTATCATACAGAAAATTGTAGAATTCAGCCTCCTGGCTGATAAAATAATCATCATATCTTTCCAGGAAAAGTGCTGCCCTCAGCACCAGGGCTGTAGGATTGGGCTGCACCGGACAGCAGCATCATGATTACAAAGCTCCAACAAAATCATTATTACTGCTGAGGAGATTTAAGAAAGTAGCTTCCCTAAAATACTTAGGGCTTTATTACCAAATCCCCACATCTGCTGGGCGTACAACAACATTGTGAGCTTCACAGACATCACTCAGCAGAAAATGGGAATTTTCACTGCAGACAACACTCATTCATGAACGAGCACTGAGGTTATTAGCACATCATTTTTTCTATGCTTTCATCGGTTCTACAGTCCATCACCTCCATAAAAAAAAAGGCAAAAGGCAAGAAGCGAAGTGTCACTCCAACATCACAATATACTCTGCTGAAAGTTCTTAATGTCTCTACAGGGAGATGCCCTGGAAAAGACACAGAAGCCACCACTTAGGCTGGAAAAAAATCAGTTTGGAAACAAGGAAGTGGGTGATTTTACAGTGAAGGACATGAAGACTTCTGCTGAAGCAAAAAAAACCCAGGTCATGTAATTCTGCTGCGTGTTTTTCTACTGTTTGCTTCATCATCTAAACCCCTCTATTTTTTAAACTTTTTTTTTTTTTAACAAATTAAGCACTTGACAGGTTACATACAACCTACTACCAAAACCTAATTAATAGCAGTCCTCTATACTTCTCATACATGGTGGAAGTCCAGGTATATTTTTATTGAAAGCCTGGAAGATTACTCTAAAAATATACATAAGAGAAGAAAGTTCCAGAGCAGTCTTTGTTTTCATATAGCAAAAGGTGCATCTTCCACAGACACCAGAATAAATTGACTAAATTCAACGCTAACATTCTGATCATGTCTAGGTAAAAAGCTAGAAGGAACTGCTGCAAGTGTTTGACACATACCTACTTCCATTCTTCATTACATAGCATTGGGGGATTTTTTGTTACAGGTTAGAAAAGAAACTGAACAAAATGCCAGTTAACCCTTTTCCCCCCCAGCAAATTCCAACCAAACTACAGGTAAAGAGACTGAAAAGGACTGCCCAAGTTCTGAAAGTCAAGGAAATACAGACACCCATCACCTTTCAGTGATGAGCCCAGGGTACTGTTGAAGGAAGTATTTGCCATAAACAGTTACACAAAGGACCCTGTCATTGAGTCTGATAACTTAAAACTGCATTAATGAAACAAATTGGATCTAAGATCTCTTGCAAAAATGAAGAGCAGCTCTGCTCTCTACAGCTGTCTTGGGGGAGTAAGTACAGGATTTATCATGGGACACAGCTGAGTCTTGCTGTTACCTCTCTCACCTGCAAAAATGGTATCTAATCTTCATTAATATACACTAATTGAAAGTAACAAAGCAAATGAGAAGAGCCAGGAAGGTGCAATTTAATAACCAGCCAGTCACTACATGTTAGCACATGCACATTATTATGATTCTATCAAATTCACTTCTTTGTTGCTCTGTTATTAAATTTAGCTCACTTCTTGGATGGCTCCGTGAAAAGATTTTCCTTCCCTAGGTAGCAGGCAACAGGAAGCTGGGAAAGGCATTATATACACACAGAAAGGCACAAAAGCAGGAATGTACAGAGAAGTTGTGACCAGCAGGTACTTGGGGTAGTAGAACGTGATGGGACACTAAGAATTAAAAACAAAGACTTTTAATTTACTGTGCACAGCAACCAGCAAACGGGCGAAAGCTTCAGATAGGAAGGTGTCTGCAGGCCCCAAGAACATCTGTTTGATGAGCATACAAGGGAAGGACAGAACAAATACTGTAACTACAATGGAGAAAACAACTATTGGTCTGAGATACATAAAGCACAGGAGGGTTGCCCACATGGAATGGGATGACTGTTTCTGTTAAAGAGCAGTCAGTCTTTTGACTTCGGATTCCCCTATCTCCTACCTGCACTGTGTACACAACTTTTACTAAAACCAATTCTTCCAAAAGCAAGAAGCAAAGCAATTGCACAGTTCATGCTCTCCATGCTTTCAGCTCTGCCACCCTCTTCTGGTCTATCACTAAACATATCCATGCTCACTTCCATTTGGGCCACAAGCTCTACCCACTTCTCTCCCTGATTAATCCTGCAGCATATGGACCACACTAACCTCTGCTCCTACCCCAGCATTTTACTTTCTTACCTCCAGCTACAGGCGGTACATTCTTCTTTTTCACCTTCCAAGACAAGGAAATTCAGCTGCAGCACAGGACCACTCCTCTCTTCAATCACAAGCCAGACACTGCGGAGCAGACAAAAAGGTAGTCCCTATTTTTACAGTCTCATGGTAGTTCTCCCTGTCACTCTAAGAAAGAATAAAGCTTTCCTGCTACCTCTTCCCTTGCCAGACTTGCACTAAATCACTAAGGGGAGGAGCAAGAACTCATCTCATTTTCTGAGCAGCTGGGATCCCACCTGAGGAGCTGAGTAAGGCAGCCCATCAGAAAGAGCCTATTCTTTCAGCTGAGCTCCAGGCCTGGCAGGTTTTGTGAAAAAGCTCTATTAACAAATGAGAAAAAATCCTGAAAAATCAACCTGTGTTGCCCAAAAAGAACAGTAGAAAAATAGGAAAAAGAAAATAAGGAAACAGAGAAACCTTCCTCAGCTAGTTCAGAATCATCCAACAATCAGACAGGTCGGAGAAGTAAGAGATCTGAGGGTATGTTCTCATCATACAGTTAACCCAGGTTGATCACTGAATTTGTCTCTTAGGTACTTTAGGTATTTCAAGATAACATTGTCTGGACAGGTTTGGAATACAAACCAGTGTATGTATGTGCGTGTGTGTATATATATATATATTTATATAAATATATCTCCATATTCTAACTTGTTACACCAAGTTAGAGTAATTTGCCTTCCCTTGCAGTAAAGTTACTGAAGTGCTAATAGTCTCCCAGTGCCTTCCCAGAGTTTCAGAAGGACAAATGATAGTCTTTCCACAGCCAATGCCATTCATTTGTCTATTTCCTGGGTGAGGATCTTAGCTCCCTGCAGCACAAAGCCCAGTAAGCCCTTGTGATACAGAGAAAGAAGCATAGCATCAGGGAAGATGCTTTTTTTTGTAACAAGACCACCCATGTGCTCCTGCCTGGCTCATCTATGTGTCAGACATGATTGCTTGTCTCTCAAGTCAATTCTGCAGCAAAGATACCCTAAAAAAAGCAAAAAGAAACAACAGGATTTTGTAGATGTCATAATAAGGTGACTAATAGCAGTCTTTCTAGAATCACAGATTCAAGATCAAGCTGTGGCACAGTGTAGTTCAACTGGTGTCTTGCTTGCCAGCTTTACTTGGGGAGGGCACAGACCTCTTTCAGAAATACTCAATTCTTCCTCTTGAGTTCATCTGAGAGTTTAAGCCTAGGACAGGCACCTTTTCCACATCCACCTCACAGGACAGGGTGGATATGAAAGACAGGTAGGATGGTACATGCTTTGTCAAGGGGTTGTTGTGTTGTCTGGCTAATGTTAGACCAGAGGGAATAAATTCTTTCTAGGATGCTTGTTGGAAGAGGCTGAACACTGTACAAGCATTGGAAGGCAATCTTGGAAAAATACATGGATTTCTCCTTATACAGCGTTGACAGTTTTAATTAATGCCTCTGTTAGGAAGATCAGCTGTAATCCACAATTTCATACGTTTTGGCACAGTAAGTTTCTGAGCCTCTTCCTACAATAAAAGATACAAATTCTTGGTTGGGCACACAGTTTAAATCTTTTCTGAACTTGGAAATAATTTAAAAATAAAAATCAAATCTCTCTGTTGAGAAAACTAATGTTTGTATCACTAATAAGAGAAGCAGTTTGAAAGTCTGCCTTACCAAATTGTGTATTTATCTGAACACTGCTCTAACTCCCATTGAAAACCAACCATGTCTTTCCGTTACCTTCAGTGGATTATGGACTTGTCTCTTGACGCGTAAGAGAATAGCTACACAGAGAGAACAAAGCTACATTTCTGCGCAAAGGAACAGTCTGCTGTTCCATCTGAGTTCAAAGCAACAGGATGTTGTGTATATTCCCATGTATAAAGTTACATTGAGATATAGCTGACAACTTCAGGGATTCTAGCTGTGGCTAACTGCTTGCATAAAAAATCAGGGCAGCAAGTAGGTGCCAGGTGTCTGCTTTTAAAATGCCTTTAAGCATTTAAAGCTCTCCTGTGTGACTGCTAGGCCTTTTACCAAAGACCTTGGTGCACAGCATTGCCCATGACCAAGTACTACTGTCACAGCTGCATTTGCACTAATCCTTGTCCCTTGGCAGATCTGGAAAAGGCAACAGGTAGGCAGTAGGAACCCACAGCACAATAGCAACTGTGCAAGAGAGCACTAGTCTCCCTGTCAGCACTGATCCCTCTCTTCTAGTCTTGAATGGAGAGACACACACAAGCTTAAGCAAGGGAGACTTGAGCAAAGATGCTTTTTCTCTCATGCTGGGGCAGGGATAGGAAAGGAGGCAGAAATATCTCCATAGGCCAGGTCAGTCTGGGTTTGCTCTCCTCAGACATCATGGACCTATTTCCATAGGAGTGGTTTGCTTAAATGTGGTCCCTTGAGCTTCACCAAACAGCAGCCACTTTCTGAAACTGAACTTGAACTGGCTGAGAAACTGGGTGAACAGAGCCAGAGCTATGGACATCTGAGCATGACAAGCATTGGGATGACTACTACCCAGGTTATGTGCAAGTTAAGTGATTTGTACACTTGGTATTCTGGGACTTCCCAGTCTCTGCTCTTTAGAGAGGCAATGAGCTCTTTTATCAGGTAATATGTGAAGGGAGGCATTTTGGAGTCTCTTGTTCACACAATGAAGTAGCGGTCAGAGTATGATGTTGTAACACCTAGTTAAATGCCTTTGAGTGTAGGTCTTTCTGCAGCATGTCTGCTGCTCTTGCCTCTCCTGGAATTTCCCCTAGGATTTTACTGGAGTTCCAGCACAAAATGTGGCAGGCCTGTATGCTGCCTGCTGGAGGAAGCACAAGGGGTTGCTCATCTGTGGTGAGGTAGTAGGTGCAGATTGGTAGCCTCACCAGTGCCCTTGGTATCTTCCAATTCATAGAATCATATAATCATAGAATGATTTAGGTTGGAAGGAAGCTTAAAGATTATTGAGTTCCAGCCTCCCTGCTGTGGGCAGGGACACCTCCCACTAGAATAAATGGTGGCACTGAACACTTCCAGGGATGGGGCATCCATAGCTTCCCTGGGCAACCTATTCCAGTGACTCATTAGCCTCATAGTGAAACATTTCTTCCTAATATCTAATCTAAATCTACTCTGAGTTTGAAGCCATTACTCCTTGTCCTATCACTACATGCCCTTGTAAAAAGCCCCTCTCCAGCCTTACAGTAGGTCCCTTTCAGGTACTAGAAAGTTGCTGTAAGGTCTCCCCATAGTCTTCTCCAGGCTGAAAAGCCCCAACTCTTTCAGCCTGTCCTCACAGGAGAGGTGCTCCAGCCCTCTGATCATCTTTGTGGCCCTCCTCTGGACTCACTCCAACAAGTCCACATCCTTCTTCTGTTGGGGGCTCCAGAGCTGGACGCAGTACTCCAGCTGGGGTCTCACAAGAACAGAGTAGTGGGGGGAGAATCACCTTCTGTGACCCAGGCACTGCTTCTGCACCTTTAACCCCCAGACAGCCTCATCCTCCCCCTGGTCGGTGCAGGACGCCTCGTCTCTCATGAAAAGCTCTGGGCATGGCAGAGGGCTATCCCCAGCAGATAATCCCCGGCCTGCGGCAGGAGGCGAGGGCAAAGGGAACCTGTGTCCCGTAGGCGGCGGGCTCGGCCCTTCCCTCTCCGTCCCCAGCAGGTGTCACTCTGTCCCGACAAACTCCCCTGAAGCTCACGGGGCCGGCACCACTCCCGTCTCCCCGGGCTCTTCGTCTTTCCTTCCCCGCCTCTCCTCGGCTGGAGCACAAAGCTGAAACAAAAGCTGCCTCTCCAGGGGTAAAAGGGGACCCAGAAGAGCCAGCTTGCCCGGCCGTGGCCGGGAGGGACCAGTCTCTTCATCTCCCGGGGTCGGCTTCTGACTGCCTGCTCCAACACTGCCAGTGGAGAGGTTAGGATTTTATTTCTGCCTTTTTTTTCCCCCCCGTCGTGAGTTTTTGAACAGAAAGGGAGAATATATTGCATACACAGTATTTATGCTACTGTCCTGTTCAGTCACAGTTTCCTAAGATACTTAGCTAAATGGAAGATGCCAATAACTATTAATTCACGCTGTCACTAGGAAGAAAAGCAAGGGGGAAAAATAGAGTTCCATGATTATAGAAAGACAAGTGAAAGGGAAGTAAAATTATGCACGTACTATCAGTTTGCTTTTTCTCTTACTAAAAAGACCACTCTACCACGTGAAGCAATACCAGCCATCTCCCTACCAGCTTTTTCCTATGTGAGACATTTCTATTGAAGGACAGCGTGATGATGACAGGAAGAGTTCAAAGGAAGAGAAATAAATATTCAAAATAATCATTGGATCAGGGCCAGGTTTTGCTCTGATGGGGTTTTGCATGTCTGAAGGAAAAGTAGTAGCATGGAACTTGTGCTGGTGTGAGTGCACAGGGTCAGGTCCTTTCACCTGAGGCTGACACCCACATTTGTCCATGGAGCTCATTCTCAGGCAGCTAAGAGTCCTGTTGGAGCTCCCTGTGTGACATGGTCAGAGTTGCTCCCTTTGTGAGTTTGCATTTCTTCCCCCCTGGCATCTCATTTTGTATCTTTCCTTTGCCTTCATCATTTTGCTCATCTGTTCCTCTGACACTGTTCTCTTTTCTGACCCAGTTTGCCTTCTCTCCAGTGTGCAGGGGAGTCACTAGTCTTTATCCTGTCCTTGCTGCACTGCAGTCCTCTATATGCCAAAGAAGAATGTTCCATTCAAAACACTGGTCCTTGCTGCTGGACTACCAAAATTCTCCCATTTGGGACAAACGGCTATCTCACAAAAAGCAAGGCATAGTTGACCACTATGCCCTACATCTCCAGGGAGAAACAAAATACACACCTTGACCAAGAGGACCATTCTGCAATAAGCCCCCAATACTGAACAAACAGGAGTAGCTGGCAGGAATTGAAACCTCTCTGATTTTGAGGTGTTTGAACTCAACATCCAAATGGCTGTATCTTGTGTAACTCTGCTTTGTAAGGAGCTTGTAGTGCTGAGCCAATGTGCAGCAGCAACTCTCTCTTCACATGAGTTCTCTCTTGTGAAGTTGCATTGTCTCCTCATTTGCTCTCTGCACACTTTTAATATTATCTGCAATGATGAAACTAAACTCAGTCTGTGGAGCTTTACTAAAGCTTTGCTTTAGCTGCTTGTCAATGTACCTCAGACCAAGCCAAATTACTAAATGGTGGGGATATATTGTGTTACACAATGTGATGCTTTGGCATGAATTCAGGGAGCTTAATGCCAGGAAGGGCTATTAAATAATGTCATCTGACCTCCTATATATACAGAATGTTACATTTAATTACTGACTGTACAGTCAGAGGGATCTTAAATGAAAGATCCCTAAGAGGGATCTTAAATGAAAAAACTGAACCAGGGACCTTCAGCCTCCCTTTGTTTTTCTACTTTAATTTTACATTTCAAAACAACTCAGCTGCTTTTCAATTGCTGTCAGAAGGGCTGCTTCCCTTTGAGGAGCCAATACGTTCTTATTTCAGGCAGCACATCATGAGAAAGCATCATTTCTCTTCCCAGCACAGGATCAGCAAGTACTGAAAAGTATAAGCAACTGCTGAAGAAATCCAAATTGGCAGGAGATACCTAGGTCTTAATGTGCAAGGGAAAGTCTGGGGGTAGAGGGAAGGATTAAAGAGGACACAGGGCTGGATATTGGAATAGTTTAGGATAGAAAAGCCTCTGCTGTGCAACCCCTCCCAGAATGGGAATAACAAAAATATTTCCCTCCTCCTTTTAAACCAAACTAAACCAAAATAACACAAAAAAAGAGCCATGAAGCATTTGATAAAACAAAGATGCAACTTCTATAAAGTAAAACCAGTACAAATCACATGCAGCAGGAACTCTAGCACATTGAATTCCCTCTCTTACTGTTGTCTTTCAGATTAGGAAGTCATGGGTCAAAGAGTTGGGGATATTAATGGAACTCTCCTGCCAAGATTTTGAGATGTTGTACACAAACTCTGGTCACAGACTCCCCTTACCATGAAGCAGCCAGCTCTGGAGATGTGTTTCTACCTGATAAACCTTATCTCTGGGAGGGTGAGGACAGAGCAGAGTTGCAATGTTGTATCTGGGTGTGTGACCCCTGTGTGCCCTGGCTCACGGCTACCCGATTAACCCTCCTGCCTAAGGTTTTATTCTATGGAGTCATTTGTTCTGAAATAAAGATCTGACTGATATATAAACAGCAAAATAGACTTGCCCTCTAACAGCACTTTCCAACTTAACCGATATCCTGCTTTCTCTTGTTCTTTCTAGGTTTTAGGTTTTGTCTTTAACAGGCCATATCTTATTTTTAATATTTTAACATCTCTGGCAGGTGCTAGATCCATTCTTCCTCTCTGGCAGTTTTCTTTTGGAGGAGAGGAAAGTGGGAGAAAGAAAATGAGTAAGGTAAACACAAACATTCAGAAAAATATTTACAGAGACAGCACAGGGAAAATTTTCTGTCACACGAGAGTATTTGGTGTGCTGTGACATTATGTAGTGCCTGGCTACTGTAGTATGCTGATATGACTGCTTCCATTATTTTGAGCCTATTTATATTCTGGAAGATACTAAAGCCAGCTAGTGATATGGAAGCTGATGATTATTGTCCATGGCATCTCTGAGAGCAACTTAGACTAGTGTCTAACTTAAAAATCAAATGAGTAATGCACAGCAGAATCGCACTGCAGAATATACTGCAGAATTGCAAACTGTAGAAAGTCCTGCTAGACACTAAAAACTTCCCTCTGAAGTTGTACTCTCACCAAGCTGTGAGAGCCATTACCTTTCCTGTTACACTCCCCAGATGCCTAGAGCTAGAAACATGAGCTTTTACAGTTGGAGTTACAGAGCCAAAGCTTTCAGGCTAGGACTACGAGGGATCAAAATCCTCAGTAACACACTGTGTTATGCTGTGACTTCATCTACGCTGGGAAATTAAACATGCTTGGGGTCACATGGAATGTCAACTTCCATCCTATTAAATGGTCCTTGATCCAGAGTATCTTCTGAACCGTGCCTGGGAGCTGCCAGGGAAAGTGCCAGGGAAAGTTGTTACTGCTGGCCAGTAACAACTACCAGAGGCAGTTCTGACAACTGAACTTATGATAATTTAATTTATATGCAGAAACCTTCCTTGACATTGTTCAAATTACTAGACTGGGCACAGTCTGTCTGAAAAGATGGTTTCCTCACCTTTCTGATGAGTGTACTATTCCATCTTCTATTCTCTGTATTATATGCCTTTGAATACACTGATAAAATACTTAATTATCCCATTATTTGATATTTACCAAATAGAAATGAGCTATTTTATTGAATAAATAACAGTCATATTAAACACAAAATTAATTAAACTGGATCCAGTCTGCTTGACATAAATACTGTGTTTTTTATCACAACAGCTCTAGCAATTGATAGGTCTCATGCTTTACATATTTCCTTTCCTGTAAGAGCTCATAGAAGATGACCCCTTTGTAAAGGCAGTTCAGCCGTTCTTTGGGAACACTTGTTCCCTATAGCAGGCTGTCAGGAAAAAGAAAAAAAAAAAAGAAAGAAAGAGGCTAGTAAAAGAGAAGACTTTCTAATGGATAGCCCTCGTGACCCAGGAAGTCATTGGACTGCAAGTGCTCTCCAGCAATTAAGCTGCTCCTTGGCATATCCATGTCTCTCCTACAGTATCAGTATTCAGAAGAAAAAAATACTTCTTATAGGATACTGAACACAAGCACTAGATGGAGCAGCGGGCAAATTTGTGGACTCTTTCCTTGCTTATATTCAATCAATTACGTTATCAGATAGCCCGCTAGGAATCTAAGCTGTTAAGCTGACTCCAGCTCAATACTTTGTAAAGATGCAGGTGTGCCTTGTGAAGGACTGAAAAATTAGGCTATATTACACAACATTTTGGTTTCAGTACAATCATTGCTGATGTATAACTGGTGCCCACATTCTTAGATAGATTCTTATTTGTTTGTACACGCTCTTTTGTCTAACAGTTTTAACCAATATATACTCCTCTTGAAGATTTTCACTAAGGATCTGTATTCCACTAGCCATTAGTCTGCTGAGGTCTTCAGTCAACATAAAAAAAACAAAAGAAGACTTTTTTATTTAACTATGGTACCTTGTACCTTGTCTGCCTTACAAAAATACCACAGCTTTGTGGTAGGCAGCTGGCAGTCCACAAAGATACTGAGCTTCCTTGGGGGTTCCAGATGTTTCCCCAGTTGGAGAAAAAGTTATCTTATTGGAAGGGAAAAAGCATATTGTTAGAAAACAGCTTCATGATTCTTAAGGTAACTTTGAGGGAAAGCAGAATGTTGATCTAGAAAGGTTTTAAGCATTTGGGAATGTGAACAGTGAAGTACAGCTTTCTTTAAAAAAAACCCAAAAAATAGAAAAGGAGAAAGGATATTTCCACCTCTTTCCTTGACAAAAACAATCTCTGTAATGTCAACCAACAGTTAATGCTGAGCTTATCACTCCCTCCACTCTGCCCTGCTCTCCCATCTCAGTTCCCTGTTCTGGCTTCTGAAACTCACACCCTTTGGAGCTGATTGAATAATGGACTTTTCAACTCAAGTTCTACAATGAATAAATGAAAAAAAAAAATCCTGTGGGTTGAAAATGGAGTTATTCAATCCTGCTTCAAGACCCTACATTTTAAACTTCACCATAAAAATTAAAGAGGGACACTTTTAAAGTGAAAAATTAAACTGGATTGTTTCAAAAATGACACATGTTCTAAGGCCTTCTTTGTTTTTTCACTTCTGGACTATTTATCAAAATCTACCTTAGTTTGCCAACTTCATGGCAAATGTCTGTAGTTTTCCAGAAATGCAGATGTCCCTCACTGGATTACTAAGAAAATTACTGCAGAGTGTAAAACAATTACTCAAGAGCTATTTGAAGAATTTTTCATGTCAGCAGGTAAGAATAAACCTTTATACAAACATCTATATCATCAAAAACCTTTATACAAACATCTGTGTCATCAGAAAGCTGATGGTACACCCAAATTCTCCTCTAATTTTTCCCCACTCTTCCCTTTCCTAACATCCTTCCTAAATTTGTCCAATGATTTGCCCAGAATTCAACAGCCTGACTTTCCACCTACCATATAGTCCAAAGAGGCAGGAAGAGCTTACAGCTTGGTTAGGTCTAAAAAAACCCAGTTTCATTTATCCATGTAAAATTGTTAGTTAGCTGAATTCAAGCATCAGCAGGCTAATGGTCATTGTCTAGCTGCAAAAACAATTTATTTTACATTTTAAGACCCAATGTAGCAACGTGCCACATCTCTCAATAGCCTCATTAACATCTTTCGAGAGATGCATCAGTGGCTGCAAGGAAGAACCATTCCCAGCCCTCACAGCAGTAATCATTGCTTGATTCACCTTGTTCCCCTTCTTGCCCTGACACCTTCAGTCACTGGTAACAAGAATTGATGGTCAGGCAGCATAAAGTGGTCAAATAGCTCATTCTCATCTCATCCACCACAGGTACAATCACTGAGGAGGACGGACTAATGGAAACAGGAGATTGCCGCCTTTATCTCTGCCTGAAGTTGGTCCTGATTCAAGGTGTGATGGCAGTACATGTTAACATGTGACAGCAAACATATTTTCAAAGTGTATGCAAAATGTCTGTGTAAAAACCTGGGCCAGGGAAAGTTTGAAAATATGCAGAGGAATGCTAAAATCACACCTTAAATCCTACTCCAGAGAAATGCAAAAAAGCACTACTAACCTGTGCCAAAAGCACTTGGTGTTGGAAGAAAAATCCTATACAAGAGTGGCTCAATTCACAGAAAAAGACTGCAAGTTATGCAAATGTGAATGACAGCATTGATCAAGAAGGAGATCATCACTGTCAAATAATAGGGAAAATCTGCTGGCAGTATTGTTGAGAACAATTACTCTGAGTTTTAATTCAGTAATGATCATTGAAACCATCTGAAAGAAGAAAGGAGTATAGGATGTTAGCAGAAAAAAGTTTTAAGTTTGTTACTTGATTAATAATGATTTGTATAATGCCTCATTAATAATCATTTGTACTTGTATAGAGGCTGTCATTAAAAGGCACTCTACAAAGACACCTAATTAATTCTATGGAGAGAACTATATTAATTTTGAGGATGTGCAATAAATTCTACACTACTTCCAAATGCTCTTCTGTTGGCTCTACAGGAGACAAATCCTATATCCATGATACACTCTCTCTGCAAAATTGCAGACCTAGATGTAAACAGGACTATGGTAAGACAGTGACTACACACACTATATATACTCTGTGTTTGTTTAACATACACATATTATTGTAGTGTGCTCCTATTTCAAATGACAATTGCTCTGAATTATGCTAAGGTACTTTAACTATAGATTTTATATATGGAGAGAAAGGTTAAAAAATTCTTGAACTTGAAAGCCATGCATTTATTTAGCAGTGTGTTATTTCACTTCACAGCATAATGAAGAGTAGAAGCTAAACCAGACTACCTGCACTTTTTGGCATTCTGTGTAGTATTGTCATCAAAGTGTTGTTGTGGCAAGGAGAATACTTCAAGTTCACCAAGCTCTCAAACAAACTATGCCATTATTTGAAAGTTCTCAAAAGACTGAAATTTTGTTCACTACTAGGATGTCTCAAGCAATAATAAATGCAAAGCATGAAATCCAGATTAAAGAAAGCCATGATAGTATAAACTATTACTGAACAATAAAATTAAGGACAATCTCGTACTAGAAATTTGGACACCATGCATCCAGAAAGAAGAAAAAAATCCTAAAATAAGAACCTATCTTGTGGGAGCACAAAAATGTACTTCATTTCCCCATGTTTTCATTATGGCTGTCTTCTCAATGGAGTCAAAATTATTTGGGTTATTGCTGTGAGCTCTGTCCTGTTACTGTTAGGAGACAACACTTATTTTCTGCCAAATAGCTGGGATGTATGCAAAGCAGAAGGATTTCGGCTTTGCCCCCTCCCCTCCCCTCCCCTCCCCTC
>VZRU01004177.1:41202-51527 GCA_013398155.1 Pedionomus torquatus
AAAAAAAAAAAAGAAGGATAAAAGCAGCAGCAGCTGTTTGGGATTTAAAGGAGCATTGGGAAACTCAGATTCTGCTGGAGAGGGCAGAGAGGGGTTCTCATCTCACAGCTCCCCGCCACTCTGATACTCCTCCCACCACCAGACCAAGAGATAAAATAATAAACAAGACAAAAGGACGGTGAGTCTCCTTTGCGCTGGCACCACCACGTCTCCGGAAAAGCTTATAGACCTGCAACGCCGTTGGACTCACTTTCCCCCCTGTTTTTTTGGTTTGTTGGGTTTTTTGTGTATCTTCCTGGAATTGCAAAAAAAAATAAATAATGAAAAAAAAAAAAGAAATACAAATCGCTGCATGTTGTTTGAGTTATTGAGTGTTATTTGAATGCGGCTCCCAGCTGCTCCAGGCACCGTAATGCCACAGTGAGACACAGAGGAAACCAACTCACTGCTCTTCCCCGTGCGCAAAAATCAAACCCTCCCATAATGATTTAAAATTTGACACCCCCTGCCCCCCTCAAGCTCATACAAGTACTTCCTTAAGACGAACCGGACCCTCCAGATGCGGCATCAGTAAAAACGGACGCCACAAGCTCCCAGTGGCACTTGCACCCTTCACGTCCCAGCAACTGTTGACCCTCAAGGGGAAAAGATGGCAATCAATCTCCATCCAGCTTTGCCACCGGCTTTGCCATGGCTTTTGGCCAAAGTGCTTGAAGCAGGAAGACCGACACCCATCCCAAGGAGGAGAAGAAGCCCACCTTCTCATCCCAAGGAGACACCAAGGAGGAGAAGCAGCCAAATTCTCACCCCAAGGAGACACCAAGGAGGAGAAGAAGCCAAACTTCTCGCCTTCTGACTCCTCCCCTCTTCTCAAACGTTTACCGACGGACACATGCAGAGTCCCAAAACCTTGAGAGCTCCACAAACCATAACATGCTTTTCCACCTCCACCCACAAACGGGTTCCAGCTCTCACCCCGACAAAAGCAAACAACCCCCCTCCCCTCGCCCGACACGTTTAATGTTTTACCCTTCACGTCTGGTGTGTGGATTGATAATTCCAGACTCCGTGTTCCTAATTCATGCTTAATCATTTAAAAAACCTTTATCCAGGGCGTTTTCTCCCGAGGACTATAGTCATCACTAGTGGAGAAGAGTCGAAAATCATTGAAAATAAGTTAAAATCAAGTGGCAATTTTTGAAGACGAGGGGCAACAGTCGGGCAGGGTAGATAGTAGGGTACAACAGTCAAAAACAGGGGGAAATGGTTGAAAACACCTTTGTGGGAGGCATGGACAGTGGGACTGAGCGCACCCTCTGCAAGTGTGCCGATGACACCAAGCTCAGTAGCACTGTTCACATGATGGAGGGAAGGGATGGGACCCAAAGGGACCTGGACAGGTTTGAGAGGTGGGCTAGTGCAAATGGCATGAAGTTAAACCAAGCCAGGGGCAGGGTCCTGCACCTGGGAGGTGGCAATCCCAGGCACAACCACAGAGATGGGTGGAGATTGGCTGGAGAGCAGCCCTGAGGAGAAGGACTTGGGAGTGGGGGTGGAGGAGAAGCTCCCCAGGAGCCGGCAGTGCACCCTGGCAGCCCAGAAAGCCAACCCCAGCCTGGGCTGCATCAGGAGAAGCGTGACCAGCAGGGCCAGGGAGGGGATTCTCCCCCTCTGCTCTGCTCTGCTCTGGGGAGACCCCACCTGGAGTCCTGGGTCCAGCTCTGGAGTCCTCAACAGAGAAAGGACATGGAGCTGGTGGAACGGGGCCAGCGGAGGGGCACCAAGATGCTCAGAGGGCTGGAGAACCTCAACTGTGAGGACAGGCTGAGAGAGCTGGGGCTGTTGGGTTGGGCTGGAGAAGAGAAGGCTGAGGGGAGACCTTGGAGCAGCCTTCCAGGATGTGAAGGGAGCTCCAGGAGAGGTGGAGAGGGACTCTTGGTCAGGGAGGGGAGTGACAGGACGAGGGGGAAGGGTTTTAAATTGGAAGAGGGAAGATGGAGCTGAGGTCTTAGGAAGAAGTTCTTTGATGTCAGGGTGGTGAGGCACTGGAAGAGGTTGCCCTGAGAAGCTGTGGCTGCCCCATCCCTGGAGGGGTTCAAGGCCAGGCTGGATGGGGCTTGGAGCCACCTGGTGTGGTGGGAGGTGTCCCTGCCCAGGGCAGGGGGGTTGGAACTGGATGATCTTTGAGGTCCCTTCCAACTCAAACAATTCTACTATTCCATGAAAACAAGGAATGATGGTTGAAAACAGGGACAGTGGTTGAGAACAGAAGGCAACAGCTGAAAACGCCAAAAGGTGTTACACAAGGAAGAACTTTCATTAAAACGTCTCAGGGCTGGTTCCAAAGAGACATCAGCAGCAGAGTTGGACTTCGATGACTGTCAGCTGTCACAACGATTTCCTCCAGAAGAATGCTACAAGAAGTAATTAAAAAAAAAAAAAAAAAAAAGACAAGCACTTCTTCAAAGGCAGAGTCCTGACTTCCCAACTGGGCAACTGGGAGAGTCACAATTCCCTCTTTATAACCCAAGGTGACAGTGAAGCTGCAGACAGTGGCCAATGGGAGAGTTTCTCTTGCCCCGACAGGTTGCTCAGCCACTTGAGGAATGGCTGCAGAGCCAGCCCTCCCCTGCCGCGGAGGATCAAGAGCATCCCCCGAGCTTCTGGCACGGCTAAAAGATGCTCTCGGTCATCCCGCTTGCCCACACGTGTCAGTTAGCAAGGACCAAGGGGGATGGAGAAGTGACATGACCACTTGTCCCTGGGGGAACAAGGTCGTCAGGCTTTGGCCGCCAACATCTGTACCTGCCGCTGGGCAAGAGGATGCTCCTGCAGATGTGCCATGCCCGAAGTTGGGCAGCAACGAGCCAGCCCTAGTGATGCTTCCTCTCCTTCCCCCACATCCTCTGGTCCCGATAAGATCGATGCTTTCAGGGCTGGAACCACACAGCTTGCAAAAGGTCACCCCACTTCTCCTGGGATGAGCCTTTTTTTTTTTTTTTAATTTTTTTATTTTAGGGAGTTTTAGCGCTATATTAGAGATTCAGAGTTATTTTTTTTAAGGTTCTCTTCTGCGACACACCTCTATGTGGGCGAAGCCGACATCAAAGCAGAGCCTCCTGCTTTTGGCATGAGGAGAAAGGAAGGGGTGGAAGAGGCAGAATAAAGCCACCTCCAAGCACCAGCCTTGCGAGAAGCCTTTTCTGCTCTCTCTGATGGGAAGAGTGTCACCCACACCCTTTATCACACAGACAACCCGGACACGACTTGATTACAGCGCGTCATATCTTAAAAAGGGGAAAATACCAGGTATTAAAGGATCTTGAAAACCAGAGGAAGGAGCTGTATTGTAAATCGATGGCCCGAAGCTGCGGTCGGTGCTTCAAATTAGTATCCAGGCTCACGCTCTTAATGACAACCAGGATTGAGCTTTGCAGAGAAAATGCCGTGGGAGGTAAAGGATTTGTCGCTCGCGTCTTGATCCCCAGACCAGGTATTTCTGGGAGAGATGCTGTACTTCAATTTATTATTTTTTTTCTTTTTTTTCCAGAGGCAAATAACTGTCATTTAACCGTCAAGGGGACAGAAACTGTCACCTGGCAGCCTCCCCTGGCCACTGGGTCCCGTCCCAGTTTAAGTGGGCCGAGCCAAAAGGTTTTTAAGGAGGGGCACGCTATAAGGAGCCATTGAATAAGAAGACTCGTAGGAGATGCCGTTTAAATGCAAAGAAATCCCACCTAAAACAAAGCGAAGCCCTTACCAGTATTTCAGGTGGGAACTAACCCCCCACCATAGAAATGACAAACAGCCTTCTGAAACACTGGGCAGGTGAGTCTGGAAGATTGACCGTGGGTAGCAACACAGTTATTACCTACTTTTCAATCCCAAAGGATAATTTTTTTGCTCGTGAGGTCGGTGGTAAGTAAGCGTGGAGGAAGGACTCTTGATTTTTGCTGTTGTTAATACGGCAGATACATCAGCTGATTTTAATTATCCTTGGGAAAAGTTAGATCAGCTTATAATAAGTGAGACCATATGGTCTTTCCTTGTCCTGTAAGCACACTTAATTAAATCCCATTAAAGTTATCAGCACACAATCAGACTTCAACACCAACTTGGAAACGGACACAAAATCCCATTCACTCTCCGACTCCAGACGCGGCAGCTGATCCCCGTTTCTGCCCCGGGGATATTTTGCAGACACTTACACACAGCACAACGTGTGGGACAAAACACGTCAAACTTCTCTGGAACTGGTGGTTGGGGCTCGAAGTGCATCCTTAAAATGCTTCTCTTTATCATATCAGGTGTCCGTTCCTTTAACAGTTTCTCTGTCGAGCTACGTAAGCAACAAACCACCCCTAACCTCACACGGTTTTTAAATAAAATATAAATACCCATATCCATGTTTTACCCCTGATTTGGAAATTAATTTCCTTTTAATACCCTGACAATCAGAAAACAATGGATTTAGGGGGATGAAGATGTGGTTTCTCGGCTCCGTATTTGCAAATGTTGTGGGCTTAATTCAGCCCCACATAACGTTTTCCCTGTTATTTAATACAGAACTTGATTTTACTTCTTAGTCTGTAAAATTGCCTATTTCCAGGGTAACAAATAATCTGAAGGTTTTGTTTTGTTTTGTTTTTTTGTGGCCATAAATATGATAAAATTGGTCGGGAACACATTTCTGATCACTGTTTGCAGAGGAATCCAAGCTCCGTCGTGACACTACAATACCAAATATTAAACAGATGAATTTTAATTCCAAATATTAAACAGATGAAAGCTCAGGATTCAAATATTCTGATGAAAAACCAGCTAAGGGCCAAAAGGCAGTGGGAATATTAGCAGCCCGATGAGCTTTCATCCGTCGTTGAAGCCATCGTTTATTTGCAGAAAACCATTTTTTAATAAGTCTGACCCTCCGGAGCTGAAGTTCCCTTGGAAATTTCTCATCTCGATCAAGTTCCGTGACTTTTTTTCCACCCCCCCTGCTTTGAAAAATGTTACCGGCCACCCCCAGTGCCACGTAACCACACGGTGGGCAGCCACCCCTGCCTCTCCCAAAGTCAACGAAAATTTACACCCCTTACGAAATTCTTGCCTGAATGGAATATTCACGGCGTGGCTGATGCTTTGGCTTGTGGGGAATCTCAGCTCTTGGCAATTATGCCAGAGACTCTATACACGATGAAAAATTAATTAGATTTTTCTACTAGTTCATTTGATGTTTTTAATATTTTTTTTTTAATATTAAAAAAAAAAAATAATGCTTTGATACCCTCCCTGCCTTCATTAAACTCCCATCACGTGGAGAAAAGACATAATTATTCACAGCAGTTGGGCACTGCTCAACGTCAAAGCCTTTACGATAATTCATAGAGCACAGGCATGGGCTCCGGCATGCCAAGCTGAGATGAGTAGCAATCTAAGGAAAATACAGAAGAATTAGGAACTGGTTTAGACAATCAAAATGTCAGGAAGGTGGGAAACCTCCAGAAAAGTTCAACGGGTTCCCCCAGGAATCACAGATCCTGGCGTCTAAGCCATCTAACCCTTTTCTTGGTGTTTTGGCAGAAAATAGAATCAATCATAGAATGGTTAGAGTTGGAAGGGACCTTGAAGATCATGGAGTTCCAGCCCCCCTGATTAGTTAAGCTAATTAAAATGATCAAGCTGGTTATATCCAGAAACCGTGATATGGAAAACCCTCCCCAACAGTGTTTTTAATCCTGGTTGTAAATTTAACTTGACTTAAGCCCTGCAATGGACACTCTGTCTTGCAACCAGAAATAAAGCAGGTCCTCTACATACATACGCTCGCTTGATATAACTAATTAATCCAAATAATAAGCATTTGCTGCCTTACTACCAGGAAGACGCCTCTTTGAAATGTCTCTTTATTTTTCTTTATAATTTTAAAATGAAGGAATAACATTGTGGGGGCTTGCATTTTCGGTTTCTACTGAAACCCACTCGCTTTTAAGTTGATGTCACGCCAAGAAAAGGGGCTTTGCCCCCGCTGGCGGTGTGCTGGCAGGGTGCGCTGAGTGGGCTTTTATCTGGGCATGTGAGAAAGTGGATTAACTTCACAAAAAAAAAAAAAAAAAACCACACACCCCCAAAACACCACCACACNAACCCAAAACCCCCAACAAATCACCAAACCCTCACTCTTTTCAACCCCTCCCTGCTGCAGGTTAGCTCAGGACAGGCCGTTTTTACGGATCTCCAAATCCAAGGGGAGCTCAGCAAAAAAAAAAAAAAACCACAACACCCCAAAACCTGCAATCGACTGAAATATAAAGATTTGGGTGTAGGGGAGGGGGAATGAGGTTTGGGATGCTCAAGGCTGCTTTGACAGAAAGCCCAGTTTTTCCCGAAACGGAGCAGAACGATGACAAAACATGATTTTTTCCCATGTTTGGCAGGAGTTTTACATAGGTTTGGCCGATTCATTTCTTCGGGCTACGCTGTCAAGCAGGATTAAGATCCAGGCTGTCTCTTCCTGAACTAGACAAGACCATGTAGGCTTTGTAAGAAAGAGAGAGGAAAAAGAAAAAAAAAATAAAGCAAACAAGGAAAATACAGATTCCGCTCACACACACTCACACCAGTGTCTCAAAGCTGCTCAGAAGACAGCACCGTGGGGGGTTTTTTTTGGGGGCGAGGAGCTCGCGGGAGATGGGATATGCGTTCCCTGGGCCTGCCCTACTTTCCATCCCCTTTACGTTCCGTGGCTGTGAATGACGTGAAAAGGGGTCTGGTTTTGGGTTTTATGGATTTTTTTTTTGGCGGGGCTGTGTTCTCCACAATCCCCCCCCCAGCCCGGGCCGAGCCCTTGGCTCCACCTGCTTGAGGCCAAGCATTGGTGACACGGAAACCCCCACGGGCAGAGAAAACTAAACCCACGGGGTTATTGTTTGTGTCACCCTGTGGTTCTGACCAATCAGAAAAGACCCCTCTCCCCCCTCTAAGAAAAAGAGAGGAGAGGAAGAGGTTAAAGGGATTTAGGAGTTTAGAAAAAAACTAAGGTACTTTGATGAAAATATAAATAAAAATAAAATAATAAATAACAAAAAGGAAATTAAAAGAAAAAAAGGGGAAAAAAATATACAGTATATATAAAATTGTATCAAGCTCCCAGGATAATGATCATGTCACCATCAGGCACCGGGAAAAGTCCCAGACTGGACTCGATGACTGACAGGAGCTGGATTCCAGCTCTGGAATCAGGAACGCTGGGATCGGGATCAAAGGAAGGGGAACAGACAGGGTCCTCCTCGGACGTCGTCCATCGAAGGAACAGTCGACCCTTTGATCCCTCAGCTTTTATCCTGAGCGTGATGCGGATGGGATGGGATACCCCAGTTGGTCAGTTTAGGGTCCCCTGTCCTGTCCCGGGGTGACCCCTCCACCGTTTTCCACTTCCCACTCTCCAACGGGGGCAAATAACAAAATTCCCTGCCCTTGGTCATTCCAGCAATAAGGATAAGGAAGAGCTTCTCTGCAGCACCCCTTGGTGCTTATCTTGCTTATCTTGGTGCTTATCTTGCTTATCTTGGATGAGTTCTCAAGCGATAAGACAAGGATGCTAACAGAACCCCCCGTGGAAGCAGATGAGGGTGCAAGTTTTCTGAAAAGAGCTGTAAGTGCTGTCAAAACCACGCACGTCAAGACACGGAGCCTGGTCTGGGCTGTGTCTTGCTCTTGTATGGTTGAGGTTTTGGGTTTATTGTTGGTTTTTTTTTTTAATTGCTATTTGTAAGAAAAAAACGTGTTGTAGTTTATGGAATTTACTCCTCCTCGTTCCAAATAAATAAATAAATAAATAAATAGATTAAGTAGCGCAGCAGCAGGGTGTTAAAAATAGAATAACCTTCAGCATCAGAGCGGACTCCTCCCGCATACCGATGGAGTCAGAGGAGACAGATTAAAAAATGGTTTGTGCGTGCTTCATTTATCAGGAATCTCTTCCGAAAGCCCCGGCCCGTGAGAGGGCCATAAATTTCCTTCTTGGACTCATTTCCCTTCCAGGGAAGATTCGTGTTTATCAGCCTAAAAATGATAAACGAACCCCACTCTGACTCCTCGCCTGCTTTTTTGATCACATACACCCCCCCCTTAATTCTCTGCAGATCGTTATTAACTCTGGATAAATAAAAGGCTCCTCGCCGCCACGCATCACCCAGCAAACACGCTACGTCAGCAAAAGTGGTTATTAATTCCCACGCAAGACTTAACAAACCTGGGGCAACTCATGTCTTCTGGCTTCTGGGTCATGCTGTAGGCCCGTGGTGCCTTTTATTAAAACTAAGATTTATTTGCAGGTCGCAGGAGGGGATTCTCCCCCTCTGCTCTGCTCTGGGGAGACCCCACCTGGAGTCCTGGGTCCAGCTCTGGAGTCCTCAACGGAGAAAGGACATGGAGCTGGTGGAACGGGGCCAGCGGAGGGGCACCAAGATGCTCAGAGGGCTGGAGAACCTCAACTGTGAGGACAGGCTGAGAGAGCTGGGGCTGTTGGGTTGGGCTGGAGAAGAGAAGGCTGAGGGGAGACCTTGGAGCAGCCTTCCAGGAGGGGAAGGGAGCTCAAGGAGAGCTGGAGAGGGACTCTTGGTCAGGGAGGGGAGNGGTGGGAGGTGTCCCTGCCCAGGGCAGGGGTTTTGGAACTCCATCATCTTAAAGGTCCCTTCCAACTCGAACCATTCTATGATTCTATGATTTATCTTAAATCAATCTCACTTTTAGCAAATCTCATTTTCAACGAGTTTTATTTCAAACCTTAGATTTCACACAGATGCTGATTTCATCGAACCGTAGAATCGCGATTTCCCCTTTTTCCAGATTTGAGCTCTGGGTGAGGACGTGTCCCGGATCGAAGTTACTCGTAATTAAATTTCTCTCCTGCCACTGCACAGGACGCCGAGAGAATATACACCCCCCTACCCCTCTAAAAATGATATAAAATGTTAAAAGCCGGGAAAAGAGCGGTGCACAGATTTCTTTCTATTCCGACCTGACTATTGGATTGGGGTTTTTTCACGCCCCCCCTCGTTTGATCGATGGCTTTTACGTGCCACCCCCCACTCCCAGCCCGCGCACGCCCGACTTCCAATGAAGATCCTTGCCACGCAAACATCTGCAGCTCAGGAGGTTTTCCTGGTTTAAAATTTCAAGGACCGACATTACGTTATGCGTATTTGGTTATTTATTCTCGTTTTTTTTCCTAAACTGCTCGAACGAAAGTACTTTTCTTCCACGGTTGCAGGTTCAAAGGTCAACATCTGCCACCGAGGCTGAAGCTTTCTCTCTTTTGTGTCCTTAGAGAGAGAAATGCATTATTTTCCCATTGCTGCAGGAGACGCTCCCCCCTCCTCAGGTTTTCTCCTTCATTAACATCAAAGAAAAGACCTTGGAGCCCAGATATAATCCAGCCATAGGACTGACATATCAATGAGATGTTCTGCAGACCAGGAAAAGTTACTGATGTTGCCCTCCAATTCAAGAAATAGACCACACACACCCCCAAAAAAAGGCACGTGTGGGGGTGTGAATCGATGTGGATGTTCACCCCCTACCCCTCCTCTCCTTTTGACAACTTCATGATGCATTCTTCATCCTGAAGAACACGTATCAAGAAGTAAGTCTAAAATCCCTGGACTCCTCCATCCCACTTTGATGCTTCCCCTTAATGTTTTGATGCCAGGAGGACACTTGAGAGCCAAATGTGTTGGCCAAACACCTCAGTCAAGACAATAAATTGGTGCTGGAGGCCAACGACCTGCAGGACTTATCCTGCAAGAGGTGGAACAGGTGTTGGTCACTCAAAGCCCAAGGTGAGCAGGTCTCCATCAGCATTCAAACCAGCCTAGAATCATTTTGATTGGCAAAGACCCTTAAGATCGAGCCCACCAGTTCCACCATTAGCCCATGTCCCTCAGCACCACATCTCCACATCTTTTAAACGAGTCCAGGCATGGTGACTCCACCCCTTCCCTACCAAACACCGTGACTGCGCTTAGTGGACTTTTACACCAAAGCCGATCCTACTCCCTTTATCCTGCGGTTGGAGCAGATCATAGAATCATAGAATGCTTAGAGTTGGGAGGGACCACAGAGATCACTGAGTTCCAACCCCCCTGCCCTGGGCAGGGACACCTCCCACCACACCAGGTTGCTCCAAGCCCCATCCAGCATGGCCTTAAACACCTCCAGGAACAGGGCAGCCACAGCTTCTCTGGGCAACCTCTTCCAGTTCCACCCTCACAGCAAAAAAGTTCTTCTTAAGATCTCATCTCCATCTCCCCTCTTTCAATTTAAAA
>VZRU01004180.1:0-12739 GCA_013398155.1 Pedionomus torquatus
CATCTCTCAGCTCCCCCCCAGCCCCAAACCCAACAAGCACCTGCAGCTTTCAGCCGACCCAAGCTCTCATTCTGCTCAGTTTTTACCAAAATAGAAGCATTTTCAGCGTTTCTTGAAGTCACATGCTCCAACTACCACCGCTTGTAACACTTTGGTACTCAGGCTCCTCAATTCTAATTTACATGCCCCCTGAAACAGGCAAAAATGCTCCAGACTCTATAAAAACTTACAAAACCACCCAAGAAAATCCAGCTCGTGATGAAAAAAAAACTAACAAAGACGAGCTGCTCTTAAGCAATAACCCCCCAGTCGCACTTCAGCGTCTCCGAGTAACCCTCTGCTAATTACAGCCTACCTATTACCACTGAAATCTTGATTATTACACAGTTTATTGCATTGAAAAAGTAAATAACAAGGCTGCCTTTGCCATAGAGAAATGCATTCCCAAGGCAAAGATCACTTACAGGAGGCAGTTTATAAAAACCTCTGGCAAGATTCGCTGCAGACCAGGGTCCATGCGAGAGGTCTCATCCCCCGTCACCAAAACAGCTGGTTTCTTTTTAGTTAGAACCATCAAAAATCCTCCTTTCGGCACCTGGCGACAGAGCTGACGCCTTCCTGACCCCGTGTTTTATTCCCAGCCAATTCCTTTCACTGGTTAATTAGAATATTAAGCATGAAAGCTGTTTTCTGTGTATAAACAGCCGAGAGCATCTTTGACAGCACTCATTAGACTAAAGCCGAGAATAGGTTAAGAAAAGAAAAGAAAAAAAAGGACGACAGACCTGGCCACAGTCATTTAAAAACCCCACCAATAATGAGAACTCAGCAGGTCAAGAGGCTTCTGCAGAATCAAACTCAGGAAGCAGCAGTTTGTTTTAAACTCGTATTTTACGTCCTGCCTCCCCCAATCGTCCCAAAAACTTTGAAGTTTTTCCTTCTTGGGAGAGGGATATTTAACACAGAACGGTCACACCGTTAACATCTCATATCACCAGACACCGCTTTAAAATCACTCCCTGACATTTGTGCCACGTACAAAACCTACCGCCCTCAAAAGTTAACGGGAAATCTCCAAAACGCCAGCGATTAGGAAGCAAAAATCAGGTGGCAGCGAATCGGGGAATTTAAGGTATCGCGGAAGAAAGCGTGTCCCAAAAATAAACACATCTTGGTGTCATCATCTCAATTCCACTGCTTGTTAAATTTCTGGAATTAACTACTTTGTAGTGAGCCTCCTCTCAATTGGACTGAAGAGGTAAAGTCCTACCATCAGTCCCATCAAGCAGGGCACAACGGGGGCACATTCAGGTAGGGCACGTAAAACCAGATGGTTACACACCTGCCAGCCTCTCGTCATACCCACTAAGAAGAAGAATAATAAAAGGACAAAGAGCTCTTTCTATCTGCCCCAACTGAACTGGGTCTCGCTTTCTTCAAAGCTCTACCTTTGGCCTTTACTCGACAGTGCAATTAATCAACCAGCTGAACACCCGAGGTCAGCTCTGCGCTGCCAACATCCTCCTCCCACCACGCGGGGCTCGACGGCATCATCACACCCAGCCCCGCCACCCCGCTCCCTTCCTGGGCTGGAATTACAGGGGACTGGCAGCTCCTTCCACCAGAACCTCTTCTCTGGGGCTCCAGAGGGAAAAAGTGCATGAAATATTTAAGTATGCTAAAAAACGGCATCACTATAAAATATTTTTAATTTTTAGAAGGGGCTGCAGCATTCAAAAAAAAAAATCTTTTCAATGATTATAAGGAACTGCACAGCTGTAAAATAGGTAGTTTTAAAATTGTCCTAAGGAACTGCACCATTTTAAGACAGGCTTTCTTCAGGTTAACCTGGAAACACTTGACTCGTGGCACGGCAGCTGAGGGCGACGGAGCGTTTTAAGCCGTTCCGATTCGTTTTGCTGTATTTTCCTTCGAGGAGAGAGATTAAGGGACGAGGCATTTCGAGAACTTAAGCAGCTTTGCAGGAAAAGTTAGGCTGCAGATCCTCTCAAGGTGCTCTACAAAGGGAAGGGGAGGAAGCGTCTCCAGCCTTTGTAGCTTCTCTATTACCTGCAAAGCCGTTTGCTCACCTACCAGCAACAAATCTTCCACCTCAAAAAGTTTTCCTCGCCGCTCGCTTCTAGTTCTGCCCAGCTTCGGATGCAGGTTTTTTTATCTAAGCTTTCATGCTGAGCTTTCTGAGAAGCTTAAGTGTAAACAAAGTTCAAAAAACCTGGAAATTGCTCCTTTCTTTATTTCCCAGGACCAAAAGGCTCTTTTTTTTTTTTTGTCCCCTTAACTTATGATAACAATCATCTCTTTCCTGCTACGTTTTGTTAGAGTATTATGGACCCATTGAGACTAATATCCCAGGGTTAAAATATGGGCAAGGAGGAAGGTGACAGACTTTAATGCCTACTTCATTTAAGCATTTTGGAAAGTTTTATTGCGCCACCACAAAAAAAGATTAAGAAGTTATTTACAGCTAAGTTCAGACTCTTGAAAACATAACAAAACAAAAAACCCACGAAGATATTAAATTCCCCTTCCTTATGCAAAGCACCAAATAAACACACCCCTTTTCGTACCTAAAAGGTATATAAATGAACTTTTGCGAATTTACTGGAGGGTTGCAGTACTTTACCAGAAACGCCGCCAATTAAATCTCAGCCTTGTCTGTAACCGACAGGGTTTCAGTGTCTATAAATATCTTGCAAGGGTTCAGTCATCGGAACAGAAGTTAAAGAAATAAAACTCCTAAATATAAAAACCTTTTGATTCTCACAGAAGCTGCTCAGTCCTTTAGATATCAAGATAAATAAAGCTTTGGTAAAGCCATAGCAGTCTCTGAGTCAATAATTTGTGCCCATAAAGCCTTGCACCAAATTTAGCAGGAGCGGTGTTTCCTGGGGACATGGATTTCCACGGATCGCTGTACCCGCTGCCATCACCAAACCTTCCCTTCCCCTCCCTTCCTGCCCAACAGCCTGGCTTTAGGAAACTAAATTTCACCCCCAGCAACATCGGCAGCACTTTTCATAGAATGGTTCGAGTTGGAACTCAGAGATCACCCAGTTCCAACCCCCCTGCCCTGGGCAGGGACACCTCCCACCACACCAGGTTGCTCCAAGCCCCATCCAGCCTGGCCTTGAACCCCTCCAGGGATGGGGAGGACACAGCTTCTCTGGGCAACCTCTTCCAGTGCCTCACCACCCTCACACCAAACAAGTTCTTCCTAAGATCTCATCTCAATCTCCCCTCTTCCAGTTTAAAACCCTTCCCCCTTGTCCTGTCCCTCCACTCCCTGACCAAGAGTCCCTCTCCAGCTCTCCTGGAGCTCCCTTCAGATCCTGGAAGGCTGCTCCAAGGTCTCCCCGGAGCCTTCTCTTCTCCAGACTGAACAGCCCCAGCTCCCTCAGCCTGTCCTCACAGCAGAGGGGCTCCAGCCCTCTGAGCATCTTGGTGCCCCTCCGCTGGACCCGTTCCACCAGGTCCATGTCCTTTCCATGTCGAGGACTCCAGAGCTGGACACAGGACTCCAGGATTCCAACACTACGGGTTTGGCAAGGGTAGAAAATAAAGAGGGGTGGGAGGAAAAAGTTTTTGGAGAGATAATCCACACGATAAAGGAGCAAAGACTCATTTTCCCTGCAGTTTGTACCTCTCGCCATCAGAAATCACAGCGTCCCTCTCAAGGGGGACCAGACAGACACACGGAACACGGACCTCGCTCACGGTAATTGTATAAGCCAGCGAAGAACTTTCCAAGGCAACCCACATCCAAACTTACCCCTTGGCTTCCTTGAAACTGGATCACTGGTTTCGATGCCACAGCATCCTACAGAAAAAAAAAAGAAAGAGAAAGAGGTTACCTTTGAGAAATGTAAAGCTCCAATGTTCATTGCCAAAAAGATACACAGCTTGATTTTTCACCTGTGCCTTGTGTCTGTCTGTTTGGTTTTTAAAGGGAAAAGTTTCAGTGAAACACACAGAATCCCAAGCGAGAAAACACAAAACCCTCCTGAAAGCACCATTTGTACCTAGAAAAGGGATAAAACTGTAATGTCACCAGCGGTTAGAAAACTTCACTCTTGAAAGTCATTAACCTTTACTTTGGAAAAAGAAAACCTCCGAGATGGCACCCAGACGGGCCACGCTTTGCTCCTTCCCGACCTCTAAACCGCATTTCGGGCGCAGAACAGCTTCGCTGTGGGTCGTCGCTGCTTATGTTGGGTTTCCAGTTAAACACTGGATATTTGAGGGGAAAAAGTTATGACAGTTCAAGGTCCGAGAACACTCTATGTGATTTTTTTTTTCTGTCCAACGGAAAGCTGGCAACTCATTGGAACAGCAAACTGCAACTTCATTGCAAAAGGCTGTCGTTACAGCGCCTCTTCTCCCAAGGGAATAAGGACAGGAGCAGAGGGAATGGTCTGAAGTTGGGGTAGGGCAGGGTCAGATTAGATCTTAGAAGGAACGACTTTCCTGACAGAGTGGTCAGACACTGAACAGCCTGCCCAGGGACGTGCTGGAGTCACCATCCCCGGAGGTATTTAAGAAACATACAGACGTGGCACTTCAGGGCGTGCTCTGGTGGCTGAGATGAAGGGGGGTTTGGTGTGTGTATGACTGGACTCCATGATCCCAGAGGTCCTTTCCAACCATAACCATTCTGTCATTCCCCAGGGTTACACAAACAAGACATTTATGTTTAGCAGAAAAAGAGTTAAAAGGCTTGAAAGCCCATTAAAGTTTATCATCTCTCATAAAAGCTTTCCAAAGGCTTTCAGCCCGGGAGTGAAGAATCTAAGCCACGATACGCTGACATTAACACCACCACCACACCCCCCCCCCCAAGTGATCAATCAACAAGGAAGAAAATCTTCTTCCAGCCCAGATGAAGAAGTTCACACCGAGAGATGCTTTCAGAGCCTTTTAAGAGCCCATTCAACACAACCTGACGGATCCACATCACGCCCTAACTCCTGATGGGATATTTATATGAGAGTGAGTAAAAACGGGAACGTGCCTGAAGCCGACAGCGCTCCCTCTGTGTCGTCCGGCCGAGTTTTATAGACCCGAAACAACCTTTATAAAGAAACAATAAACAACATCTTGCTCAACGTTCAGGGATCACGGAATTCCTCGAGTGCCACGCCACCACATACCACAGCGTGCTGTTCATCCACAGACCCCGCCAGCTTTTTCTTCCCGGCGTCAGCACACAGGATCATGGAATGGTCAGAATTGGAAGGGACCTTCAAGATCAGCCAGTTCCAACTCCCCTGCCCTGGGCAGGGACACCTCCCACCACACCAGGTTGCTCCAAGCCCCATCCAGCCTGGCCTTGAACCCCTCCAGGGATGGGGCAGCCACAGCTTCTCTGGGCAACCTCTTCCATTAAGTACCCCGCGATGCGGCCAGAAGTTCATATGGATGGACTCGAGCAAAAGAGCATTTGAAACATTAAAATAAATAAATAAGTAAAATAAATCTGGATTTAAAGAAAAACCCAAAACAAAAACCCAACAACCGACCCAACCCCAAACTCATACAAGCTAATGACAGATTTGCAAAGTTCCGCAATTAATTCTAGAAAATTACTTAAGTGGAATAAAATAAAAAGGTAACACAAAGCACCTAAAGAGAATAACGAGGCAGGAACAAGGTGAGAAGTCCTGTTCCACAAATCAGGACAAGCTTTAATTACAGCATTAATAAATTTCCCTAATCTACATACAAAATAGTCTGAAGTTAAATGCCTAATCGCAAACTTCAAAATGAGCGCTCATGTGAGTTAAACGGTAAATTTCAGCCTTATTTCCTTGAACTCTCCCAAATGCAGTATTTTTAGGCTCCGGAGCCACGTGTGTCGAGGGGCTGTGGGGGTTTGTGATCTGGCACCTAGGAATAGCTACGCTCCACAGAAGGGAAAAGCTGGATATTGGGGTAGTCACTGCACCACCCGTGCCACCCTCTTGGCTTCTCAGCAGCATCGCCCCTGTGCTGGTGTCACATCCCTCCTGCTGCTGCCCAGCTCCTTGGCCACAGGTCACCTGAGAAGGCTCAGGGAAGAAGACACACACACCCCCTAACGTAATTAAGGATATGAATTGAAGTCCTTTTATTAGATGACATTCAATTCCTGTATGGACACCTTCGTCCAGAGTAAAAGCAGGCAGATGGAGTAAGCCAAACCAAAGGAAAACCGTCCTTCAACATTGTTCCTCTGGATTAACTTTCCCGAGTGTTCTTGTATGGACACAGCCCAGTTTTACAGAATTCTTGCAACCGTTTCCAAAACCCCCATCACCCTCTAACGAGTCACCTAATTCTTCCTCCTCGGTGACGCCAAGGCACCGAACTTCATTACAGCTTCCGAGAAATGCCATCCCACCCACTTTTAATGGGAACAAGGTCTTTTCCTCTTTCTGTCTTTCCTTCTAATTAACAAAACTCATCTCCTCGGCCCTGGGGCAGGACCGTGCTCCTGCTGCAGGTGAGAGTCTGCCTTCCGCAGAGCACAGCAGCTCACAGGGCTCAGCAAACTTTGGTACATCCAAGATGCTGATGAAACCTCAACCTTTGTGTTTTAATTAAGAGGCAAAACAAGACAGATCTGCCCCAGCAATGGGCCACCAGCACAGCCTGAGCATCTTTCAGCTAAAAAAAATCCTAGCTTTCCACGAGACTAACAATATTTGGGAAGAACTACTGGAAGTCGATGAGGATAAAGACAAAAATCCAGCAAGAAAACAACAGATGAAGTGCTTTAAAGCAGCCATGTGTTAGTTCAAGGGGTTTTCTGTTGCCAGGCTCAGACATTCGCCTCTGCAGTTAGAATCACAGAATGGTTTGGATTGGAAGGGACCTCAAAGGACCATCCCTGATCACGAGTCCCTCCCCAGCTTTCCTGAAGCCCCTTTAGGGACTGGAAGGGGCTCCAAGGTCTCCCTGGAGCCTTTTCTTCTCATCCTGAGCGTTGACAGCACTGCTGGAGAGGTCCAAGCATGAATGAGCACCATCGCTGGGAGCCGTGGGACTGGAGAGCACGGCACTGCCTGGCAAGAGTTACGAGTTTCCACCAAGAGCAAGCAGAGCCCCTTCAAACACATCTCCGACACATGAGTTACTTCTCTGCTCCTGCTAACTATTGTTTCAACAAAAGGTTTCCTGACGCAGGACCCAAAGGTTGGCAAATCATTACCACCGTTTCACTGTTTGCTAATTGCCACAATGGATCTTTTAAGAAAATGCGTCAAACTTCCTCCCGGTCTGAGCGTAAGAGAAAACGAACTGCTTTAACCAACTAGAGTCCTTCCTGCAGTCAGACTCAGCCATGCCCCAACACTCTGTAGAAAAAAAACAAAAACCAAAAACCTTCCAAAGGAACATCCAAACCGCAAAAGCGTGGCTGTACATCCCCGAGATCTACCCAAACTTCCATTGCTGGCTTTATGGCATCCACCAGAAAGCTCTCCGAGGAGGTGGCAATGCCCAAACGTCCCTCGCGCTCAAATACTCCAGATCCAGCTTGTGAAAGTTCCAGTAAAGAACAGGAGGAACTAGAAAGCGTGAATAAAATGCATAAAAATTGGATCTAAACTTAATAAAATACTTTATTAGGTATGAAATATAAAGTGATATATACTAAAATACTTCATTATACATCACTTTATGTGCTCCAAGCTGGCATCAGGTTTTAAAGATGTTCAGTGGAGAAGCCGAATGGGATATTCCTCCCCAGGACCAGAAAGGACATTTAAAAATCCTCAGGGATCAAGTAACCAGCTGGAAACCTCCCCATTTCTTCAGGGAAAATACAGATAATTAAAGAATACGTTGTTTCGAGAAGTTCTGTTATGCATTTACTGGAATTTATACTGGAGGCAGCGTTATATGGAAAATATTTGCTTTTACTTAGTATTGGTGTATTTGTCTGTTTTCTTGAACGTTAAGACTCACAAATGCCAAGCAAACAGAGCAAATGAAAGCTTACCCTTATTTATGTTGGAACAGGGGAATTATTTTCAGAATTTAAAGCTTCTTGCAAACATTTAAAATTAGCAGCAGGACTTCCAATAAATAGACAGAGCAACTATAAAATCACGCTAACCCCGAGGCCAGCGTTAAGGGGGTCGCTTTGAGCCCTCACGTGCAATTCCAGGCAGGTAAAACACCTCAGCAGCCAGTCACAAAACCCAAGAAGCAACAGAAAATCGAAATCCACGCATTTCAGACTCGCTCATACCCCAAACTCTTAAAAGTTCCTCTTTAATTCTTTGGTTCTGACTAGTTAATGTTTCTTTTGCCCATGCAGCACAGTTCAAATATAGGCACGTTCCCCCCGCTACTTCCTCCGGCTTCTCAGAACAAATGGGCAGAGGGTGAAAAAAAAAACAACTAAAAATAAATAAACAAACAATATATATATTTAAAATTAGAAATCAGATCCCAAGGCAGGAGAATTCTCAGTTCAAGCAGCCCTGGATGCTCAAGAAAAGGCGTCCCGCAGACCTGAACAGAACTTCAGGATTTAAGATTCCCCCCTCCCTCCGCTTCCATTTCAGTTTCAATCACGCCACGCTGACTCTGAAAAAAAGAGACCAAACCGAAAGCAAATACATCCAACATCTCACTGTGACAGACTCACAAGAGACACCTCAGAGTCCCCAAGTTCATTAGCGGCAAGATCTGTGAATGCCAGGGGAAATAAATACCTCTGAATATACCCACAACAACTTCAAGCGACTCGGCGTGAAGTTTCCCGGCAGTCAATTAGCTGAAGCCAGCCCAGGAGAGAGTGACTCCGGAGCAGAGAGAGGCTTCTCCCAAGACATTCCACTTTTTCAAGGTTTATATTTACCCTCCCTACCAGAAACGCCGTAGTAAAAAGCCTCCTGAATATTCTCTTTTTGTGTCAGGTCTATTACATACGGAATTAAAACACCGTCTCTCCACGCAACACAAATTTCCACCTGCAATTTGAGGTCTCCCCAATGGTCCCATTTGACGTTGAGGGCAACAAGAGGCTGCAGGTGGGATCGACTCCGCTGAGACTCAAAGATTAGAGATCCTAAAATTATATTTTTCAATAGATTAAGAAAAATTATATTTTTCTTGACCTAAACTACAAAGCCTTCCAGGCCTTTTTGTACTACTGCCTCAGAGAAAACCTACGAGACTGCTGCGTTTGAACAGCAAACCCAGCAGTCTCGGGAAAAGAGTCCTGAAACTTCCATGTAAATCCCACAGCTGCTGAAGCAAAAGTTTAGTTTTCAACTAAAAGAGAGGTGCCAACGGCCACGGTGCCAACACGCAGCCGCTGAGGTGACAAGCATGGCCCTGGGGATGCTTTTCGGGGTGTCCCTGCATCTTTCCAGAGATGGGCACCTACAAACCCTGCCGTGCCCTGCGGGGTGACGGGTGATCCCGGGGCTGCGAGGCCCAAACGATCCTACACACGGTAGGATCCCTCCTCCTCACTGAGATCACCCTGATTTTTACTGCGATAAGCAAGATGTTGTCAAACCATGAGATGACATCCCTCTGCTGGGCCCAGCTCCTCACTCTTCCACCCCATTTTCCCCCTCCCCAACATTTAAAAGAAATACTTGTTTGGGGCAGAAGCAAGCACCCATGCTTTCGACACAAGTAAGTTCTAAAAAGCCACTTTTGATGCAGATTTTGGAGCCTTACTATTCACTTAGGAGACACACCAACTGCTCTGCGAGCTGTACTTTGTATTTATTATAATCTCTCATTTTCCTACTCAGCGTGAATGGATGCATATTACCTCTGCAACATTAAAGCACCTGCACGTCCCAGCTACAACACGGTGCAAGCAAAGCCATCAAGAGCTTTTATCTCAGCCAAAAATGCTAAAGCTGTCCGTGATGGAAGTTCTAATCCCCAAACTGCAAAAATAGGTACTGGCTTCCTTATTTCAGAATTGCATAATTTTGAAGTGGGCTACTAAGCACAAACATCACTTCCTCAGCAGTTTAACTTCCCAGGGTCAGAACCCAAGAGGGTCCCTATAAGACAGAAAACAAGTTTTATTAAAAATGTCATCTCAAAATAAATTAAAAAATTAATAATCAACCTTTGATGTTAGTGAAACTGCGGCCAAGTTAGAGAATTTTAATGTTCACAGCTCCATATTAAGGAAGAATCATTAAAGATAGCAAAGTTTTATATCACTACCCAACTTGAGCATCTAAGATATAGAAAATCACTACCTTTGAGTAAGTTTAGAGAGTAAGACACATGATTAAGTCAAACAAAAACCACCAAAAAAACCCAGAGTAGCCTAACTGAAACGCTCTGTGCCTGCAACGTAAAGCAGTAACTCGGTCCCTAAATGGACAATAGCTTGGATCAGCAAAGCCCAGAGCAATTAAACCCCACTGTCATCAAAGATGTCACCTCACAGGCACGAGAGCTGAGCCAGCCTGGGAGCCCGGTCCCCTCTCGCATGCCTGGATCCTCTGAGTTGGCCTAATCCAGGTTAAAAAAAATTAAAAAAAGATCTTCCTGAATAAAACACACCGGCTCCGTCGGTAGCCATTCTTTGCAGGATTCGTTTGGTAACTTCAAAGGGTTCCACGCCTCCCTGCTCCCCCTGCAGACGCCAGAAAACTTTCTTTACGTAAGAACGAGAGGGAGATGGAGAGTGAGAAACACCCCACGGGGAGCCAAGCTGGACCCAAACACCCCCAGGCAGCCTCGAGGAAGCTGGCCCTTGCCAGCCCCAGGGCGATGGGCTGTGGCACGTGGCCACTCCAAGAGCCAGTCCCCAGCTCTTCAAACCCATCGTCCTCCTTCGTTAGCCCCGAGCACAGAGCCCCTCGGTGGGTCTCGGTTCAAAGCCTCCACAGCACGAGCAACCAATTCAAACAAAGCTCTCCCCGCCGGCGTTTTACACACAGGGCAGTTTAAGGTTTTATGTTCAAGGCCAGTGAAATTTTTGAGTTTAAACTCAGTAACTTCGAGTAAATCTTTCCAGACGTGCCTCAAAAGAGTCTCTTCTTCCCAGCACAGAACCAAACCGTGTTTTTACTAATCCCATCTTTGCAAAAATAAACCCTTAGAACTCCCCAAGGACAGATGCCTCTGACACGAAGCCTGATATTCTGATCATCTTTAGCACCGACCACAAATTCCGGGAAAGGTACCCCTGGTGAGGGAGCTCCAACCCACTGAAAAACCCCGGCACAAACCACACATCGCTCGGGATCGTTAAGCCAAGATGTTTGGCCGGCACAAGGTCCGGTAGTTTTCCACTAGAAAGGGAAGCTACGCCTATATGCAGTTTAGGCAATGCCTTTCAGGAAGAAAATAAAAAAGGAGGCTCAATTCCTTAGAGAAATAATTAAAGTATTGTCACTTGGTATCAAGTCTACTGGGATCACCGCAGAGCAGGTGACCTTGGTTGGCCGTAGGATAACCTGGCTACGGCAAATGGACCAGGATGTCCCTCCAACCGACTCCTTCCCAAGAGCAGGAACCATCAAATGACTTCTTGTGATCTCCGCTCCTCAATTTCTTCAGCAATGCCAATGCTGTAACCCAGTCACTCTTTTTCAAGAGCCCCGAGATGGGTAGGGAATTGTTCTGTAATAAATAGGAACAAATGCACCATCTGAAGTGGCTACAAGAGATGCTGCAAGGATGCAGTGACGTGACTCCAAATGAAACGCAAGCTTTTTTTTTTTTGCAGATAATGGATCTGGGACCTCCAGAATACACTGAAGAGTCAAACCTACCTGTCTGCAGGCAGGGGCTCACCCATATGGGGACAAGTCACTGGAAAGAGAGACGCTGCAAGAGGAGAACAAGCACCGGGGGACGGATATTGGCATAAACCAGTCCATTTTAGGAGCCACAACACCTCTGTTCCAACCACCACTTTCTTCTCAAATGGCCAGTGGGTCACTGGTTCCTATGGCTGCTGCTTCCACGAGGCCCAGCTTCACAGCTCGGAAGGAAAGCCACACCAAACCAGGTGATCTGTAGTCTGAGATCAAAGTGAACGTATATTGTAAGAAATGGGAAAATACCAAAGGTGGTTTTGTGGCATCAAGGGCCCCCAGCTCCCAATTAAGGCAGATCTTGAGCCTCATTTGGGAATCCACCTTCAGAGACTCTGGGGGGCATTTCCCAAGGGGATAGAACTCCTTTTTTTATTTTGTGTTTTTTAATCTTTGCTTTTCCAGGGAGTTAAGGGACACCAACTCATTAAGTCTAGCAAGAGAAGCAATAATCATAAAGTCTCTACTCTTTATACCCGCCACCAGGCTGCTCTGAGAGCTCAAAGGATGATTAGCTGTAGTTTAATCATGCCAAACTCCCACCAATTTCACTATTAACAAGACGGGGCTATTTGGTTGGGTTTTGTTTTTTTTTTTCCACTCTCAGAAGACCCATGGCCAACTCCCACCATCTCCAAAGGCTTGTGCAGGAAAGGGTTTTTTTTTTTTGGGGGGGAGGGAGAATGTTTTCATCCCTCTGCAGCCTTCAGCATCTACTATCACTGTCCAAAGCAGTTGGTAATCAATTTAAAGTAGGTCCATAAAGCACTTGGTAATAAATTTAAAGTATGTCTATAACCAAAGAGTTATCAAAAGACAGGACATCACGCCCATTTTTTACTGCAATGACTCAGGAGGTCTCTGTCACTGCCAAGTAAAAAAAAAAAATAATTAAACCCCTCGTTTTGATAAAATTACTTCGTTTC
>VZRU01004187.1:0-11293 GCA_013398155.1 Pedionomus torquatus
GATCTGACCAACACCTGGAAACCCCTCAAGGGGGGGTGTCAGCAGGATGGGGCCGGGCTTTTTTTAGTGGTGCCCAGTCGTGGGCACAAACCAGAACATCAGAAGTTCCATCTAAACACGAGGAGGAACTTCTTCCCCTTGAGGGTGGCAGAGCCCTGGCAGAGGCTGCCCAGAGAGGTGGGGGAGTCTCCTTCTCTGGAGACCTTCAAACCCGCCTGGAGACGTTCCTGCGGGACCTGCTCTGGCAGGGGGCTGGACTGGATGATCTCCAGAGGCCCCTCCCAACCCCACATCATCCTGTGTTTCTAGAGCTGTGGAGAACACCCGCTGTTGTATTTGCAGAGTGGTTGAGTTTTACACCCGTTTCTGCAGCTCTGCCCGGCAGGCGCAGAAGCAGGAGGGCTGCGGGGTCTCCTGGAGGGTGATGCCATCCACTCCCAGTGCCACTGATTCTGTTCTCTGCCCGTTTCCAGGCGCTGATGACGGCAGGAAAGGAACCGTTTCCCACTATCTATGTGGATTCACAAAAAGAAAACGAGGTGCGGTAGCGTTAGAGCCTCCTCGCAGAAGTTATTTAATGCTCCTTTGTGTGAAGGTCACAAATGTAACCTTTTGTCTCCCGCTCTCTCCTTGGGTTCTGCTAGAGATGGGCCATTATTTCAAAGTCGCAGATGAAAAATGTCAAAAAGCTGTGGCACAGGGAGCAAATGAAGAACGAAGCCAAGGAGAAGAAGGAGGTAGGTGGCAGGTGCTGCTGACCTGGAGGCAGCAGCGCACCATTCTCTGCCATTAAGCAACGTGCTTGTCGCTCCCACCCCTCCAGAAACGCTTCCGTCTGTTCTTTTCGCTGCAAAGAAGTGCTCTTCCTTGGTAGTCGTAGAGAGTGGGGATCTCACAAAGCCTGGTGACAGCTCTCCAATACACTAACTTTTTTTTTTATCCCAGGCAGAAGATCTCTTGAGAAGAGAGAAGAACCTGGAGGAAGCCAAGAAAGTTGTTATCAAGAATGATCCGAGTCTTCCCGAGCCAAAATGTGTAAGATGCAGCACACTGGATGCGCGGCCTGTGTCACAGCAGCTCATCTGCGCTGAGACTGAGCCCGTTCTGCCCTGGGGCTCCGGCAGCTCTTGAAGGCTGCTCTCCTTTTGCTGTAACTTTGTTGATCTGGTTACCTGTGTCCTCTAGTGTAGAGACTTTGGGCTTTCTCATGCGCTTGGGGGGGTATCCGAACCTCCTTAGTTCACCCATCAGGCTTCTCTGTGTCCGTGTTTGTCTGCTGGTCGAGCCCATACTGTAGAAGGTGGCTTTGGCTGAAGCCCTGCAGCAGCTCTCACAGCTGTGCTTTGGGAAGGGGGCAGCTGAGCTGGTTTTAGGAGGGAGATGTGCTAGACATTTGTATTCTAAGTAATTATCTGGAAGTACCACCTACATGGCGAATCCTTTCTCTGCTTGACTGCTTTTCCCTCCTGCTTCGCAGGTGAAGATCGATGCTCTGAAGGCCTACAGAGGCCAGAGAGTGAAGATTTTTGGCTGGATTCACAGATTACGGAGACAAGGTAAACAACAAGCATTTAGAACCTCTGCACAGAGATGGAATGTGTTCAGTAGCTTTCAGAATTTGGATGCTTGCAATGAATCAGTTGGCACCTTTTCTTAATTAATTTTTAAACCATCAGTTAGATGCCTCCTTTGGTTTATGCTAACAAGTAGTCACCGCAATGCTGAAAATTCAGTGTGTAGATGTTTCTTAGTCGAAATCTTAGGGGATTGTCAGTTTGGAGGCCAGTCCTGCAGAATTGCATCACAAGACCTCTTTTGTGTTTTAAACTCATCATGCAAACAGAGGAGGTAACTACCGTCTGCGCATAGTGAAATCAGCAAATGGCAATTTTAAAGTTATGTGAAGTAGCGTGACTTCTTTTAAAATAAATTCAGCGAGTAATACCTGCTGTCCAGGTGCTCCACAAGGTGGCTTTGGTCGGGGCACGGACGCACAGGGCAGAGGTGGTGGGTCAGGTTATCACTGGAGGACTTGGCGAGGCAGTGCTGGGTCTGATATCATTAGCAGTTTCTACTAAATTCTGGTTTTGTGGAGAGGTGGGTGAGCGGGGTGGCATCGCTTACGGGTGCTCAGCCAATACAGCTGAGGCCCTCTGGGGTTTTTTCTTCTCTCTTTAACTAGGAAAAAATTTGATGTTCGTTGTTTTGAGAGATGGCACGGGTTTTCTGCAGTGTGTCCTGTCAGATGAGCTGGTAAGCTGTGATGATTTAATTATGTTCTGTCATTGAATAAGTGAAGCGTTCGCACCTCATATCTGTTTTCCTTTTATAGAGATGATTGTAAATTCTTCTCAACCTACTGATTAAGTTGTGTTATTGTTGTGTCTCCTACCACTAGAGGGTTTTTGTCAGCGTGAGAATGATTTAGAAGTGACTGTGAGTTAATTTTGTCTGTGACTCCAGTGGATGTCACAGGAAAGGTAAAAGCTTCCCATAACCGCGCCTCTGTCTCCCTTTCTCCCCGCAGTGTCAGTGTTACAACGGGCTGATTCTCTCCACGGAGAGCAGCGTTGCGGTCTACGGGACGCTGAACCTCCTTCCTGAAGGCAAGCAGGTACGGGAAGTAGCGGGTTTGGCTTCTTCCCTTCAGCAGCTTCTCCTCCTCCTGGTGGAAGGAGGAGCAGAGGTGGAAATAATTGCTGGCATGTTTTGCAGATGAAATTTGACAGTTTTAGGTGACCCTGCCACTCGGGTCCTGTCCCCAAGAGGTGATGCAAAGTTAGAGTCAAGCTCAGATAAATGCGAACCCACCTCCTGACCAGAAGCTGGCAGGATTTCCTTCCCTAAGGGGGCTTCTAAATATAAATGCAGCCAAACAGGGATCCCTTTTTTTGCTAACCTTATGCAGTTCGATAATCGTAAATAACTTGTGGTGTGTTGCTGCTCAGAATTTATATTCTGGGCATTGAAAATAGTTGATGTTTTCATGTCTCACCACAATGATACACCACTCTTTGCGAACAAAACCACTAGAATTGTGAAAATCTGTCAATTAGGTTTTGAAAATCTGCATTTATACCCTGAAAATACCGGGAATGGAAAAAAAAAGTAGCATTTTAGGGGACAGAAGCCCAGTGTGCCCCACACGGGGGAGCTGGTGAGAGCAGAAATGGAGAGGTCTCTCTGCGGCCGGGCAGGGCTGAGCCTGGCTGGGGGGGTGCCCAGGGCAGGAAGCTGCTGCTTTTCCGTGGAGGTGAGGTGCTGCCTAGAGCAGAGAGGGTGATTGCTGAGGGGTCTGACAAACTCAGAGGTGCCATGGTGAGCTCGTTCTTCCTCTATCCTTGTCTTCAGCTTGGGTGCAGTTTGCTGTCTGGTACCGCGTAGCTCCAGTCGTGCAAAGATGTTGACAACTGAGGGACGAAAGGTGGACTTGTGAAATTTTTGTTTCTCTTCACATGTGCAGGCTCCGGGAGGCCACGAGCTGAACTGTGATTACTGGGAGCTTATTGGTCTGGCCCCAGCAGGAGGGGCTGACAATCTGCTCAATGAGGACTCGGAGGTCGACGTGCAGCTTAACAACAGGCACATGATGATTCGAGGGGAGAACATGTCCAAAATCTTCAAGGTGCGCTCCATGGTGGTGCAGGCCTTCAGGGATCACTTCTTTGCTAACGGATATTATGAAGTAAGTATATTTTCCCCTGTCAGCAAATGATTGCTTTCATGTTCAGACTCAAAGGCTGTCTTTTTCCTGGGAAACCTAGACCACCTAAATGACCTGAAAAGGGTGAAAGAAAAGCTGTTTATTGGGAAACTATGATTTGATTGGTTTCATAGACCTAGATCTCAGAGGTGTGTGGACAGTCCTGAGGCGTGTGTTACAGTGCTGCTCTTGTGCCGTGTCATCGTTGTCCATAATTCTTTGCTCGAGTAATGACAATTCCATTCTTCCAACAGGTCACACCACCGACTTTAGTCCAGACGCAGGTGGAAGGAGGCTCAACCCTGTTCAAGCTGGATTATTTTGGGGAAGAGGCATACTTGACTCAGTCATCCCAGCTCTACCTGGAGACCTGCATTCCAGCCTTAGGAGACGTTTTCTGTGTTGCTCAGTCCTACAGGGCTGAGCAGTCCAGGACCCGCAGGCACTTGGCAGAGTATGCAGAGAGTCCACTTCTTTTCCCTTTATGTAGAAGGGAATTTATAAGGCAGGGAGCAGCAGGCAGTCAGATGACGCAGCGTACAGCCAGCAGCCGGGGGAACGCTAGTGCGGGAGGACTGAGCAGGAGAGTATTTGGGGGGAAACACCTTGTCTCTGTGAATGTCCAGCTGGTCGTAACACACTGGCATTTAGTGAAGGAGGATCTGGGCAAAACAGAGCTGACGCATTTTTAGGAAGCTTTGCTTTTTAGAAAATACAGTTTGTGCTGCTGACTTAGCTTTTTTCCTTTTTTTTTGTTTGTTTGGGTTTTTTTTTTTCATTTTTTAAAGCTTCACTTTCTTTACAGTATAGAAGTGGGACAAATGAAAGAGGGGACAAAAGTGTGTGTTCTTGGGTTGTGGCATTTTTTTTCTTGTGCATATTTTTTTTCATAGCTAAAGACACGTTTTTTTTGTGTGTGTGGTTTTGTGACAGCAGGACTTTGTGTTTCAGATACACTCACATTGAAGCTGAATGTCCTTTCATAAGTTTTGAGGATTTGCTGGACCGTCTGGAGAGCTTGGTTTGTGACGTAGTGGACAGAGTCTTGAAATCGCCTGCAGCGAGCTTGCTGTACGACCTCAACCCGGTAGGCAGAAACGTAGGAACTTGGGAATCGCCGAGAAAACGTGATCTTTAGCCTTTTGTGGTCGGCATGTTCACCTGGGGAAGGCAGGGCATGGCAGTGAGCTCTGCTTGTTCCCTACTGTTGATAATAAGAAAAATATTAGATTACTTCAAAGAACAAAAATGCTTCAAGGCAGGCAGTGGGTCCCCCAGAAGCAGGGAACCGTGGGGCAGAAGTTCCTGCCAGCAGTTCCAGGAACCAGCAATGTGCTGGGATTTATTGCAATGTGTGTTGCAGTGGAGGAATAAAACCCTCTATCCCAGAGCTCATAATATTGATCGGCTGGTACTTGCAGATTGAGCACCAGGGAGCAATGAAACAACTGGTGGTTTACTTTCTACCCTGGAACGCGGAGCTCTGTACGGCTATTTCCATTTGTAGAGACCCTTTGTCCTCTGCTGCCTTTGCAAAGAAGATGGCTTGGAGAGACTGCTGGCTTCATCTCCATCACTAGCTCTTCTCTCAGAGCGCATATAAATTCAGTCATCCCTGGTATTTTGTTCTGTTTTCCTGATAAACACTGGGAGGTTCAGTTTTAAATTTGAACTGAGGAGGGGGCAGGAGGTAGGAGGCAGCAGAAGCACGTTCCCCTCACGAAGGCGGGTTCTGACGCCACCGCAGGGAGGTGGAAATGTTCTCCTGGGGCCCTGTGTGTGACCCTCTGCTCCTGGCTGGGTTTGAAACCTCTGTGTGCACAGTGAATTTGTACAGTAAAGGAAACAGCTTTGAAAATACTCCCTCTCTCCTCTCCTGCTGTCTTTGTCAGTATCTTTTCTGGGAGCTTTACTGGGCCTGGAAGATGGCTGTGTGTGGTTCTCACTTTCCAGTACTGAGCTTGATTTGCTTGTTTGTTTATTTAGTAATAATTTGTTGATGTACAAGCTGGAAAAAGTAGCGTGTATGCTTCAAGTCTGGGATTAGATCAACTAGAAAAATATTATTCTAAAACAGTACTCCTCCAAATGTTGTCATTTCTGCTCTTTATTTGTAGGGCTTCCAGCCCCCTAAACGTCCGTTCCGACGAATGAACTATAGTGAAGCCATTGAGTGGTTAAAAGAACACGATGTGAAGAAAGAAGATGGCACTTACTACGAGTTTGGGGAAGTAAGTCTTTCTGAGGTCCCGTAGGAACTAACACCAAATGAGTTAGTTTGTGGGAAGTGGGATCAGGGAGGAAGGAGAGAAGGCCTTTCAGGTGTTTGCTGGTTGTTTGGGAAGTCCACATTTCAGGTTAGGTTTTCCTCAGATTGCTTTCTGAAACATGGGGAAGACTTGGGTTTTAATTGAAACTTTTTTTTCCTGCCATGTATGTTTTTAAATATAATTTTTGTAGGATAAGTTTGTTTTAAAAATGTAGGATGGATACATTTTTGAACTGAAACTCTCTTTTCATGCTTGATATGTGTGGGATTCAAGGTGTTGGAGTGGGTTTGGGTTTAAATACTAACAAAGCCTTCCTTCACCTTAGGATATTCCCGAAGCTCCTGAGAGGTTGATGACAGACACCATTAATGAGCCAATCTTGTTGTGCCGATTTCCCGCAGAGATAAAGTCTTTCTACATGCAGCGCTGCCAAGATGATTCCCGGCTCACCGAGTCTGTAAGTTGGTGCTGGGGGTGGTATCGTGGGCTCTAAGCAGCGTGGGGAGCCTCAGCGTGAGCGAGCATCCGACAAGTCAGTGCTGCGGGAGAATCTTGGAGGAGCCTTCCCAAGCTTTGGTTTGGGTGTCCCCTGGCATGGCTTGTTGAGCCTACAGAAATAAATGAAGCGACTCTCAAGTGTTAATGAAATGGGGGGAGGTGGTAGCGAGCGTGCGCTTTGCCCACCTCAGGTCTCGTGGCAGTACTTCTGTCACTTCTGGGAGCCTGTGCTGGCTGAGCACCAGCTGGCAGGGGAATGGTGCTTGTCAGGGAAATGGTGCTTGTCAGGGATGCTGTTGTGTTTATGAGGTCTCGGGGAGTGATTTTGAGGTTTTTTTTTTTAATGATGTTGTTGGGTTTTGGTGTTATTTTTACAGCTGAATGTGACGAGGGGGTCCTGGAGGTTGGATTAGAGCACCTCGTGGGTTAGTTAATTCCATCTGTAAGTTGGGTCTGGAAGGAATTACCTGCCTTCCTGTCACAGAGAATGAAAATTACATGGTAAAACATGTTATGGAAGTGGAGCTTTGAGTTGGGCTGGTTGTGCTCCCCCTCCTGCAGGCAGCGTAGCTGCAGTAGCTTGATGCCGTACTGTGTGTTGCAGGTTGATGTGCTGATGCCCAACGTTGGTGAAATTGTTGGAGGCTCCATGCGTACCTGGGACAGCGAGGAGCTACTGGAGGGCTACAGGAGAGAGGGCATCGATCCTGCACCATACTACTGGTACACTGACCAGGTCTGTGAACAGATTTCTAAATGGAGGTGTTTTTGGTGGCCCAAAGCGATCAGTTAATGATTGGCAGTGCAGTGTGTAGCAGTTGCCATTGTGTGAGAATCGCCGCGGTTGCACCCTGCCCCTACACATCACCTGCCTCCGGCCGGGCTCTGCGGGAGGGTTCCTCTCGCAAGGACCTTGGCGGTGGTTGTGGCTGGATAAAGAGAGGTTGGTCTTCACAGGCTCGAGTGGCTGAGCTCTACCTGGCAGGAGGGGAGGGGGAAAGGAGGTGGCTGAACAAGAATCATTGAGACTTTCACCTTCCGCTTTCCTCTTCTCGTCCTTGCACCACCTCAGGAATTCAGGACAACTCAAGTATCTTGCCTGAAAAGAGCATCATCCATTTTCCTCATCTTGCAGAACATAATCTTGGAATGGTTTTGTGTTGGTTTGTTGTTGTTTTTTTTTCTGGTAGTATTACTGCCATTGTAAGTAACAAAACGTTTAATATCTACTCTCTGGTTTTCCTTTCACAGAGGAAATACGGCACGTGCCCTCACGGTGGCTATGGTTTGGGATTAGAGCGGTTCCTGACCTGGATCCTGAACAGACACCACATTCGGGATGTCTGTCTCTACCCACGCTTCGTGCAGCGCTGCAAACCTTAGCGTCCTTGGGAGGACCTTAGAAAGCCGAGCAGCTGGGGCTTGGAAAGGAACCATACACTCTGCTATCCCCCGGACCGGCCCACGAGACTTAGTGCAACCTGTTGCTGATACAAATACTAATTTAGGATGTGAAAAGGAAAATAAACCCCTTTTTTAAAGGAAAATGCTACCGATTAACTGGAAGAAGCCTTAGAAAAAATTGTTAGGTGCATTTATGCTGTTGGCATAAAACAAAGATCCTGATAAGCTGTTATTTGAAAAACAAGATTTGCTTCTGCTTTTAATCTCTGTGACTTAAAAGAAAATATGCCAGGCATTTGATTTTTTTTTTTTTTTTTAATTTGCTTTAATTGGTTTTCTCTCGTGGTTCCATGTTGAAGAAATTAAGAGTTCAAGGTCTTCAAATTCCCAAATACTGACCTCTGAGAATGGTATGAATAGACATCATCTAAATAGCTCAGCCAAGTACAAAAATGGTAAGAACCCTATTAAGCGCTGCACTTTTTTAGCTCCTGTTTTTAATGGAAGTTCCCTTGGGGTTTTTGCGGTAGCAGGGCATGTAGTATTGAGCCCCGATTTCCCCTGCAAGAGAGGTGGGTTGGGTTTGGGTTTTCCCCATTATTTATTGCTTAGAAAGGATGAGGTTGCTGGTGAGGTATCCTTTGCTGCTTTTCCTCGGTGCCTGTGGAAGCTCCAGCGGGTGGGTGCACACCCAGCCTGTGCTGTTACGGCAGGAGGGGACGCGTTCTCAGCGTCATCCGTCGGCTTGAGGGCATGGGGATGTTTGTGGGGCCTTCCCAGAGACGGTCCCACCATCTCCCTCAAACCAGAACCAACTGACCGAAGGCCTGGTGGAACTGGTGAGTCTGAAATACAGCTGGATTTTGGTGGTGTGTGCTGACTGAGCTCTCCTCTCCAGGTGAACTGTGCTCCAGCAGGGCTTTCCCACTAAAGTATGTTTTTGTAGTAGAGCACTTCCACCTTTCCTTGCTGGCTCCCTGTTCTCTTGTGCTACTGCATCTGAGCAGATTCTCTGGCTGTGATCAAGTTATCAAGCGGGTTTAATTAAATATTTAATGTGTTGAGTCATCTGTGTGCTTTTTAGTCATAAATCAGTTCCTTTTACTACAGAGAGAAAAAATAATTGGTAAATTGGTAGTTACATCGTTTGCTACCAGGACTGAGACTTGCCGATCCTAGAATTGTTGAGCTGTGTGATACTCATATTTTTGTAAAAAACCACCAGTTTTCTTCATCTTGCATGATAGGTATCTAAAGTGATCTAAATCAGCAACCAATAAATTATGGCAACATGAGCTGGCGTGTGAGACAGCAGTTCTTGACCTCTGATGTCTGTTTCTCTCCTGTCAGTTGGCCATTACAGCTTCCTTGTGACTGGTCTGGCCTGGCACGGGAGCTGCCTGTGTGGGCAAATGCGCTGGGAAAGTGACTTCTCAAGCGCAGGGAACAGATACTAAAATAATGGAACCAACTTTTTTCTTTCTGAACTAATTTACTTTTAATTAACTTAAAGGTCTGGCGGTTTTCTGGTTTTGTTTGTTTGTTTGTGTTTGGGTTTTGTGTTTGTTTTGGGGTTTTGTTTTGTTTTGGCTTCTGGGTTTTTGTTTTGTTTTAATAATTTGGCTGCAGCATCTTAGAGAAAACACGAGAGATGCTGGAGCAGCAGTGACTCCTGGCTGCCCAGGCCAGGTCCACCTCTGCCTCCCCAGCTAATGCAGCTGGAACACATGAGGTTATTTCCAAAGCTCCTAAACATCTGGATTTAGTGTATCGGGGTTTGTTGGGGACTGCTGTGGCACTGCTGTGTGACCTGAGGGGTGGCCCTCTGCAGCAGGGGTTGAGTAGAGGCTGCCTGAGGCTGAAGGAGAGATGCTATGAGATGTGAGCATTGCCAGAATGCTTTTCTTTCTTGCCCACCTCTTTGAATCCACCCTCTGCACCTATTTTCCCAGCCCTTTTGTAGCCACACCAGAGGAAAATCCTGCACAGTAACGTGCCTCAGCTCCCTCCCTCTCTGTTTTATTAATGGGTTGTTCTTGGAATATAGGACATGAAAGATTCTTTTAAGTACGTGCAAAAGTCTAGTCAGTTGTAAATGTCCTGTGGTTTGGGGCGGCTGTTGCATATGTGTTAAGTACATTAAGTAGAGGAAGAGGAGAAAAAAAAATATTAAGCTTGACTGCCACAAAATGCTAGCAATTTCTCACTTCTAAACTGGGATACTGAACAAGTTAGAGGAAAAGTCACCAGAGTTCAGAAGCTGAACCTCTTGGGGTTGTGCTTTTGTAAGATGTAATTGGTGGTTGTTTTTTGGGGGGAGGGATAAAAGGAGGGGAGCCCAAGAGGCTGCTGTAATTCAGGATATTTAGGAATTTATGAGCATATAAAGACTTCAATAAAAAAGCAACATCCTTCAAGAGCCTGAAGTGGTGGGAGGGGAGGAGAAAGGTTGGGAAAAGATAGGAATAGAAGAACGTGACTTGTTGGTGATTGGCTTTCTGTCCTTAAACCTGCAGGGCTGAGCTGCTTTGTAAAGGTTAAAAGCCTCTGTGTCAGGGGAGTTGGGAGAGGAAGGGCTGAAGAGTTAAGAGGTGCTGGTGGGAGAGACAGATCACATAAGGAGCTTAAAAGGTGACTGGGATGAAAGATGGCATGGAGTGGAACTTACCGGAGCCTGCGTTGCAGTGCCCTCATCTGCAGGGGAGCAGAGGTGGTGCTGGGCAAACGCCTGGGAAACAGCTGAGCAGAAGCCTGTGCCAATGCACAGGGAGGAACCAGGAGTGAATTCCACAGGCAGCGCTGAGACCGAGCGTGTGCGCTGATGCTGAAACGCTGCTTCGAACCAAACCTTTGGGATGTTCGTGAGGGTTGGTGCAGCTCCCGATTCGTCACTGAGGTTCAACGCAGGGCTCTGATCATTAAGAAGAAAACACTGCTGTTAGAGATTATAAAAATAGAAATGTAGCTTAGTTTTATTTCTGTGTCCCAGCAGTTGCGTGTTTGTATGGTGTCTTTTTTTTTTTTCTTACGTTTTTTAAAAAGTTTGCTGAGTTTGGTTATGTTTCCAGTGTTCTCAGAAGGATGATGATCTTGGGTGTTTCTGGCAGCTACCCACATTGATTCCCAGCATCTGCAAATTGTGCCAGGTGGGGACCAGGATGGAGAAGCGCAACCTGCACGCTGGGGATAAATCCAGGTCTATGTCTGTCTGCTCCCAGCTGGGGAATGCTGCTCCTCCCAGCAGGGGAAGGAAATCTCCTCATAAATGATGCACCTGCCCCTCCTGGTGTGCCATGTGCAGCCCTATGGCGGAGCTCTCCCAGAAGCCCTGGCAGAGGTGGAATTTGGGCTTTAAAAGGCCTGTTCTGTCTATCTCGGACAGACCCCCAGCTCTGGGGTCACCAACATCAGAAGGATG
>VZRU01004190.1:0-10546 GCA_013398155.1 Pedionomus torquatus
GCCTGACCACCCTCTCAGTCAAGTCATTCTTGCTGATATCCAGTCTAAACCTCTCCTGGTGCAACTTCAGACCATTTCCTCTGGTCCTGTCACTATTCCCTTGCGAGAAGAGGCCAACACCCATCTCTGTACAGCCTTCTTTCAGGTAGCTGTAGAGGGCAAGGAGGTCTCCCCTCAGCCTCCTCTTCTCCAAACTAAACATGCCCAGTTTCCTCAGCTTCTCCTCACAGGACTTGTTCTCTAGACCCCTCACCAGGTTGGTGGCTCTCCTCTGGACACATTCCAGCACTTCAATGTCCTTCTTATAGTGAGGGGCCCAGAACTAAAAAAAAATCCCAAACTTATTTTAAACTATACTGTAAGTCCTCAAGAAATTTCATCTGTACAAGGGCAGTTACTGTTTGGATCAGAAAACTGTTGGATCAAATTCTTTTTGCAGATCTTCAGTAATTTGCTCTATAACCTATAGAAAAACAGCAAATGTTACTCAATCGAAAGTAACAACCACCTATGAATAAGCAGGCACTAAAATTTGGTGGTTTGGCTGCAACCAATGGCCGTAAGTGTATAAAGGCCATGTGTTGTGGTTTAATCCCAGCTGGCAACATAGGACCATGTAGCTCCTCACTCCCTCCCCTCGCAGTGGGATGGAGAAAAGAATCAGAAAAGTAAAAGTGAGAAAACTTCATTATGAAGTGGTTGTTCAGTTCTCCGTCCTCATCTTCCAGCTCAGGAGGCTGAACGCCCCAGGAGTAGCTGGGCTGACTATTGTAGACAGAAGCAAAGAAGGCATTATCTCCCCCATCTCATTTTTGGTTGCAATGTTCCCCCCCCCCATCTGGTAAGGGACGGAGATTCTCCCTGGCTCATTTTTGGTGTTGTATTTATAAAAACGTTTTTTGTTGTCCCTTATATTAATGGCCAGGTTGAGTTCAGCTGAGTTTTTGCATTCCTAATTTTTTCTCTGTATAACCTAATGAGAGCTCTTACGAGAAGCCACGGGAAGAGCCCAGCTGTGGAGAGCTACAACAGGAGCTTCAGGCTGGGGCCCTCCAAGCTCTCCCAGACCACCTCAGTGACAGTGGCTGGCTCAGCCCCAAAGCATCCCACACACCAAAGTCAGGAGGCTCCTTGTCAAAACATCCCCCCAGTCTCCAACAGCACCGAGCAGCTTCTCCAGCTTAGCCATGCTTGTGCAGAGCAGAGCTGGAGCCAGCATTGGGCGCCAGCACAACCTCATTCCCCACCCAAAGCATCCACCTTAGCTCAGACAGCCCCACCAGGGCCAGGGACACCAAGATGACCAGTGCATCACCATCCCTTACCCAGCAGGGCCCAAGGAGACAAGAACACCAAACCCCCATCTCAGCCCTCCACACTGATCTCATTTCCCACTGCTCCCAATTGACACTCTAAGTAATTTGCACTCCCCCAGGTGAAGCTCTTCCCCAGCTGGAGGGGTCTCAACTTCCCTCCGCTCATTAAGCCCTGTTTCTCTAGGCAGGTTTCCCCAGGCACTAGCTCCAAACATCACGGTTGCTCTACAACCTCTCCTAGGGCTCCCTGCCCTATTTGCAGGGAGTGTGTCATGGCAGAGGCTGGTCCCCTGCCAGGCTGGAGTAATTTGGGCTGAAAAATGTGGCTTGGGGTGTTTGGCTCTCAGCATCAGGCAGATTTCGTGCTTCTGATGGAGGCTTCTGTAAGCAGGGTGTCTCAGGGGTGAATCAGCCCAGTAGGTTTCACCCCAGGAACAGGCAGGAGAGCACTGTGGGGGCCAGTGCCAGCCCCACTGTACCCCATGTCTCTCCCATTTCTGATGGTTGAAGGACATACCCTTCATGGGCACTCGGGTCCTGGACCCCCATCACCCTGACTCTATCAATGGGTTAGATGCTGGATCCAGAACTCAAACGGCTGGGACAGAGGGGCTAAGAACATCTCTTGGGACTTCTTGCAGGGAGAAGCAGGCAAGTTTATCCCCAGCAGGGTTTGGTGGCCCCCCAGCCAGCTGGGAGATGCTGGGTGCTGATTTGACCCCCCTCCTCAGACCCAGTCCCCAGAAAGGTGCCATTGTGGCCACGTTGGCAAGCAGAGGCTGAAGCACAGCATGTTTAAAAATGAGCCAAACCCTTTAATCAGGTGAGGCAGTGCTTAAAATTCGTATTCTTACAAAATATTAAATAAAGTGAAGGAACTTTCTTCCCTGACACCTTATATATATTTATATATAGAGATATGTATATAGATTACAGTATTATTAAAAACCACTGCTTTCTGAATTGCCTTACCCTATGGACAGACCCAGCATGGCAAGGGAGGGAACAGCAGTGGCAGCCACCGCCTGCCCAGGCTGAGCAAAAACACCTTTGGGCCAGAGAGAGCCTATGGTACAGTTTGGGTATGTTTGTTTGGGCTATTTTTCCTCCTTTTTTTTCTCCATTTTCTTAGATTAAAATAAATATTTTCTGTAGTGAAATAATAATAACAACAACAATAATAATCCTCATTTTGTTCCTCCATGCCCTCCATCAGGTAGAAAAACACCAGAGAGTCAAGTTTGTAAGGCCTCTGCTGTGTACCACAGCTGCAGGCTAGGTGAGCCCATCCGTCTGTCTGTCCCCAGCTTCTGGGGTCCCTCCTAGGAGGCCCATCAACTTTCAGAGCTGATTTCCTTCCAAGGTCTCAGCATCACTCCTCTCTCCTGCCCCTCCAGTCACACCGGGGCGAGGGCACCACGTCTGTATCACACATCAAGGGTTGTCCCCAAAGACGCATTTCCTCTTAAAACTCTCAGTCATCTGTGGTGCAAAGTGGCTTGGTTTTCTTTTAACAGTCTTTGAATCTTTCTTGCAGGCCCTTTCAGCTGTAATTGGGACTAAAACTCTCAGTGCGAACAGCATTGCTCCCACCGCCTTGGTCCAGCACAATGAACAGGTGAAGACATTGAGTTTAAATAAAATATATTAAAAAAAAAGCCAAAACCAAGTATAAATTACTATGTTTTTAAAAAACAAAACAAAACACATAACCCGAGGCCAGCAGCCCCTTATAAAGGTGAGTTTGTAACATTTGTAAAATGTCTTCATGTAAAGTAACAGAACACAGGCCAGTCCTGTAACTACAGAAGTCGATGTTCCCTTCACCCTGTATAAGCCTCTGTATAAAGACTACAGGCCGGGGGGGGAAGGTTTGTTTCTTGGGCATGATGCATATAAAGCAGGAGGGGAGAGTTGGAGGAGAGAGGAGAGGATGGCATAAGTCCGCAGTAGCCAGCCTTTCTCCAAGGCTCTCTCATGGTAGCGTGACCATTTCCATGCTCTTCTGGTGGGTACCAAGGCTCCCTCAGCCCTCCACCTCCACTGGGACTCCCACCATTCCCTCCCAGTTCACTGGCTCCAGCCTGGCCAGTCATGGATCAAAGTGGGAGACACACTAAAAGGTGATGCATTAAAAGAAATGAAGCCCCAAAATGGGCTTGAACCCACCCCTGGGGCCTGGGGACCACACCACAGCCATCCCTGCTTATGGTCTTGGAGCATCTCTGGCTCCTGTGGCCCTGCCACCAAGCATCACACTTGGAGGATGCCTGCAGTGTCATGATCTCCAGACACCAGCATCCCAGGAGGACCTGTCCCCATCATGGGGCACAGCCACTCCACTGGTGGGAGCCGAGCATCTCCCCCCAGGTCTGCTGGTGGTCGCCCACTCCATCTCGGCATCTGTGTTGCTGCTAGAGGGGACCCCGCTCTGGGGATGAGGACCTTCCCTTTCCCGTCCTCATGGGTGGGCAGCTTGGACGTTGCCCTCAGCATGTTCCTTAGTGCCTCCTTGTCCATCAGTTACCATCAGCTTTCAGTGCCTTCATGCCAGGACTACCTGGGAGAGGAAAGAGTGGTTGGGTACAGCAGGATCTTATCCCAAATAACACACACACCAGCCACAAATCTCACATCCAACCCAGCCTGGGCAATGGGGCCACTGGTCTGCCCCTCTGCAGCCAGCCCATCATTATCATCACAGCAAAGGCACAAAAATACATACCGCACCTTCTCAGAACTACACAGAAATCCTATAAATACAGATAAACACACACGCAAGGAGAGTTACTTGGAGGGGGGGCTGGCTGACCTGGGAGCTTGAGCCTGTAAGACATCAAGTTGTTGGCCATGGCCTTGAGCAGTAGTAAAAAGTGTCAGGATGGGGTGGGGACTGTCACCAGTGGGATGGGACAGCTGTGTGGGTGGTAGGTCCAGCACACAGGGTGCATGCTATCCAACCCAAAGCATACTCCCAAGCCACCCAGCTTCACTGCCCTTGAAGGGTGCCCTGGAGGTGATCACCACCTCTTCAATACCCCATGGATGATTTTTCTCACCCAGGTGGGTAATGACAATCCACCAGCTTCCCAGCTCCACCACCGCCTCCCCCAGCTCCATCACCACTTCCAGCTCAAGCTTTGTCCCTCCATAACCCACAGAGAAAAGCTAATTATTCCACTCTGCAGAACCCTGGGCAGGACAAGGATGCTGAGTGACCACACAGGTGATGGATGTTCCCACCAAACTGCAGCATCCAGGAAGAGTCCCATGGACCCACTGGTGTCACCAGCCCTCCATGAGAAATGCTGCGCTACCTATCGAGCTGCTGCCTGATGGAGTCGTGCCAGTGGAGGTTCAGCAGGTCTGGGTAGATGTCAGGGAGCTGCTTGAGGGCCAGGAGCTTCAGCATGCGCGAGGTGCAGCTCTTCAGTTCCAGATCCCTCAAGTGCCTCTCCTCTGAGAGTGTGGTGGGGCGCAGCTCCACCTTGTGCTCCTGCAGCACTTGGTCCACCAAAGCCCCAGGAAGCCTGGGGAAGAGCTTCTCTTTTACCACGTGGATGGGAATGAAGATCGCCCCTGCCCGGACTACGTGGGGGAAAGGACACTTGCGAGCAAGCATGAAGGTCTCCAGCTGAGACAGGAGGTTTGTGAGGAGAGTAGGCACATCTTTGAAAGCCAACCAGATCTCTTTGCCTTTGGTGGGCTTCTGAGGTTCGGGGATCCTGGAGCCATTCTTGGGCTTGGGGGAGGATTTGGGCGTCTCTCTGAGCTCCTCCACCATCTCTGCCTTCTTCAACCACTCCCGCAGGAGCTCCGGGGAAGACCTGGACACTGAGCATGAAATAATGTCACAGAGCAAGGTGTGGAGGTTGCTAAAATACTGACCAGCAGAGGTCTGCGGGCCAGGGAGCTCACACTGCCTGGCCAGCAAGATGTTCTTCTCTCCAGCCACACAGGGGGCTTCAGGCAGCGGGGGTTGCTGCGGGTCTGGGTGAGTCCCCTGCAGAGCAGAGGGACCAGCTTGTGGGGCTGGGGGGCTGCTGGCCAGCAGGGAGGCAGGGGGAGTCTGTGGCAGCGTAGGGATGCTACTAGAGGACAGTGGTGGGTGGGTGGGAGCGCAGGATCTTGTATTTTTTGAACATGAAGGTGGCAGAGCTCTGGAAGTTGCTCTTGTCCCCAGAACCCACCTCAATCATCAAGGGCAAGCCCCCAGGCTTGGCACCCTGTCCCACCCTCACCTTCCCCCCTGGACCATCTTTCTCCTCCTCCACATCTCCCGTGTCCGGTCTCCCCTCTGCGCAGCTGACAGGTCCCTGCATGTCCCCAGCTTTCCCCAGTTTCTTCTTCAAGCTGAGGTCCAGCACGACGTCCTCAGAGGCCAGATCCCCAGCAGGGCTGCCCTCCTGAGAACCCAGCTCTTGGGGCACAAGCTTTGGCTTCTCGGGGACCTTTCCATGACAGCTTTCCTCTTGGCTCTGAGCCATGTCACTCCCTGTCTTCAGCACCTGGCTGGGTGCTGTCCCTGTGGACAGCAGGCTGGATGTCACTGGGATATCACCGAGGGCTGTGGGCTCCCGGCAGCCCCCCACATTTTGGGGTGGAGTGTCCTCCTGCAGATGCTCCCTGCAGAAAGGGACCTGGGCGGAGCCCTCAGTCCCCTCCAGGTAGTCTCGGTAAGGTGCCAGGCTGAAGACGTTGTTGATGACTGGCATGGGTGGGGAAGAAGGAGAAACCTTGCTGTCCTTTGGGGCTTTCAGCCCCTCCATGGGGGAGGTAGCCGGAGAAGCGGGGATGAGCTCCCTGGCTGCATCCTTGACCTTGCAGGTATTTTCCTTCCCTACGATGATGGGAGCCAGTGGTCCCACATGGGGGCTCTCCAGGGGAGCTGGACTGGCTGTCCTCCTCCTGGAGTAGCAAGTGGAGTCTGGTTCTCCTTGGCTGGGTTTCACACAGCTTTCTTCTCCTTTGGGAAACCTTTCTCTGGAGCTCTCGGGTGCCTTCTCAGGGGTGCAGACGGGTTGGAAAGCACTGGTGTGTCTCACCGTCGCTCGCTGCTGAGGACTTTCTGGCTCTGTGCTGGTGAAGGAGGTGCCCAATACCATCGTGCCACCAGGGCCGAAGGCAAAGCTGGGGCTTGGCAAGCAGCCAACTCGCTGCGGTGGCTCAACATCCCCTGGCAGCACTGCCAACTTAGCTGGAGGTGATGCCACCGTGCGGTCACCGGTTGCCCTTGGCATGTAGGTGTCCAAGGGGCTGGGAAAGAAGCTCCGTGGGGCTTGAGGCTTAAAGTAGGAGCTGGGAAAGGGCTCCCCACTTCCTGCAAAGCCGGAGCCTTTGTAGGGCTGTGGCTCCATGCTGGGAGGTGGTGGGGGCTTGTAGAGGTGGGCAGCCTTATGGAGGGGCAGTGGGGAGTGGGTGTGTGGGTAGCATACCAGCGGCCTCTCCCGGTACGCTGGGCTGGCGGCAGGGGCCTGGACCTTGGACCAGGGGTCTGAGCTGAGGCTGGGGACCTCAGGCACCTTCCTCTGGCTGCTGGCAGAGGGGCAGCCAGCTTCCAGCATGGGAGTGCCCCTGTATTTCTCAAAGGCAGCGTAGTAGGGGGAGAAGGGAACAGGAGGGCCCATCTTCTCCTTGGTTGGCAGCACCATATCAGGGTGCAGTGGCAGGAGGCTGTGCTCAGAGTGGGGAACTGTCTTGTGCAGCCCAGAATTGCCAGGGTGGAGTGGGTGGCTGGCAAGCTCAGCAGCAGGCAGACCCCAGTCTGTGTCCCCTGCTCTCTGCTGCAGGCTCTCTGCCCGAGGTCCCAATGGCAGGGTCACGCTGGGGTCCATGAAGCAGGCGGGAGCTCTGTACACCGGTTTGGGGACAGCCAGGGAGGCTGCCTTGTTCACTGCCAATGGTCTCTTCACTGGGAAAGGGTGTCCTGCAGCCAGTGGTGGGCTGGGCCACTTCTCCCTTGCCATCAGCAGCTCCTGCATCAGGCTGTCCTTGCCCTTCTGGGTGGCCAGAGGGGGCTGCAGCCTGGTCCTCAGGCCCTCGGTGCAGTACAGCAGGCAGCTCACCAGTGGCCCCTCCACCGGCATGGGCTGGTGGCCAGCACTGGGGCTGTAGTGGAGGCAGGTGGATGCTGAGCTCCAGTGCCCCAGGGGCTGCTCAGGGCCATCAGGGCTCTGCAGCGGGCAGGCAAAGTAGGAGCCCTTGTAGTTGAAAAGGTTTTCGGAAGCAGGGTTGGACACAGGACTGGCTTTGCAGAGGCCGGTAGGGAAGGTGGCGTCGGACTTTGTCTCCAGCCGAGGCAGCTTGTTGAAAATCACAGGGTCAAGAGACTCCAAGTGACGTTTTGAGGCCATTTATATGTTGCTGCTGGTGTCCAGAGCAGGGCATGTGATGGGAGAGGTGAGCTGGCTTTCCTGAATGGGAGAGAAAATCCATCATGAGCAAAACAAGTCCCCACAGCAAGCACTCAGCTCACAGTGGAAGAAGACAGGGTGACAGGGTCTGCCAAGAGCTCCCCAAAAGTCACCTTGGCTAGAGAAAGCATCTTGATTTTCAGAGACCGCTTTTCCGTATTCATGTGTGATGTTCAGCGACCCACTGGCAGGCAAAAGGAAAGGAGAGGAGCCAAGGAAGGCCCTGCTCATCTCCCAGGCAGCATCTGCCAAGGGCAACAGTGTCTCGCTTCCCTTCTCCATCCTCCCAGCACCTGGCACAGATCCTAAAAAACACCAACCCAACCCACTTGAGAAGCACCTTCTGATCCTCGGCGTGGAAGTCAGAGATGTGGTGCAGTGCTCCCCTCCCTCGGTGCTGCCCCTGCACAACCCCAGGGGGAGCCTGAAGCCGGCAGGGGGCAGAACCTGGCAGGCTGGTGGAGCATTCCTCCATCCAGCTCCTTGGGAAAAACCCCAAAAAGCTCTGGCTGTTGTCGTTGCCAAGCCTCAATTGCAGGCAGCGTCTGTTGCAGGCAGCAGGGAGCCGAGCTGGGTCAGCTCAGGTGAAGAGACGGCAGACGACGGCACAATCACAGAGAGCCCCAGATTCCACCCCTGGCTTCTCCTTTCCAGCTCCCTTGAGGTTTTTCCCCAGAGCAGCAGCAGCCGGTGGCTCTCCCTTGGGGCTTCTTCCAATTCTGACCTGCTGCTTGCATGTGGCGCGGGTGCTGGCCCAGTGTCAGGCAGTGCGTGCCAGCAGGTGGAGCTGGCAGACCGTCCCACCACTGACCCATGGTCTCTCAGCATTCCACGTGTCGTGGAAAACCGGACTGATTTCCCCTCCAGCTCTCCCCACCCACCAGAGGCCCAAGAGAGATCTCTCAAGAGGGTGGTGTTTCAATTCGTGTCCCCCAGGAGATGCTGCGTGGAAGGGTGATGTGGGTGTGGGGTCCCTTACACGTGGTGACGGTGCTCAGGGCGGACAAGCTGGGACAGGCGTCCGGTATCTTGTGACTTCCGATATTTCCCCTTTCTGTTTTTCCTGTTTCCCTGAAACGCATGGATTTACAAAACCCGCGGCATCAGGATCATTGTGCAACTGGCGCTGCCACCACCGTGGGACCGGGTTATGCCTCTGGGCACGTCAGCAGCACTGACAGAATCGTTCCCTTTCCAAATCGCCTGCAACCGCAGCAGCAGAAACCTTTCTTTAGAGGGAAGGAGGGAAAAGGTAAAAGAGACCCTTTCCCTCGGGAACTCCCAAACCATGTCCTACCCATTCAGAGGGAAAGCGGGCAACTTCCACCCTTGCTGGAGGGGTGCAGGAGCAAGACATCCCACAGCGGCCCCTGGAGCCAGGCACGCAGATTCTCTGCTGTCTGATAGGCTTTGAGCTCATTAACCTCATTAGGGTGAGGGCAGTAATGGGCTCCCTCTTTCTATGAAATACACTGGGAGGCCTGTCCCTACACCTGCACCACTCGAGACCCACGAAAGCAGCTCTAGGTTTGCCGTCACCACCAGCCCTTCCCCTCCGGGACTATTCCCTTGCAGCAGCCGTGGCGATGCCTCCCTTCCTTCCCCCGGCACGGTCTGTGGGGAGGAGAAGGGCATCCAGCATCGGGGCCAGGGGCACATCTGGGCAAACGCTAACACGTGTGGCCAGCACTCGTGACACTGAAACCCCACAGCTGTGGGAAGCAGTGGGGGGATTGAATGCAATCGATTTATTCCTCTTTTTATAATTCCCACCCCTTCCCTTTTCTCCACAGGGTTTTTTTTTTTTTCCCAGCACGGGCTGGTTGGCCCGGAAGGGAGAAAAATAAAACCAAATGAAAAGGAGCACGTGCCGCCCTGCTGCGTGCCAGCGAGAGCTCCCCGATAAGCGCTTGGCAGGCCGGGGCCAGCTTTATCTGCCACATTTCCGATGTCGAAAGGGCACAGGACGGCTCCTGTGCCCCCTCTGGCAAGGCTCCTTGGCCAGCCAAGGCTGCCAGAGGGGAGGCTGAGACATCTCTTTTGGCTCCGACAGCTCCGAACAAGCGTGGCCGTGTCTGTTACTGCCAGGGCAGTCGGGCACAGCACACGGTTCCCTGGCATTTCCTCTCCAGGCTGCGATGCCCTAACGCTGGCGGGTAATAAGCAGGAGCCTCTCATTGCAGCCTCCCGCCTCCTCCATCGCCACGTGATGTGAAGAAACAGCCGCCAACCCCAGCCAGCCCACAGGAATCAAGAAATAAAACCCCCAGATCTCTCAAGCTTGCTGGCATCAGCCATCCCGCACCCCCCGAGACACCCCCCAGGGCCCCGTGGCAGAGGGGTGGTGACAGAGGGGGCTTTTCCTGGGTCACCCTCAAGCGAGTGCACTGCTGCCCCGGGAAGAAGGAGGTTGCCCGTCCAGCTGCAGTTTCACAATTGTGAGGACCTTGTGTCCCTGCCGAGGAGGTCACCTTTCCCATCTCTCCGGTGGGTTTGGATGCCATCACCAGCAAGGCTCCAGGTCACACACATTGAGGTCGTTTGGGGGAGAAGGGAAGAATCCCTCTTCAAAAAAGTTTTCAGGTCCCGAGCTTTTCCCAGCAAGGCGAAAGCCCAGACAGGACCTTCACGTGGACCAAGCCAGCAGCTTTTTTAAAACAGTGTCCTCACCAAACGTGCAGCAAACCACCACGTGTAGCACCTATTGGCTTCCTATACCCCACCCCGCACCCCCCCCCCCCCCCAAAAAAAAAAAAAAAAAAAAACCCAAAAAAAAAAAAAAAAAAAAAAAAACAATAAACAAAAGACACACCACAA
>VZRU01004194.1:283-45674 GCA_013398155.1 Pedionomus torquatus
GTAGACCTGGCACAGCTGAGGTTCCAAACCACTCTGGCACCTTCCTCTTACAAGGGGGATGTGAACTCTGGAAGAAAACAAACATCTGGATAAAGGCAAGTTTTCACAGTCTGACCCTACCCCAAAAAAATCATGGGCAGCAAGAGGCTATCTCCATTACTAGTGGAAAACTCATGTTTCCCTTAAATGGAACACCTCAAATACAACACCCCCCTAAAAAAAAGAAAATTAAAAAAATAGTAAGCAGATACATGTGTTTCTCCTCATCCTTCAAGATACCAGTTTTTAAATAATGGAAGACTGATCTCAAGATGAAGGACATGGACCTGTTGGAGGGGGTACAGAGGAGGCCACAAACACAATCAAACTTCTGCTGTGAGGACAGACAGAGAGCTGGAGAAGGCTCCAGGGAGACAGGCTCCCAGGAAGATGGGAAGGACTCTTTTCCAGGGAGTGGAAAAAGGGGTAATGCTTTTAAACTGAAATACAGAAGATTTTAGATTAGGTATCGGGAAGAAATACTTGACTGTGACAGTGGTGAGACACTGACACAAGTTGCCAAGAGAAGCTGTGGATACCCCACCCCTGGAAGTTTCCAAGGTCAGGTTGTACAGGTCTTTGAGTAAACTGGTCTAGGGAGAGGGGTCCCTGCCCATGGCAGGGGGGCTGAACTACATTATTCTATGATTCTATGAACAAGACTGCTGGCACACTGCCTTTGGAAAACACATCAGGAGAACTATTTACAGGCAGGACAGAGGTTGCTACAGCGCTTGCATCAAGAGGGTGTGTGCACAACACCAAGACTCCCAGCCCAAGCTTGGGTGAAGAAGGAAAGGTGCAGAGACCATTACAGGGATTGCACATTGTTCTTCCGTCACAACAAAGTGGCTTTACTTGCCACTGATGTTCTCAAAGTCCTCTGAAGCTGTCACCAGCAACCAAAAAGATGTTATAGTGTGTTCAGTGATTCAAGTAAGATAGCTGCCATGCTACTTAGGAGTTACACTTACGTAACCCTAACCAAACCATAAATAATTTGTCTGCATCATGTTTTGCACTCACATCAATATCCAGCTGCAAACTGAAGGGAGATGTACAGCAAGTAGTGCTCATCAGAGTCACATGAGCTCCCTTTAGAAAAAGCACTATAAGTATGCTCATACAAAGTGCATTTACATAAACACCCGTGCAAAAATTCCTGGTGATACCAGCCTAGAATCTCACCCAGCCCTATACTCGAAAGGGGAAAGGGAGCCAACAGTCCTCTTTAAGTGCTGGAAACACTAGATGGCTGACAAGACGTAGTGGGGAAAAAAATTCTGGAGCAGTCTAATGCTGCAAGAAGGGTATATTCAGGCATAGCAAGGGCAATAAAAGCAGGATGCTGTCACTCTACCAAGGATACTACCAAGTGAAGTTGGCTGGCAATCCAGGCCAAGTTTTAAGCACAGCAAAAAAAACCCAGAGAGAAGCTAGGACTTTGGTTTGGTAAAAATCAACACCCAAGATGACCAGATCTGCACTCCAATCCTGGCACAGAGCGACAGGCAGTCTCACCTTCGGCTCAGAGTCAGCAAACAGTTCCTGCTCATCGGGATTTAAGGTAGGCTGATTCCAGGAGGCCAGTGTCATGGGCTTCAGGCGGCCTGCTGCCCCTCTGCTACCTGGCTGGCTGTCATCGGTGCTCTGTACAGCCTTTCCACATGACAGTAAAGAAGCAGGTTATTACACATATCACAGCATCAAAGCTTAAATCTGTACAAAGCAAATTAAGTAAAAAGGCTGTGTTTTGGAGGGATTATTTTTGGAAGTAAATGAGACTGTAATTATAAACAGAGTTCCAACACCTCTGCTTAGTGATAGTTCTATCTATTTCTTATCCATTTCACCACAATTCGAGCATGATGTGCATCCATTTCAAATACAAGGGAACTGAAACTTGTACTTGGGTGTTTTGTGTTGGTCTAGGGGTTTTTTTTGGTGTTTTTTTTTTTTTTTACTTGCTTCTGATTTGCAAGTGCTGCATTTCCAGATGTGTTTTTACAGCAAAGGTGTCAGTTAAAAATGCAATAGTGGACACAGAGGTATTGACTTCTAATTTCTATATAATGCCTGGTGGTCACAGGTAACAGCCAAGCTGAGATTTTTGGATCAACTACATATCTGAGTGTTACTGAGAACATTGCTAATGACAAGTCTACCACATGCTTCATTATAGTATGAACATCTGTTTACCGAAGCCAAAGGCACCACTTGTAGATGGGTTTTCACTGCTCCTTCCTTCGATGTCGGATTGATCAAATTACCCTGCAAAAGCAGCAGTAATATAAGGCTGTTAAAATCCAGTAACGTTGATTAGCAAATTTAAAAGCTGTTTGCTACAGGGAATTACTGGAATCAGGATATTTTCTGAAGGAGAAGTAAATGAAGACTATTTGGATTAGTAGTCTACTCATTTGTATAATACTAATTTGATTTCTAATAGCATATCATTCCTGTTATTAGCTCCAGCAGCTAACAGTAGCAGAAAAAAAAAAAAAGTGTAATTAGAGCTCATGCAATTGAACTGCCAAGAGGTCAGCTTCGGGAAAAAGAAGATTCAGACACAGATACTGTAGAAACAAAACAGCAGTCAGGGATGTTTGCAATCAGTTCGGCAAAATGGCAAGGCCTAAAAAATTTTTTGAGCAATCAACCCCAAACCCTGTATGGAACAGACATGAAATCCTGGCGCAGGCAACAGAAGGATTTCAAGTTTGGAATTTCTTTTTACCAGTCCCACCAGGAGCCACTGAGTACAGGGTGGCCTTTTGTACAAGGTGCTGAACTGGGACTTTGGAGGTCAGCAGAGGGCTCAGAAGACTAGTCTGACCTTACTCAAAGAGCTCCTTATTTCCTGAGATTTCTTCCCAAATAATTAGACTTACACAGTAACATTTTTTTTTGTTATCATGGCTACACCCATCATTTTCAAGCAACAGAGGAACCCATGAAAGGCTGCGAAACATTTCTGGCAGGCATTGCCTCTGGGTTTCTCATACTCTCAGCTTTTCTGCTATGTTAGAGCTTTTGCGCAGTAAGATAATAACTTTTTCCACATCAGATTGCTGACCAGGTATCAATGCACAGAAGCAAGGCAAGAGCAGAACACGGACTTTGTGGCTAAAGGAACCAGCTTACCAAAGCTTTTCATTCTGGGGAGAACTTGGAATTTCAGCTCTTTCCTCCACAGGCCCAGCTACTTTAAGTCTGTGATTTTACAGGGGACCTTTTACATCCACATCCCAAAGGACTGGACAACAGCAGAAAGCATTCATACCTGCTAAGGCCTCTCTTAAACTACAGTTGTGATGGTCTGCAGTGGTGGACCATCACATACCTGATCTTCCTGGGCTGCATGTCCAAGACTTACTGTGGCAGAGATGAGCTGACAGTCCCACCTGGGAACAGATCAACTCAGGTGACGTGCTTAAGTGAGCACAGCTGGCTGCACAGCTGCAGCCCTCCTCCTAGGTCAATACTTCACAAGGGGAACCCTCTGAGCATTAGTTTCAGAGGAGAGGGAGGCAGTCCTACTCAGAGCTGAGGGAAAGATGGATTGTGAAGATGAGACACTAAGCATAACTGGACATAGCAACAACTGCAAGCAAAAGGGCTTTCAGTTCACTCCCACAGAAGAGGAAACATTCTTTTGACAAAACTAGCTTTATACCTTTTTACTAACCTTTGTTTTATTCCACAAGGCATCTTTCCTGCTTGCTTGATCTGCTCCTGTTTTTTCCTGCTGCTCTTCTGACCATACCAACATCCTTTTGACGCTCGACCCATCCTGAGTCTTATTTCTATCCTCTTTTTCCAATAATGCAATAGTCATCTTAATGAGATACAGTTCAATATTTGCAGGAACAAGTTTTCTGATTGCTTGAATTTTGGTGGTGTCTTATAAAAAAACACAAACACAAAAAATAAAACACAAACCAATGTATTTTTTTTAATTCTTGTGCCCTTTATGCAGGTTTCTTTTGTACAAAGCATCACTTGTGCCTCATTAAAGAAAAGACTTAAAAAAAACCCCAACAACATAGGGGTTGACAGAAAACAGATCAGCTCAGAGGATAAATCCCTCCTTCATTCATGCTCACAAAAACTTACTGTCCTAAAATTTAGTCTAAAACATTGGAATCACCTACCTCTAACTTGCATGTCGTATGAACCATTTTCTCTTGAGGTGAAGGCTATATTAAGTCTGCCTGAAAATCCTCCCTGGTTTCTTAAATATAGTGTCATACTAGTTAAATACTCAACATGAGCTGGCAATGTCTGCTGGTAGCCCAGAAAGCCAACCGCATCCTGGGCTGCATCAAAAGAAGTGTGGCCAGTAGGTCCAGCGAGGTAGTTCTGCCCCTCTACTCTGCTCTTGTGAGATCCCATCTGGAGTACTATGTCCAGCTTTGGAGTCCTCAACACAGAAAGGACATAGACCTGCTGGAACAGGTCCAGAGGAGGCCACAAAGATGATCTAGCCTCTGAACTAGCCCATGGCAACAGATGACAGTGTTAAGAGGAAGAACTGCTTTTCTTGCACTTCTCAGCCTCCTCTTTAAACTTCTTGCAGAAAAGTTGCACTGGATAAATTCTACAGCTTTTACTCAGCTTATTTTTGGTAGATGACAGTACTAACATGAAGACTTCATCAGGCTAACGTTTTTTCTAAAAAACAGAATACAGATTTAAGAATGGTACCTGAATCTTTTCAACAGCCATAGAAATGATTGAAAAGATTTGTAGAGGGATACCCTCTTTTGCTCTTTCATGAATTATGATTGCCTTATTTTACAACATAACCTTGAAAGGAAAGCAGTGACCCTGGCACTGCCATGCTCTGCCTTGCCACAGGCCTTCCAGAAGTGACAGATTCTACCTAATGCAGCAGCTGTCAGTTTTTCATCCCCTTCATCTGTATGCCGGTCATGAGAAGCTTCAGATAAGGGCTGCAATGCTCACCTGAGTCAATGGGAGGATTACGGATAACATCAGAAATGATCTGTTGAACATCGTGACTCAAACCTGCTCTCTCCAGGTTGACAGGGTAGCCAGCTTTCATTGCCTGGACCAGGTGAGAGCCAACCTCAGAAAGAGGCAAAGATCTGCTCTCGCTTATCATTCTCTAGGGAAACAAAGGCAGAAGGAATTGAGATAGCAGGAGTGTTTGAAAAACAACTGAAAGCTCAAAATATGGCAATTTCTAATTCCCAAAATGCAGTCAGTGGATACTGGCAAACAGCAGTGCAAAGCTCCCTAAAACATTTTGTTACTCCTAATATTTATTCCATTTCTTTTCCAACTTGTAAAGAGAAATCTTATTCTTGAGGCTACTAATTCTCAGCTCGAGTGCAACATCTCAGGTTGAACTTACTTCCTACAAGGAGAGGTTCTACACAGGAAGGGTGCCGTGCATCCACCTCAAAGGCTCACTACAGCCTGCTAATGGCTCGCAGTCTTTGTGCCACTACCAGCTTCTTTCCACCCTGCAGCAGCCGAATCACAGCAGTTTCTGCCACAAGGGAAACAGATGCTTTCACCTCACAGTTACATCAGAGCCTCAAACCAGCTCCTGCTTCATGAGACTTGTGTGTCAAGGCTTCAGAAGTCTCCTGCTAAGTAGCTGTGATGCACCTGTTATTGATCTGTTGGATGAACTCTTCTCTTAAAAGTGAAGACAAACATCTCGAGCTTTCTCTACATAATCTTGTACTCTTCAAGGACAGATTTCAAACTGGTTACCCGTCTTCCATGAAAGAACAGGTTTCAAGCTTCTACTGATTTCTCCACGGACAATACACATACTGGGCATATTATCATCAGCACTAGTGGACACAGAGCATCAAGTTACCCATTAACAGTAACACAGCTGTTTCTTGTTAATGAGTCCTTCAGTACACTTTTAAGTTATGGACTACCTGACAAGGTTTACCCACGCTCTTGGGAAAGGCAAGGCAAAGCAAAATTCAAAGCAACTTCAGTTTTCTACTGTAAGATTAAAAAGCAATAAATAAAACTGTGTCAAAGCAGCTCATGAGGGTCACCTTCAGAGGGCACATGGCATGATGGCAGTTTAGCAATATATCTTGTAGCACCTCAACTTAGATAGGACAGGTCCTCCAACTTGTCCTGAACTTTTGTTTGTAACAGGAAATACAGTTTTCCAAAATCTGAGCTAGAAAGCCATGATAATACTTAGCACTTAGACTTCAGTTTTGCATTGAATCTTCCCCATGAACCTTGTTTTTTGACATGCAGTCTTACACGTGGATATGGCACAGGCAAAGAAATAGGGATTTGCTACCTAAGCCAAGAACAGTTTGTGAAATTTATCCCAACGATTATTAACCTTAAAGATATGCCTGTATACAGCTCCATGCTTGCTGTCCTTTCCAGCAGGCTACCAGATCAGAAAGTTTTTCCTATATGCCTTTACTACTGTGAAAAGAGAAAAATACAGTAACAGGCAGAACTAATACCTGCAATTAAAAAAAAAAAAAAAAGAGAATCATGCTGCATAACTGTACTGAAACAGGCCAATGAAACAACAGCAACAATTCTGCCTGATGCCCTGCCAATCTGTGCAAGCACTGTAGTGAGTAGGAAGCTGTACTTTTTCTCACTGTATTCCACCTCACAGCAAGTCCACCTTTTCATATTTTTCACCAGTCCATAGAGGTAAGTTAAATGAGCTACCATTGGCCAGGCAAGATACTGACTCGGGTGTTTTAAGGCAACCCAGCCCCAACACTGAGCAGAGGATTGAAGAGAATCTGAAAACCTCCCTCCTGTAGACAAAGCGCAAACACACCAGTTTTCAAAAGGGAAGGAACCTCCACAGGGAAACACTTACCACAGAGAGATTTTTCTCTTGGAACAGGACATATGTGACATGCTCTGACGGAGAGAGGGCTCTAGTTTGCTTCTGGGGAGATGCTTCCTTCTGATCCTTACATCCAGATGTGGGGAATACATCCGTCTAAGTGAAATAAAGAGGATTTTGAAGAATTATATCCCAGTGACAACCAATTGATCACCCTCCCATTATCTGAAAGAGTAACATAAATGGAGTCATCCATTTCTATGGAGGTTGGGTTTGATTCTGAGTCCATGTTTCACAAAAAAAAAAAAACCAAACAAAAAACCCAAACCAAAAAAACCACAAAGCAAAGGAGTCCAGACAGATAACTCACATACTCCCATCTTAATAAGACGAGCATGGGATTGTCTAAGGGACTTGCAAAAAATAAATAAAAAAAATCCAACCAGAAAAACAGCATCCTGGTCAATGCAACTTCTTAGGTATTGCTCATTACATGTAAAACTATTCCATCAGAACAAACTCTGGAGGAGTTTCCCATACTAAGTAGCAGACTGAATACCATTTGTTTTAAACTTGCTCAAAACAGATTTATTGGAAAAAAACCCAGAAAACACAAACCAGGAATGCTTTTGGTCCCCATTCCCAAATCATAATATCTTTCTGTGAAGTAGAAAGAGAACTCCACAGAGTCTTCTCAAAGCATTACAGGGAAGTAGTAATGCTGCTCTATCTCCTTTCTAGACTAGATAAATCCCCCTAGATTTACAAAGAAATTAAGGTCCCCTGAAGTTAAACTGCTTCACAGTTCCTCTAGCCCCCTGCACCATGGCTCCTCCATAATGGTTTCTCTCACCATAGTCACTGACTACAAGGCACCACTCTACAAAAAGTCTCAGAAGAAAATCAACTGTGAAAACAAAACCAACAGGAGTATATCCAACAGCTGCCAGTCTTGTAAGGAGAAGCTTAAGGGGAAGCAAAGCCCCTGCCCTCCAAATCTGAGCCAACAGGGTACATTTATACTATGCCTCTGGCCTCCAGCCTCAACTCACAATAACTAGCTGCAAGCTCTCAGCAACATGGCACCTATTGGACACTCAGCCTGGACAGATGACCTTTATAAGGATGTCCCGGACTTTCTAGACAACACCACCAATCTGGAACATCAGCCAGGTCCCAACATCATTGCCAAGAAGCAAGTTCAGATTTGGGAGGCCAATTTGTACACAAGACTAGCAAGTTTTGCTGCCATGCTTAGATGGAGTAGCTGCGACAAGGACAAACTCTGAAAGAAAAATCTGACAGCTGCAGACCAAATTATGCCTTTAAGGCTCTTTAAAAGTAGCAGAGATTTTATTAAGTCATACCTGTAAGCCATTCACTTGGCAGAAGTCCTTAATTTCAGCCAGAAGAGGGATCAACATGGTGGATTTTGCTTCAGATACACCATCAATTCTCTTCACATTCTCAACAGTTGTAGGCCTGGATTAAGATGAATAACAAAAAGATACAAAAGTATCCTGTGCTGATGCTTTGAAACATCAAGTGTCTGTGAATGACATGTGCTTGGACTACAGACCAAGCAAGTAGTTTCAAGTCAAAACTTGAAAATAATATTACTGTACCCTCATCTCAACAACTAATTAAGTTCACCGTTCTGTGCCTCTGAATCACAAAGCTTTACCGCAGCAAAAACTTCAAGTTTGCTGCTTAATACTCCGGAAGATCAGTTTATCACATACACCTTTGTTTGCTTTTACACAAGCACACAAGCCCAGAACTCTTCCACAGAACAACAACATACACATTCCAAAAGTAATACTGTCCAATGCCTTTTAGTAGCTGGGGAAGGCACTTCAGATGCATTACCAGCTGAGCTGCCCCACAATACCCTCTCATAAAATGATGGGGGGGAAAAGGGGAAAGTATTTTTTCTCCCTCCTTTCAGTAGTTGAGAACAACACTAAGCTGTGCTTAATCTTTCATGCTACAGAGCTACCCACACAAGGTAAGGGACATCTCCTGACACATTGCTGACCCTTAGCAGGACAAGGGCACACCAAAACAATTAAAACACATTGGAGAGAAACAGATAGAAAGGTAAAGATTACTAGAAAACATACTTCCTCCACTGGCTGGCTAGCCTAACAGGATGTTTGGATATAAAGACAGGCAAAGCTGTCATCTAGGTTGTTTTGTGGGTTTCGTTGGTTTTGCTTTTTAAACAATAATGAAGAAATAAGTTCAGTGTCAGACACCAGTCAGTGGTCTACAAGGGTATTAGAGCAAATTAAGATTCTCGGGAAAAGAGCTGCTCCACTACTAACAAGGCATACTCTCCCAAAGCAGCAGACAAGGGCTTTCTGACTTGGCTTGCAGCCTTTTCAGTTTATACAACATGTGTGCATGCTGGCTTTACCTTATTTGTGCCATCTCCACCAGGATCTTATTGGTTGCCAAGACAGCTGGAGGAATTACTTTCTCATTAGCTACCTTCTGTCTAGCAGTCAGCAACTTGCCATAGAGAGCAGTCTGTGAAGGAGAGAGCCAAATTCTCATGAAGCAGCTCTAGATCACTCATGTAGGTATAATTAATATCAGAGGAAAAGTTTTAACCTCTCTCATCTTTCCACTAATAGATGAGAAACCGGTAATCATAAATACATCTTAACATATTTAAATACTTTCCTAGAAATTCTATTCAAAACATCTTTGTAATATATTAAGAGCTGCCCAAGCCACCTGCTCCAATACAGGAAGAGTATGGTCTACAGGTTGACCAGAATTCACAGATACACCCCCTTTTCCAACAAAAACACCTCTTACCTCTAGTTCTTTTTCTTGGGATGAAACAGCAGGTTCTGGGCACTTCAAAGGAGAAGACTTCACTGACAAGTGCTCTGCAACACTGAAAAAATATTACGTGTGAAACAAGTCCTGCATTAGATCAGCTTATTCAGGAACTTTGCACAAGGCTGTGTAAGAACAGCAGCCCAACTTATTTTTCCTGCTTTGACAGCACCATCAGTCAGAGTCTGATGATCTGGCACTTTGTACTAGTGCTGCACACAGACACGACTTCTGCTGGCCAGGGCAGAATCAGCAGTATCCCTAATGTAACAGAATTCCTCCCTGTCTGGTTCTAGAACTTAAAAATAGCCCCTACTGTACAAAGCTCAAGCAAATGAAATTGCAATTTTGTGGGGAAAAACACAACAAATCCACCAATATCCCTATCTACAGATGGATTCCTATATTGTTAACAAAAGCATCTTCTTACAAGCCCTTATCATTCATGACATTATTCTGACAGCATCCCACAAGAAACATCTTACATTTTTCCCCACAGCTGATAACATCAATCCCAGCCAGAAAGAGGTAATAACTTCAAAAGCACCAGTGATAAGGACACAGCTGCTGTGCTGTAAGCAAAATTAGCTGATGTTACCACTAGGCATGTCTGCCTAGTGATTAGCACCAGAGCTACCAATCCATCCATGGGCTCACATACTTAGGGATATTTACCCTTAATTAGAGTGCTATGATTATACTGCAATATCTGTTAGCAGACAAGCTGAAGCAAAAGTGTCCTTTCCTAAACAAAGTGTGAAATAACACTTGTTTTGGATTGTAGCTGCCCCTAGAATGATTTTTCTTCACATGGCTGCAGCAGCAATTATTCAGCCTAAGTGACATATCCTATTTTCCTGTCATTTGCCAGCACCAGGCTACTTGCCTGAAGGAGGAAACAAACTGCTCAGAAATGCAAGGTGGGTTTAATCTGAAGCACCACACAAGCCATGGAAACAATTACTTTCCCTGCTTTTTGCAAACTCTTGTTTTATTTCTTTCGACCTCAGGGAGCCTCAACTTGATCCCAGTGTTCTCCAGACTAATGTGGAAAGGCAGAAACCTACACACTCAACTCACAGTCCCTGCACAAGTTCAGTTTTGTCAGCTTTAAAAGCAAATCACAACAACTGTCACTTATTTGCCCAAAATGTATTTGCAAACTGTTTGAAAAAACTTATTCTCCATTTCTTATTTTAAATCAGCACAAGTTAAAAACCATTATGGTTTCAACCATCACATAGAAGGTATATTAAAAAAAAAAAAAGCTGTGGGCCCACTAAAAATATCCAATATAAACCTGTTATTGGTGCCTTTTTATAAAGGTTTACTATTTTTCTTGCTTGGAATTGAAGTAATACCAGTGCGAAACTTAGCATTTCAGCAGTTGATAGATCTTGCTTTGCCTGTGACACTTGAGGTGTACGCAACTTCTCAAATTCAGCAAAGACTGTTAAATGTTGTAATAGCTCAACGTTTTGAAATATAATGTAGTTACAGCAAGTTTTAAGCACTTGCCTTTTTTTTTTTTTCTTTTTTACTGTCACTTCATATAGGAGAACACTGGTTTTAAGGATCATTCTACAAGGAAGAACCCTATTAACACAATCACAATTAGGTAATTTCGTTTTAATTTAGGATACTGTAACTGTTAAGCACATTATTGCTTCTTGGAAGAGTTTTACCTTTTCTGTCAGGTGAAAACATATCATACAGAGACATCTAGAAAAAAAAATACAAAAAAAGAGACAAGCAAATGCTAATTTACTGGTCTTTCCACTGAAGTTGCTGTTAGCAGCAAAATATTCATTTGTGACACCATGATACACTTGGGAGACTTAAAATATACCAAGAATGGACCAGGGAGTGCAAGAGGAGCTGTACTCCTACATACCGACCTGCTTGACTGGTGACTGCGCTGCTCCTTTCGTGTCTGGGGAGCGCTGTGTTGAGAGTGCAGCTGACTGCCTACTTCTGTAATAAAATGAATTATATCTTAATCAAATCAGACCACATAATTTGTACAGCAATGCTGCCATTAAAAAAAAAAAAAGACTGCTAAGCAAACCGATTTGAACTTGGTACAGGGATATCTCTGACAAATTGTGTTTTCTTGTTTTTTAAAAATTTATTAGAATCACCATTCTTCATGAAAAACTACTGAGGACCTCAAAGCCTGTCAATACTAAAACTTTAACGAGGAACAAGAATCTTGTCTTATAGAAGAAACAAAGACTAGTGACAAAAATAGAATTTTTGTGACAACACTTGAAAAAGAATCGATTTTAAAGATCCTATTGGAGAAAAACTAATAAGTAACAACTTTCCGGTTTGCATTAGGCAGAGAGCTTTTGCTGTTGCTTACTGTTTACTAATAGGCAATTTTTTCCACCTATAGACAGTAGCTGAAAGAACCACAATAGTAGAATATTAGATGGCAAAATAAAATTGGTATTTTGTCATTACCTGATTTACTTATTTTTTTTTAGCAACGCTAAGACAATCTAGACACCAGAACAGGCTCCTAAGGCCAGCACTAAAGAGCTTTGTTCTAATATTATTTCTTGTCACAGCAAGACTTCTGCAACCTCCAGTTCATTACCTTTCACTTCAAAAGGACTGGTCAGAATTACTGTTTGCGAAGAACACCACAAAGCTGCTTATTAAATATAACCAGAAGCAAAAGATTATAAACAAAACTTCACATGCTATTCTCTTGGTGCTATATACTCTGGTGGCAAATATCTGACTACCACTGAAAACACACCCCACCTTTGCAGACATACCCACCGAGACTTTAAACAGTTAAAACTTCACAAAAAGAAATGAAGACAGACAAGCTATTACGTATTTGTGTTGAATCAATTCTTGTTAGAGTAAAGGCTTTTCTGTTTCATTCTCAGCTTACATTTCATGAAAAAGTAGGTCAAGTGCATAACTGGGAAAACAAATTGTTACCTGCTCTATTTAAAGCCTCACGGTTTAACTCATCAACACTGGAAAGAACATAAATCTTGATGATTTTTCCTCTACTGTTTCTTGTCTTTAGCTGTTGGTTGCCACAGTGTGCTTCCAGGCTACCCAGAATTACTGATGAAGAAGAAACACACTGACTAGTTTAGGTTCGGAAGACCAGGAAGCGATTTCTCCTTTCCGAAACCATCTTTCTCCACTAACCGTCCCAGTTACAGGCCTATCTGATTGGCCACATTGAAGACGTCAGTGATGAGGTCCCTTCACATCTAAGCTGAGCCATGAGCTCTCAGAAGTGCCAGACATGTCACCTTTCACAACAGCAGTCAGAGGTGCTTATCCAGGTACTCCCACTGAATGCTTTTTATTATGATACTGCCTAAGGAAAAGCTTTGGCTAGAAAAATCATGTTTCCTGTCCAGCCTAGCCACTCCAAGCTGATGATCTGACGGTAAAATAACAAAAAGCCTCAAGAGAACACGTGTATTACCTCCTAGGAGATCTCTGCAGATTGAGGTCTTCACTGGATTGTAATAGAAGACTTGGATTTGAGGCAGATGCAGCCTTTAACAGCCAGTTTCTACCCTGTAAGAAACAAACCATGTGGCTTAGCTATAGATTGCTCTGAGAAGCCTTTGACAGGTTGTTTCATGCAAAAACATACCTTCTGGGTGAGCATGCATGTGATTGCAAACTTGTTATGCCCAGAGGCTTCTTTGAGGAATCCTTCCATTATCAACTGTTGGCAGAGTGATTTCCACCAGTTCTCTGGCCAGTCTTTTCCACTACCAAAGAGAGGGTGTCGTCGGTATCTGTCTGGCAACCGTTGAGAACTCTGAAATCATTGAAAGAATTGCTCAGGCTTCTCCAGACCTTATGCAAGAAAGTTTCCAATAAAACCAGTAACTCAAAAACCTGAGAGGCAAGGAGCATGTCCTCCAGAATGTTTCTCCACAGAATTTTACAGAAAAGTCACAAACCAAAATACTTTGTTCAAGTTCACATAATGCCCATTACAATAACTACACCTACAGCAGCTCAATGATGAGAGCACAAGCTGTGCTTATTTGCCTCATTCATGTCACCTGCATTTTCTGCCAAGGCCATAACAAGGTCATGACCTCCTTTTGTAGTAAGACCCCAAACATAGAACATCTCCCTTCATACATGGAGGAGGTTGCAGGAACATCCCAGCCACCCACAGCAGCAAAGAAAATCATCTAGTGCAGTTTCTATTTTACCAGTTCAAGTCAATCTTACATTGCATGAGCTCAAACAGAAGCAGTTACCCATTTTGTTTTAAATTACAAAGAGCCTACAGAAGTAAAAATAAATTTACGAGTCCTGTTTAAATCCCAGAACATGGGTACAAAGCCAAAAGCAAGCTCACTATATACATCTGCTCTACTCCTCCTCTGGCTTTTATTGCTAACTGAGTTTTGTGTGGTTTATTTTGTTTTGTTGTAAGAAATTGCTGACTTACTCATCTCTTACCAATAGTTCAGATTCTAAAAAAGCTGATTTGCTTCTGTGTGATGGGTTATCATCCCCATGACCCCAACTCAGGGCCCAAATGTGGAAGGGGCTTTAGCCCCCTGCTGCACAAGAAGAGAAACTCTTGGCATGAGACTGAAAAGTTGAGAACTTTTCAGAAACTGGCAAGTAACAGGGGATCAAGCTTTAGTAGATAGATTGTCACAGATAGAAAGAAGTTTCAATTTATTGCTAGAAATCAACGGGAAGGTAGACTTCAGACACTGTTATCTGTAAACTTGCTGAGTACCCCCCTCCACTGGGGAAGCTACATGGGCAAACAAGTATTTTTTCGTTTTATATGTATGTGCATGTACATATGCAAATTGTATATCCTCCAGAGAGTGTGTATATATATATACATATATCCACATTGCAGGTTAGATAAGGGCATCCCATGGAAGGTGGTGGTGGGGAAAAAATGCAAGGGGTATGACTTACAATTATAATCTTGGACAACAGGAGACAGCAGGGTGGAGGCTCACCTCTTGCCACTTATAAGACTGGTCTTTAGCACAGGTTTTCTAAATTCCTGTTAGTACTTCTACCAGAATCCCTTCATGCTAGGCACTAACAAAGAGCGTCTATCCCTGTGAATACAGTTTTCCTTATAAAGGAAAACACAACTGACGTAGAAGAGGAAGCCAAGTGGAAGAAATCCAGGACAGGCAGCAGCCAGCAGATGGTGGTCTGCTGAGCTCTGTACCATCTCTAGGGACCACAGTAAGGAGTGATTTGGAGAATTTCAGATGGTTAAGGAGCTGCTATCTTGCATGCACAGTGAGAGAAGCAGCAGGGAGAAGGGCTTGTTTCAGACCTTTAGCAGCAGGGGATGGAAGCTGGAGCGGCAGGGCAGGAGGGACTCAGCTTGCTGCCAGATGGGACCAGGGCACAGAGTCCTGATGGCGAATACAAGCGAGTCACCTATTCAGCAGGCATAGAGAAAGCACCAAGTCCCACGGCCCCTCTTGCATAGCACTCTCATTCAACTGTTAACACACATTACTGTTAAGCATGACTACATTCCTAAACTTTCAGTTATGCCAGTTACTTTACACCAACAGCTGCACATTTTCAGAGCATAGTTCTGATTTAGAGAACAACTTCAATAGTGGAAATAACTATAAGAGGAATAAAATGCAAAACAGTAAACTGTATCAATGTTTGGGCTGAGTATTGGCAATTAAGGACAGGACTGACCAACAGAAGCCAAGATAGCCATTTCAGCTTCATACAAATTATTAAATACTAGAGGTACTACTACAAGCCACTCACAACCAGTCCCTGAGACTACTAACAGCAATAAAATAATTGCTGAAACAGACACAAATCCCCGTTCACTGATAAAAGGAGTCCTTAGCAGTTGCATATTCTTTGTTTAGCAGAGTTAGTACCATACTTCTGTTAATGCAACTTTAATTCAAAGTTTCCCAGATGACCTTGATCACTTCCATGGTCTGACTCAGCTTTCAAGTATTAAGTGAGACAGGGTCTCCTTTGTGGTCCACCTAAAGCCTACTGGAAACCACCTGGACTTAGCAAAAGATACTACTAACTTAAGAAGAGCACTAATTCTCTGTCAACCTTACACAAGCTTTAAAAGCAACATACCAGTCAACCACAGACAGATGTAGCATATAAACTTACAGTGATTTTATTTCATACATTCTTCCTAGAGCACACAGGGATGCGACAAATGCTTATTTTTTTTTAAAAAAAAGTATGATAGCCCAGAAATGGGCATTCTTATAGGCAGTAGAATATTACTCTCTACTCGCAGGGCAAATTTGACATCATCTTCATTTTTTTCAGTAGTGTCTACTAAACTTCAATATAGTCCTGACTGTTCATCTGAAACACAGTATTTCCTCCCCAAGACACACTTGTGTGACATACGGGAATTAACTTTAAGAGGTAAAAAGAGGAACATCACTCATCCAGTTTTATCAAGTACTACAACTGACTCTTTTCTTCCCTGCCCTTAAGCTATAAACATGAAAAAAAATTCTGTCTTACTCTCATTTTATTTCTGGTGAATTTCTCACCTAGTATTTAAAAAATACTATTTTAAGGTACGTAGAAGTCATTTATATTCATTCTAGGATCCCACTTTGACTCACTGCTCCAAGTCAGCCAACAGTAAAAAGCTAGAACACAAGTCCTCGTTTCCTTTATTCAAACAACCTCAGTTTACCAAGGAAAGATGCGTTTATTCCTCACTCTGAAAAACTATTCCTTTCAGGATAATGGAAATGATGCATCTTCAAAGGGAAAATACAAAATGAAGCCACACAAAACAAGCACTTGACTCTCTCTATGAAAACATCAAACTTGCCATAAAGAAAATAAAAGCTCAAGCCTTATAGGAAGAATTTTAGAACCTCTACCAATACTTGGGCTGGTGTCCATGTGTTTAACAGGTGATTATCAATAACCAACTCAAAACAACCCCCAAAATACAGGACAGTTCCACATAAGGCAAATAGCAGATACTATTTCTAAGCTGAACTCTTAGGCCACAGAGGACTGAACATTTTGCTACTAAGAAAAGCCAGAAGTAAGATGGCAAGAGCTTGGAGGCAGAAACTGTTTGTTCGCTGTATGTGCAGGAAATAAAAGTACAACATGCTTCAGAGGTCCACTAACGGCTGTTGCCTGTCAAAATACCAAATTTCATTTGCTGCATAGGAAACACTGCTGAACAGTTTTAGAAAGTCTAAATTGCCTTTCTTTACAAATATCCAGTCCTGGGAAAAAGGTACTAAATATATGTGAGTGTGTACACATTTATATGCACGTATATTCATGTATTATTTGGTGTATCAGTCCCTCCACTCTCAGAATGCGTACAAGAATTTTTACTATCACTTACAGACCCTCGGAGAAACAGAATGGGAATTCTAGTTCCAAACTTCTCCTCCAGGGCACTCACTGCAGACAGCAGCTGATACGCTTGCTTCCCAAAGTCCTGTAAACCACATTCTGAGTCACTGGAGACTGCAAAAGAGGAGGCTCTGAAACACACAAAAGAAAAACAAGTTTAATGCACATACAAAATGAAGTCCCCTCCTCTTCTTTTAAATTTTGTCTATCAAGTAATAGCTAAAGAAAATACACACTTCAAGTTACGTTAATACAAGCAATTAAACATGCTTAAGCATGAAGAACTAGGACTGAAAACATGAGACCGAGCAAACATCAAAATCACTTGTGGTTAAGACATCTGCCCAACCCAATACCATGCATTTCTTCATGGTACTTGTGACAGAGCAACATTGTCTCAGCAATCTTCTGAATTTACTATTTGAATACTTGGACTCTTTTATGCATACAAGACATCTCTTTGATTGCACCTAATAACAAAGAGGTTTGTCTTTTTTATTTTATTTTTTAAGCAACATAAAGGGGAAAAAAACAGAAGGAAAGAGTAATCCCACCAAAGATTTTCTAGGCTTTGGTTAATGCATCTATTCCTGACTGGAAGAACCCATCAAAAAGTTATTGGCACAAATCACTTTTAAGAAGGAGAAAAAGGATGGTGATCTATTTCAAGTGATTTCAGATCTGCAACAAAAACTCACTATGGGGCTTCTTTAGTGGCACAGCAACTTGACTACAAAGACTGAAGTTACATTCTTTCAAATTCTCTTGGTTAGTTTTAGCAGAGGCCAAACAAAGATTCCTTAATCCTTGAGCACACAGGAAACAGTTGTATTGATAATATTTTTCCAGAAAGAAACACAGCGTAACATCTTGTCTCTGATCAGGCATCGACATGCTACCAGCAAGAACAAGGAATACATTATTTTAAGTTCAGGGAAAGTACGTACATGAGCACAGGAGAGGCTCAGGAAAGTGTCTCTGCTCATACCTGTGTGACTACCGGCCCCCTGGCTTCCCTTCAGCACACCTATGAGGTTATTAGCAGTGCTAGAAAGAACTCATGTCAGCACACACTGTAACAGAAGAATGGCTCCCTTAACACCCATGCAATTTAACCTTAGACACGTGGTATCGCACTCCACTTGCAAGTGCTTTCCTTTGGGATTAATTACCTAACAGGACTTAAACTGACAAACACAAGTGTATTTCACAGTCTAAGAGTGCTGCTCTAAAGCCTTTTAGGAACTGTGACTGTACTTTGTTTACAGGCTTTCCCACAGCCTGAGGGCTTATAAGCTGCCTCATGGCTTCCTCAGCTCCTCACCCTGGAGGAGAAGGTTAAAGACAGTTGTTCAAAGATAAACTTCAGGCTGAACATCTGCAAAATCAGGTGCATAAAAAGCCAATTCTTTTAGATAGGTTGCCTTGTAAGTCAGCCTGAGACAATGTAACCTCTTGTATCAGCCTTCAGGGAAGAAAGCTTACCTGGACCTGCAATTATCACAGCATTTTTCTGTGCCCATGATGCCAGACGAAACCTTTCGGAGTTGTTTGTCTTCAAAATGAGACAGGATGAGTCTACCCAAGGGAATGCAGGGAATTAAATAAAAGAACAAGAATTTACACATTAAATTTATTGCAGAAAACAGAGTTGAAATCAGCATCATTAATTAATTCACTGGGGAGCCAATTATTTGGCCTTGAGTCCTCTAAAGAAAAAGTTTGGGTTTTTTTCCCCCAAAAGCAAAGAGACACTTGATGTGTGAGTATGCTGAAGGCAGTATTTTTTGATACTGCTTTTAATACAAAACATGTTTGCAGAACACATGATGAATGTAAGATGCCATCTGGTTACTATCTCCAGTTGTGACCAACATGCAAGGGCTCTTATCAAAGCTGACCGAAACATAAAGCATTGAATAAACTGCAGTACTCACTTCCTCCTACAGCTATTAGACACAAGGTACTTTTCTATTTTAGCCAACATCTTCAGTTTGTACAACCGGAACGTTTCATTGCGTATCTCACTTAAAAGATGTCTGTCAATCAAAAGGAAAAGTCAAAAATTAAATATGCTGAACAGCTCTCAGTCAAATTCATAAGAAACAGCTAGAAAAAAAAAAATCCTACTAAAACCAGACCCAAACAGGCAGGGTACTGAGATTAGGCTATTTCTCTCATTCTCTAGTTCTCATCAATGCCACTGCCAGATTACAAAATATGTAACAATATCATCACTCTTCTCAAGAAATCGAGAGATGGCATGATAGGACACATCCACCTGTAGCCTAATGTAACATTTTTTATAGTAATCACTGGAAGCATCCAATGGAGCAAATAGCATGGGAGTAGCTGATGGGTATATGCAGCACTCGCTCTGCTCGTACTAAGCTGCTGCATGAGCCAAACCTGAGTGACCATCTGCACCGCACTCACTGTGCCACATGGCATCCAAAACAAGCCAATATTGCAGGTGTTGGGCACCACATTAATGCAGCTACACCATTCCAGCTCAAAGTTGAGCAAGGCAAGTTTCTGCCTGCCTGGAAAAAAAAAACCAAGGAAGTATATGGTTTCATAGGCCCTTGCAATCTGCTAACACGAGTTCAATTGACTGAGTTCAGGCATTTTTGTGGCCCTACAACAGCTATGGACAAAGTCAACAGGAGACCTCTACAACAAGGACTCTCCCGCCCAGTAGAAAAAAAGCTAATAAAAAAAAAGCATTTCTCCATTTAGACATCTAGATAGTCGAGAGAAAAAAAAAAATATAAGTCTACAGCATCAGCAGTCCTAAGGTGGAGGATGATGGATCTAACAGCAGGTCAGCTGATTTTTAAGTCAAGTGACCAGGTTTTACCACTGCCGGCCTTGTAAAGCATCTTCAGAAAGCAGAACTGGAACAAGGACAGATTCATTAACATTAATCAATTTGTGGATTATCTTCTAGAAACAGCAGAGCATACTTAGTATTAGGTGTATGCAGGAAAATATTCAGAACCATTCCAAATAGTCACATTTTCAACAAAAGCCACCCTCTTTCTTTTGGTATGTTTCAGCTACTTGTGTCAAAGCAATTGCCTTCAGTCATTTACCTGTTAAAAGCCAAGTCTGTTGCAGTCCACAAGACGTGACAAGAAGCAGGAAGCCCATCACGACCAGCTCTCCCAATTTCTTGATAATAGGATTCCATTTCCTTAGGGGCACCATAATGAATAACCATCCGGATATCTGCTTTATTGATGCCCATTCCAAATGCCACTGTAGCCACAACACACTACAAAACAGGAGCCAAATGTTTTGAAGCGAGTATCAAGAATATGCCTGGATTAATGGCCACAACTTTTTGCTAGAGACTCAAAATTCAGCCTAAATTACAATGGCTTCAAGCTCATGCTCAGCATCCACAGTGCTGTTGTTAAGTCTGATTTCAGTCAGAGCATGAGTGATGATGTGTTGTGGCAAAGGCTAGAGTGTTTTCAAGTTTTTTTTTTCCCCTCAAAAGGCACAAAACCTATCATGAAGAGGAGCACAAGAAGTCCCATAACTCTTTGCCTGCTTAGCTGCAGGACAAAAAAAGTAGCTCACAGAACTTGTGCTGATATTGTTCCAGCTACCACTATTTTCCTCAAATGTTACAGATTTTTAAAAGACTTAGAGGAATTTGAAACACAAGCCAGGAATCCTATTGTCAGCAGACTGGCAATTCCTTTGCCCAGAACTGGAGACACACACAGTAAATGGGAAGCACATGCAGTATTATCAAATTCTTTCTTCAACCAGAAACTCTGCAATCGTAAATAGGACCAAGTGGACCTAGTTTCCTACATACCTGAATTTCATCCCTCAGGAACTGGTGATGAGTGTCTCTCCTTTGTTTGATTCCCATACCAGCATGGTATGCACCACAGGCCACGCCGAGTTTAACCAATTCAGACACAACCTGTTCAGTGGCCTTTTTTGAAGGGCAGTAGATGATAGTGGGGCCTTCAAACTCATACGCAGAACTGCTGTAAGTAATAGAAATGCATAAAGACACAGAACAGAAGCAGCCACAGCCACACTTCTGAGAAAAGCCTGACTGAACCTAGTTGAAAAGGCAACAGAGCTTTTCCAGCAGTTCACCCACTTCGGGATTTAGAAATTGAAAACAATTTTAACTGGTCCATTTGTACATAAATTGACTTTTGGAAGAATGCACTTAGAAGTTATTTGGGGCTCCTAAATTTATTTTGCAAAACACAGTAGATTTTGGTCTCTATAGAAGCGGCAGCATAAGGCTCCCAATTTCCTTTAAGTCATCAGGAAATATGCTTTTACACCTGTCATTTCTGAAAGGTCCACATTTATGTAACAAGGTACAAATTAGCAATGATGAATTAATTTAACATGTTGTAGAAGCACACAATGTAGCTCATATGGAGTTACATGAAGAAGAGCAAAACCATGGTGGGTAAACCACTGAGTCTGCTAACAGAAGAGGATCGCAATTCATCTGCTGAGATGATCTTTATTTTTTAAAAAATAATCTTACCACAGATTTATAATGGACTCTTTTTTTTTAATGTGATCCTTAAGTTAGCAACATGCAAACATCAAGAGTTCATCACTTCTTGCCTCAAAAGACTTTTTTTTTTTTAATTGGGAGAGAGGGTTGGGCAAAACAATATGGGACACAACACAGTAAGTGACTATCACAGTATCAGCCAAGCTATAGAGAAAGCCCAGACTCTTCCTCATCCAATCAGCTTAAGACTGATACCAATTCTTAGTACACACTACCAAAATTCCAAAATAGCCAAGTATATCTTAGGGATCAATGAGAACAGGCTTAAATCCTTACCTTCCTTTCCTAGTAAGGAACTGCTTCAAATCCCTAAGGGTATTTCCACTTTGTCGTCCAACTTCTAAGTACAGGTTAGGTCTGTCAAAACTAGTACACGTGACCTGGGGATTCTTCAGATTCAGACAATTCACTATATCTTCTCTAATTGATGGACTTGCAGTTGCAGTTAAAGCAACAATTGGAACCTGGAGTGAAAAGTAGAAGAAAGTCCAAGAACTCACTAATCTTTGTTTTTTAACCAAAATAACCCCCAGTCAAAACTGAAATAGCATGTAAACAGGCACTTTAATCTGTTTATGATGACCAGTGACTTCAGCTATTTGTCAAATACAGTTAATATTTAGCTTCCTAGAGCTTTGGTCTGCACTGGAGAGTAAACAGGGACAGAACGCTGCTGAAATATAGGGGTTTATTCTGAATGTGTCATTTTTTAAAATGCTATCTTCAACAAGCATTCAGTAATTTTCTGATGTGATTAGCTAAATTTAGGGAATGTAGAACAAAACATGAGCAGCAAGTAAAGTTCAGGTCTAAATTTTTGAGCAAGCAGGTGCTTGAGGAACAAACAATTATGCAGCAAGTACTTGAGGAATGTCTGAAAATCAGAGATGCTTGCTCTTGCAAGTCACTCAGACAGCCAGTTAGAAAAAATAAAAAGAAATCCTCAATATTAAACCAGAAGCTTAGAAATATCATCTTCTAAAGCATAAGAATCCAACAAAGTAAATTAATTTCCAGAACTTTCTGGTAGTCCAGGTTCAGAATATCCACTATTTAAGCATTTTGAAAAAAAACCACCACAAAGCTCAATCACCGGCAGGGACCACAAACTCCAAAACAGCATCTTAAGTACATCCAAAGGGCAACATCAGAAGATTCATATTTCAAACTATCATATAAAATGAGATAATATCCTCCTCTTACATTGAAAAATCAAACATATTAAAGCCTCACCGATGGCAGAGCCTTCTTTAATGAGCCTAAGCTTCTAAAGGAATTTCTGAAGTCATGGCCCCACTCGGAAATGCAATGAGCTTCATCAACGGCTATAAGGGTAATACCTGGTGGGCACAAGACCACAGCATGGACACATCAACAAGACAAATCAACATGGGAAGTGACAAAACAAACACTCCATTCTGCTCAACTTCAAGCTCTCCTGACAAGGCACCAGCAGTCCGCTGAAATTTTTGTTTCTGGAATGCCTTCTGCTGTATTAACTCCCCAGGATCATTTTTATAATGGCCTCTTTTGTAAAAAGGTTTAAGAGCCTTTACAGACTCCCCACCACTATCTCCTCTTCCTACTCCAAGCTCCAGATTTCCAACATCCCTCACAATGGGTCAAAATCCTGAGCTGCCTGACAGGACCCTTTCCTCCTCCTGCTTCCCAGAATTTCTTAACAAATCACAAATGCCTATTATAGATGTCATTAGTTTTATTTTTTGGATTGTAAAACAAAGCTTGAGTGTTTCAGGTCTGCACTTACAATATAAATGCAAGTTCAGGAAAATATGAGAGAGGAGGAGTAGAAGATGCTCCTGGGAAACAAATTTTCATTTTTGGAATCAGAAAAAAAAAATTCAACTTGAGTACAGATATCCCATTCTAATCCATATTCAAAGCACCATAGAGTCAGAAAGGCCAAACATACAGTTTCTTGGGACTCAGAAATCCAGGTGGCTCATATTCTCCCTAGATAGTCCTCCCTGCCTACGGCACTAGAAATGCAGTTTCATAGTAAAAAAAACCCAACAACTTCTTAGAGTTCTTCCTACTATGAGATAGATCAGCTGCATCATCTTTGATGAAAAGAGAAATTTTAAAATGCACTACAGTGTTTCAAAGCACAGCCTCATTGTTACATTCGGAGAAAGATCGGAGATTAGAATACTTAGAAGACTACGTATTTCACTCCCTGTGATTTAAAGACCAGTGTTTTAGCACCTCTGCTCCCAATAACTTGTGTAACACTCCCATGCCAAGATTGCACTAAAGACACTACTCACTTTTGATTTTTCATCAATGACAGGATCTTCTGACACCATTTATTAGCAGTCACTACACTAGTCTGAGCTCACTACTGGTAAGGAATTGATGAAAAAAGTTCAAGCATTAAAAGAGTTTAAACACAATTATGAATTTAAGCTGCTTGCCAACTCATCTACAACCTTATCCCCAACTTACCGATAGTTTGGTCAAGATCTTGAAGCAACTGTAAGTTCCCTGAACAGAACTCTGGAGTCATATATATGACTCTGTATTGACCCCTGAAACATCAAGAAAATACACTGTCACAGAAGGAAAAATCCCTGACACCTCAACCAAATGAAACAACCCCATGATTGTCTAGAAGATGTAAATGATAACAAGTACAGACTTCTGGACAGGGAACAAAAGAAAGGTGAAAGACCGCAGAAAGCATCCCAGATCCACAGAACGCAAGGTAGTACACAGCATTACAGGAACAGAAAAACAGCAGCGATATTTACTACAGCAAGAAGGGTCTGTTGTGGTGGCTCAGTGACCAATATAGGTCTAACACCTATATATCATCATGGATAAATCATGACGAAGTCAACAAGCCTCATCTCCCCAGCGAGAAGGCACAAGAATGTGGCTACAGCCTACCACACACCTAGCCCGGGTGAATGCAAGTGGTATCATCGAGCACCAAGTTTCAGGCCTGGGCCAGAATCTACAGTTTCAGCAATGTCAGATCAGGGAGACATCCTACCCCTCAGATACATCAGAACCTGCAGTCCCAGAAAGCTTAGCTAAGACTTACGCTTTGATGCATTCTTTGATGTTTTTTGACTGAGCTGAACCAAGCAAGCAAGCCGGAATTTCTGACATCCTGCAGAAATAAAAAGCAGAGTCATGAACAGATTTACTCTCAAAGCTTTCTGCTTTAGCTTTCAGCCTAAGCCAACACTTCACGAAGGAAGTGCACTTCAAGCTGCAGGGTTAGAGTCTACTCTCTTCCAAGGATCTTTGTGGGAAAAGCCTTTTGAAAAAGCAGGAGTGGCTATTCCTGCCACCCATCCCTGCTCTTCCACTTGCCCCCAACAACACACATGCACTTTATTTCTCTGATTTCTTATTGCACTAAAGACCTCTTTCCCTGCACAGGAGCTAAGTTTACTAACAACACATCCAAAAGTAGAATAAACAATAAGTTTGTTTTCTTTAGCCATTATCTTATGCAGTTCATCACATTTGGATATAGGCTGTACTAGCATGCAATTTTTTGCCTTGTGCTTCAATCTTTTGCAAGCTAGTCAAGCTGCATCTGCCATTTTTCAATCAGGTGGCTGATTTTAATGACAGATTCAATAATTAAGCTTACCAGCTCAGCCACTTCATATATGACTTTTCAGGAGCCTGCAACCCATCCTCTTAACTTGGTTATTTACTAATTTTATTACAGTTCTTTGTTTCAGTAGCTTCTCCCCCCTCACTCCTCCGTGTTTCAGTCCTTGGCAGAACTGCACCCAGACTGACGGACAAATTACTGGACTGCATTAGGTTGTACAGTCTCCATAGCCTTCAAAATGAATGACCCACTGAGAAAGTAGTGAATAAACCCTTTCTACTCAGGAAAGTAGTACAGAAGCCAAAGAAGCAGTTGAACAGAGACACCCTGCTGATTAATACTCAGTCTAGGAGCTGGCTATAGACCCAGCTTAGGCTGTCCAGTAATTCATCTGCACACAGTCACGATGCGCAGCAGAAAATACCACACCTAATTGATGTTCCCTACTTCAAAAAAAAAATAATCTTCACATTCCCTCTTTCACAAGACTTGCTCTAAGCTGGGCAGAACAGGAATAAACTAGACAACTCAGCATGATTTCCACAGCTTAAATGAAAACGTGTCAGAAGTAACTCACTGCTATAACAGAAAGCAAGTATGCATAGAAAAAGCATTATTGAGTATTAAAATCAAAGCGATTTTTGTTGATCACATCTGTAACTGCTCAGGTAAGAGCGATTCAGTGTCACCCAGTAGTTACTCCATCAGACCTTTTAAGAAAAGAGACCAGGTGTTAGGACTACACTGTCCATCTTTGCTGTAAGTCTGTGCCCTAACTGTAGTCTGAATGACTAGCAGCTTTCAGCCACATGTTGTTCAGACGTTACTTCTAAGACAAAGGACAATCTACCCAATTTTTACATAGTTCTCCAGCTCAAATAGCCTGTGAAGCACCTCCAGTGTGAAGGCAAAAAGGGCCTATGAATTCAGAAATACTTGAGAAGGATCCACCTTCAGGAACCACCCACCAGCACAGGTCCTTTGCTAATTCAGCCTACAGTTCACGTAACTGGCAAATCCAGTGACCTTAGACTATTGACAGTTTGCATGTGTTCCTTGAGAAACGTATGCCCTACAGCTTGTGCACAAACAGCTTGCTCTACGAAGCTGTAACCTTAAACACCAAGAAACGCCACAAGCAGAATCCATGGGCTTCCACAGGAAATACAGCAGCAGTTTGTTACTACCATGTTACTTACGTCAGCTGCAGCACCTGGTCCTCCATCAAGGAGATAAGAGGACAGATGACAATTCCTGTACATCCAGTGTAAACAGGAGGAAACTGGTAGCACAAGCTTTTTCCGTAGCCTTAAAGGGAAAAAGGCAGAAGTGAAACACCGTGTTTTCAATGCAGCTATAACAGAGCTGTAATTCTAACACCTTACTGAGCCCTAGCAGAGGAACAAAGATGGGAGATAAATACTGTCAGCATCCATTCAATACCCCTCTTTACATCAAGGTCAGTGACAAAGTCTAGGACCAATAAAGTAGTAGCCAGCCTAGCTGGCTCAGACTTATACAGTCTCAATCAGGGCACCCTGCCCATATGAGCCATGTGGACAGCCTCCAAGTTTGCATCCTACTCTCCCCAAAAAGGAAGGGATTTTTTATTACGTCTTAGGATGTAAAGGTAACTTACCAGTTGCCATGACAACAAGATTATCTCTTCTGTCTTCTAGAAGAGAATTGATCACTTTCCACTGGACCCTTTAAATTAAACAAAGGGGACTATTTTATTTTTACCACCACACATAACATGTAAAATTTGTGAAACTGCACATTCAATTGAATTTCAGGTTAAATAAACCCTTCCTGTTGCCTTATAGATTATTTTCTTTGCATGCTGTAGCCACTCAACCACTCCAACTACTGCAGGTAATCCCACCAGTGTTACAGTGGGGATCTCTAACAGCATTCAGGCAAGTAACATTTGATGTAAACACTCACAGAGGATCACAAAACAAACCGTATCTCCCATATGTTAATAACGGATTCTCGAACAACAAAAGCTACAGTTATCTTCAACGCAAGAGATTCTAAACAGGGTCTTGACTTCTCCAAGTGATTTTCATCCTTTTGTGGTCTCACAAGTGTATGTAACTGCCATCAATTAAAAAAAATCCACCCCATCTGTTTCCAAAAGTGTACCACATACTTTAACTGAGTAAAACAGCTTCCCCCTATAGAATCATAGAACTGCTTAGGTTGGAAGGGACCTTTAAGATCATCTAGTCCAACCATCCACCTAACTGATAAAAAGCATCACTTAACCACGTCACAAAGCACTACTATGTCAACTCATCTTTTAAATACCTCCAGGAACGGTACCTCAACCACTTCCCTGGGTGGCCCACTCCAATGCTTAACCACCCTTTCAGTGTAAAAATTTTTCCTAATTTCCATTCTTAGTTTGTGTCTTGCACAGAAAGCATTCTACCACCAGTCATGCAGGACAATTTCATCCCCTTCCCATTGAACTTAAGAACTCTAACAGCAATGCTCAAGTGCATAAGTGCGTTACTACATTGAGATTATACCACAGTAGACAGTCAGAAGCCCATCCCTCCTTAATTAGAGCCACACAACAAAGGATAAAGAGACTAAGGAAGTTTATCATAGAGAGAACAACATGTGTTTAGTTTGTTGATCATCATTTAAAACGCCTGAACTAGACCTGACACAATAAAGCTTCAGTCACAGAAGGTACGCCTCTTCTATATCAGAAGAGTCCAGAAACTCATCCTCTACTGTGAGAGTACAGTACTGCAGTTAACTCTCCATATGATTTACTTTACATCTTGTTGTCACAAAGGCTGCTTTTCTTTTCCTAGGGATTTTGCACATTTTGCAACTTACTAGTTAGTGGTTTTAGAAGGAGTTGACCATAAATCATCCAAGTTGAAAGAAATGATAGGAAGTGAACCACGGAGTGTGCATTTTAACAGAAAATACACTTACGGTTTGAAAGAAGAATGCCCAAAATGTGTCTTCAGACATGTGATGTGTCTTTCACTAGGTACTGGCAGTAACGGATCTTTAGTTGGAGAGAGGGAAAAAAAAAAGAAAAAAGAAAAAAAGAATTCATCATAAATTTTAAAAAGGCAAAGCAGTGTCTTGATGAACAAAAGTCTGCTCATGGTTAGTGATGCCCAGGGCCTAGGATTTGGGCAACTCCAACGAAGAGAGAGACATCAAACTCAAGATATTTACAGAATAGAATAAAGGATTAAAAAAACAAACAGGCTCCTCAGAGACCCTGCATGAGGAGGGGAACATATGGCTTGATTAATGAGATAATAAAGCAGTGGGTATTGCAATGCATAGCTGCATTATTTGGAACATAGTTCAGTACCAGAGATATTTTACAAGGCATGCCTTTAAAAAAAGCCCCTACTGAAGTTATATTGATCAATCCAACATGGCAAGTTGCTAACAAAGTCATGATCTTGCTGCGAACACTGAAAAAACATATATAAGATCTCTGTTGAAAGTTATACTTAACATTCAGCAGCAGAAAGCATGACATTTCCATGCAGTTTTTGTCTGTGGGGCAAGCATACATTCCCTGTAATGACCATCATTGGTCAATTCCCTTGTCTGACCATCAACAACTAAGCACGTTAAAGAAACATCCTCATCCATCCCCATCTAGCAGCCAACGTTCTGCCAGGAAGACACAAGCAACTCTTCTCTTGGCTGATGCTGTCACTTCCACTGACAAAGTCCACAGTCTAATTTCCACAACCAGAGAAGGAAGCTTTCACACAGTGAGTCTGAACAAGCCAAGGCGTACTGTACCTCACTTTTCAGCCTCTTTTCTCCATTCGCTTTGTCTCCACAGGGCCAGCTCCAAAGCATTAGGTCAAGATTACCTCCAAGCCAGAATTTCCAAATAATTATACCACAGAGCAGCAGCAGTGGGACAACAGAACAAAGACATGTAGTGGAGGTACCACCTTCTCTGCTGCGTTCTGAATACCCCCCTTCAATTCTGCATGACCTCCACATTCTCAGATCAGTTTTACTCCTATTCAGCACACATAACATCTACAGATCACAGCCAGAGTCAACTATGTTTTGCCAAAAACATCTTTAAGTTTTCATCTTGCAACACAGACGAGTAGTCCTCTTAAAACCCAGATGAACTCTTTCTGCTTTAATACACCAAGTACAATATATCACTGTCCTTCCACATCTGCTTCTATGGACAGTGTATTTATTTCTTTTATATTTATTTAATCATGCACTGTAATTTAAAACATACCCAAACATTCTTCCTCTTCTTCCTCAATGCCTTCATCTTCATCACCATCTAGTACAACATTTAGTTCTGTGTCAGTTTTCCTGGCTTTATTGGACTCTCTTTCAGGCAAAACTCCTTCGGAATCATCTATGTCTTCTACAGACTGATAAGTCAGAAGAAAAAGTTATTTCAGAGTGTGAAACAGTAGGCACAGTGCATGTCTGAGCTAATATGATATAGATACACATGAATTTAAGTCTAACTTGCTCTATTGGCACATAGCACAAAAGAAAAGCACAGCTGCCAAACTACAAAATCAGTAGCATTTAACAGCCATTTCCTGGGTACCATTACAACAGTTTTTCTTCTTTGCCAAAAGGTCTTTGAAACCTAAAGGATGTTTTAATCTGTTATTTTTATAAAATCAATGGTTGAGGTTGGTGGGCTTTTTTGACTTTCAACTAGATGAAGGCACACATTTTACTCAGAAGTGACTTATGAGGGTAATCGTGAAACCAGGAATGATTGGATCCCAACGTCACCTTACACTCATTGTTTCCAAAACACGGTACTCCAAGAAACACTAACCAAACCCCTTCTACTCAAGTTAGATTTTTTTGACCAAAATTACATTTATAGACAATTGACATGCAGCATTAAGAACCATCCAGAAGAGACCTGGTCCTTTTCTAGAAGAAAATTCAACTTCTCTCCTCCCAGACCTTTTAGCACTACTTCCTATTTAGCTGTAATCAACACACTTAACCTTCCTGTGTGTACAAGCATACAAACGCTTCTGACTGCTCTGGTAGAAATGTTTAGTCACCTGACTCAAAATACATATAGTGTCAAGTAAAGATAAAGAAAAAAGCCAGGGTAAAGAAAAATAAGACTCAATATCTAAGTCTTCTTTTCAGGAAAAGTTATACCAGTAAAAACACTTTAAAAGCAGCCAGCAGATCACCAGCAGAACGTGGCTACAAAGCAATTTGACCCACAGCTCAGGTGAGCAGGACTTGCAGCACACAAACCGCCCTGTCAGCTCAACCCTATACACAAGCGTTTGAATGCATGATGCTTGGAGCAGAGCAATTTATGAACTATAATCTACACAAACACAGTAAGCTGGCAGACTAAAGATGCAGCAAGTCTAATACTAGTAAATCAAATTCTTTAGGTACCCACACTGTCATCTGTTCACCTTCTGTAAGCAACATCATTTTGGTTCATAGACCTCTCCTAAACTACACTACACTTTACTGTGACCCAAGAGCATCATCATTACAAAATTAAAAAACAAAAACCTGATGCACTCACTTTAAGCATCTCCATTTCCAGTTCTTCATCACTTTCAATGACACAGGAAACATTTTGTTCATTGTCTGTGGAACTTGCCTCCTACAAAAAAAAAAGTCCCTTCTTACCAACAAAGATATTTTTGTTTTACATACAAGCTTTTAACCTTCCATGCATACTGTAAACCATTTCTCCATAGGCTTTTACTTATTCCCAAAAACAACTAAGCACGTTCAGATCTGGTGCCTGCCAATTAAAAAAATATGAGAGAAATATTAGAACCTTACAAAGTCCTGTAGCAAGAGACAAAACCAGCAGCACCATCAGATGTGTGAAACACTTAGAACATGAAGGAAATTGTTATCTGAAAAGCACAAATCCAGATTCAGCAATCACTAGAAGGTCTGCTATTTAGACCCATGGAATAAGATGTGCTTTTGATCCATAACCAAGTTGGAGATGCTCAAGTGCAGAATTTGTCCCTGTACTGCAAGAAATTATTTGATGACATATTAGCAACTGAAAGAGGAAAGCTTATCAGACTACTTAGAGCTTCTGTATTCAGTATTAGTCCTTCCAACCACATGACTGAAGAACAACTTAGTGCTTGACCACCTCCACAACTATTTTCCAGACCAAACTCTTCTTCCAATCTATTTTAATATTCTCTCAGGAACAGAACTTTAAAATCTGGGGAGAAATTAAGGAAGAGATCACTTCCTCTGCTGAGTGTCCATGATTAATGAGGGCTTTTCTCATTACCTCAGGTGCAGCTTCGTTGAGCATTTCTTTTGCAGCCTGACGTTCCAAGATCTCAAGTTCTTGCTCAGTAATGTCTAGTGACATGAATTCATCTCTGTCTGCTATGTCCTTAGAGCTGGCTGCTGCAGTCCTGTCTTCCACAACAGTGTTACCTCTCTCTGCCTCTTCATTGCCATCTTCCTCCCAGAGGCCAGCAAGTGTAGCATCAGAGCAGGTGTTGAAGTCAACTTCAAGTTGTTTAGTAACATCAGACACTTCCACTTTCTGTGCTTCAACATCTGTTGACTTTGCTTCAAGATTAGCTGGAGTTGCACCACAGCTCCTATCCAGTACAGAAGGGGAACCTGAACCAAACAGCGTGCTTCTTAAGGCATTTACATTCACTGTTATGTCAGCTAGTATTTCTGCAGCCCTAGAAGGCAAAACAACAAAAGTTTAACCAAAATTATAAAAGCAGTTACTGTGTACATCTTAGCCACAAGCAGAACTGAGGATTCTAAAGTAGTCTGCTTTTCCAGATAATCTGGACAAAAGTTCACATATGAAGGCTGATCATTCATGTGCTACTGGCGTTTCACTTCTATGAGAAGAAAATGGAATTTCTTTACACTGAAGAAAACCTATAAAGGTTCTCCAAAAACACTGCTTATGGTATCGCCCCCATGCTTGTATCAAGTCTGCAGCCTTCTAGTAGTTTGTCACGTGAGAGTCCTCAGTATTTAAGAAAGAAGGTCTTACTTTGCATTTCAGCAAGAATAAAGAGCTTCAAAATTCCATGTCAAGCCTACTGCAATTGGACCAGTGAAAAACTATGTTCCTACATATGAAGTCAGTGTCTTCCCATCAAGTGCACTGTGCTTTCTTTTCTTGGAGTTGGACATGCAGATAACAGAGACGGCTGTTAACACACACGTATTTTGTTTTGTGGTAACTCAGTGATCAAGAACAAAATTACTCTCTCACAGGTAAAGACAGGCCAGCTAAAATCTAACCTCTGCAAATTTTCATGTTGTCCAGAAGAGTCAGGGATGTGAGAAGCCAGGTCTGTTATCTCTTCAGCCAGTGAAGTCAAGCGCTCCTTCACACCCTCTGACATGTCACCTATAAGAAGTGTCATCATAGTTATTCCACAACAATTGAGGTCTAACATCTCCACGCAAGTACCACTCAAGAACTTGCCAAGTTCTACAGATAAGACAGATTTTTCCAGTGCTTAAAAATTAAGTACATGGAATCAAGCCAAGTTTCCATATACTTCAGCATCGCATCTCTTCCAGTGGTCCATTACACGTGCTCAGAGAAAAAAATACAGAATGGGACCACTACAAAGAGATCCTCCCCCAGTACACTCTCTGGCTTTGAGAAAAGAGCTGCTGACGCAGATATGCTGACTGAACCAAAGCCAAAAAATGTGCACCTCATATTAAGGGGATAGTACTGCTACTTCAGTATAGAAAAGTAAAATTCAGCTAACAAAAAGGAAATATACTTCCTTCTGCTTCTTTTTAGGCCGGGAGCTACATGAAATACTTAACTTTGCTTATGAAGCACAGAACCAAACAAGATCTTAGAATCATTTTTCTAATCAAGTAATGCCAAGCCACCTTAGAAAATGTGGGCCCTATTTAAGAAAAGCATTACTTCATAACACATATTTGTTTGGAAGTTTTATTTCTTCTTAAACTAGAGTTTTGTCTCTGCAACAGCAGAATTGAAATTAATTCGTTGAAGTTTCCATAAACAAACTGGAATGACATCAGGAATTCTTGCCATCTCTGTATACAGCAGAAAAAAACAACATACCAAGACTGCATTCCTACATCATTATGGAAAATAGTTACACAGTATGGTAACCCAGGTCATCCAAGAGCCTTTATAGTCTGTTCCCTCTGGAAGTGATCACTAACCACCAAGAACCCAGACAACCCCGACATGAAGATACCAGGGAAAAAAAAACTGTTGAGAAATAAAATACATTGTATGTACATTGAATAAATGTACATTTATTACATACACGTACATTGAATAAATGTACATGTACAGATATATATGTATACATGTACATTGAATAAATTCTTTATGCTTTAATATATAATTTACCTCTTCTTACACAAAATAATTTCCAGTCACAGTTATTCATATTTTTCAGTTTTTGATAAATGATGAAGCCAGCCTGCAAAAGAAAGGAAAAAAAGTTAGCACTCGGTACTCTGCTGCAAAACAACATCTTAGAGACTAAACAAAAAAATTCCAAGAATTAATTCAACAAACCATGGTACAAATAGTCTGAGTTGTTGACCCGTGCTGTACAATGGTCAATAGTCTGCCTTACTGCTATGCTTATGGCAATCAGGTCAGGTTTTACAGAACACTTCACAAAAGGCAAAGTCCTGACTCAGGATCCACGCTGCAGTGGGTACTCTTATACAGATCCCAGCGTGGTTATCTTACAAAGTTTGCTGCAAATACAGAGCTCCAAGTACCCCACTCCCCATCTCACCATCTGCTCCACCTCATGCAGATTTGATGTAGTGCTCCAAGAGAGTATCTAAATCTACTAAGATAGATTCTGTGTGCTTAATATTTCCCTTGATATGAATAATAATTTCTAACAAAAAAAAATAATACAGCCTGAAGCCAGGAATGTGCTAATTAGGCCACACGTGTTAACCAAAGCATCTTAAAGAGGAAACAGAAAGAAAGAAGTTACTCCCTTGTGTCTTCCTGTGAGGCTCCAAAAGGCCAGCCAGGTGAATAGAGCATAGCAGGACTGGAAAAAGCTGGATACAGCAGCTGCAGAAAGCACCAAAACCAGAGCTCCTTTCCTGGGTTTTAACAGGTGCTAAACCCTACACAGTTTAATATTTAACTAAACTAGAAAATATGCAGTGTTTCCTGAGTCAGGAAACAAAACAGGCCACTGTCCCACTTGCCTTCCTCTGTCTAACCTGAAAGGATTTTATTTTGCTGCCATAAAGAAGAGTTTTCTCCCTGTAAGCAGGCAGCACCCAGCAGCACACTGCTAAATCCCTGCGCAGAAGTGCAGGAAAACTATGCTGTTTTCAGAGTGGCGACAAAGCAGAGACTTCTGTAGAGCTACAGAAATTCAAATGCAAGTAAATCACTCTTCCTGGTAACCATACTATGGTTCTTCTGTATTAGCCACTGGAGAAGGATGTATTTCTTCAAAGTTGCTTATCTCACACATTTAACAAGATTTTGGTTCATAAGGAGCTAAAGAAAGTTGACCAAAACTCCCAGTAGAAAACACATCCCAAAGTGCTAAAAAGCTACACCGAATACCTGCAGACAAGGGAACCAAAAAACAGTGACCTACTCTTCACTTCCATAAGCTATTATTGTACTTAAATACACATCAGTCACGCTACACCTATGTGGGAATAATCACGCTGTAAGCATTTAGGCTTACTCCATACAGACAGATGTACAATTCACCTGACTCACTTCCCTGAAGTGAGTTCAAATGGACAGACACCCCTCAGACAGACTTGTTGGTGCCCATGTTACTTGCCACGTTCAGAGCACAGCAGAACTTCCAGAAGCTCTGCTTTGTGAATAGACTTCAATTGAAGAAGCAAATCTTGCAACATCAGGAAACAGTAATAGGTGAGGATCTCACATGAAGCTCAAGGCTACTGTGGGATTGGGTTTCTTTCTTCCACCTACATTCAATTTTCTAGGCGAAATATTCACAATATCCACTTTGAGAGATCTCAGCAACAAGACAGGTTACCAAGTCAGATACAAGCAGTACCATCTTCAACAGAGAAGATACTATGAAGCTCTGGATGAACACTGAGGTTTAAAAACTTAAGACAGACAAGGAACCGGACAGCAACCTACTTAGTGGTGTTTCCACCTTTAAGCATCCTATATCCACAGCGGGCCTCAGAGCCTTCCTATATTCAATTTGTTACATTCTGTAGCAGAAAGACGCTAAGGGCACATTAGAGAAGGAATTCATTGATATGGGTGGAATGGTGATGTCTTCTTGTACATACATAGGCATCTGTAGCTGCATACAGTTTTTGGTCCTCGTTGAGTGGAAATTCTTCCCAGTTACTGCAGCGAACAGACTTATCTTTCAAAAGCTGCTTGCCAAAAAGGTGTTTTATCAGACCATTTAGACTCCATATCTCCTTGCACTTCAGCTGGGGAAAGAGGAAGAAAAAAAAACAATGGAGGACTTGTTTAAAGGGGAAAGCAGTAAGATCTGGCAGAACGTACCCCTCAAAGGGGCAAAGTGTACTTAATCCCTCATTAGAAGCAAAGAGCTCTGGGTTAGGCAGAGCAAACTAGTTTCTCAAATAAGAAACTCTTCTCCAGGCCTAATTATGCTCTCATCATATTAAAATATAGTTTGGCCATTTGAAATTTGTACTTCCCTGCTCTGAAACTGTATTGTTTGAGGACATACCTACATTGTCAAGCTGGAAAGAGGGCATGAGGGCCGGATGAGTCTAGACAATGTGAGGTGGTACCAAAAATAGGAAATTTTGCACAATGTAGTCTCTGAGTTGATAAAATAAAAGCCATAGACTTAAATAGCAACCTCTCTCTCCTTCAGGATTTCTCTAATATTTGCCTAATTAGAGAAACTCAGTATCAAACACCAGCAATTTATTTAATATAAACACAGGAATATTTAAGTCTGCCTGTAGGCATTTTGTCATCTTTTGCAAGTCTGAAACCAAGTGCCAGCAGAAGAACGCAGTTACAAACCACACTAACCATTATTCAGTGCGCTGGGAAGCAGATCATCAGAAGTCTCTAGAAGTCACCCCACCACACTGCTGTTTTCAATTGCTTTTGTAATCATATTTGTCAATCACAGTTGCTAAGTGCTATTGTCTCAATAGCCAGTGAGGAAAAGTTTCCTTCAGACCCCAAGGATCCAGGACTCCCGGGCACAGCCTTCTGCTATTTCAACTTGCAAAATATGCAGAACTGTCGAGCAAACAGCAGCATTATCCGCTCATCCCCTTAAATCTGGTATAAAAAAAACCCCCAACACCTACCAACTGTTCATTTTAGGTTCTCCCAAGCCCTCCCCCTCGCACTGTGCCAGTATGTACAACCCTATTCTTTGCTCTCTCAAGCTTCACTTTCAAGTTTATTTTTGGTTTGTTTTCTCTTTAGCAGAAGACTTTAAAGTTGCTATCAGAGATCACGCTGCTCATCTTCATAACAAATTATCCTGGAGTCAGATACTGGGATAAAATTAAAGAAAAAAAAAACAGAGGCTGGATCTCTGGAACTAAGGAAATTCCAACTCTGAAAAAAAAAATAAAAACACCAACCCAGCTCCTTCTGTTCCTTGAGCAAAAAAAAAAAAGTTTGATTTGTACAACTTCCAGCCTACTAGGAACTGAAACTTCAAGGTGGTTTATATGGAGAGCACTACCACAAATGCTGATCATAGATCACATCCCTCTCTCCCCCACTGTAATTTAATTATGAAGGGTGCCTAAAGCAGAGAATAGAGAAAGGTGTAAGTAGCATTATTTCTATGCTTAAATCTCCATCCTCCACCAGGAAACTCCAATTGTTGCTTTTATCCTACCAAACAAAAAAAAATGCACATAAGAAAAGAGAAGTGCACAGAGACACCAAGTACAGGTAAGGAAAAGCCTTGCATATACAAGAAGTCAGAAAAGCTTGAAGGGACAGGCTAGAAATAAGAATGGCAGGAGGATTTGGAAGATAATGAACCTTTTGCTCTCTTCCTTAATTAAGACAGAGAATATCTCCCTATATTAAATTCTATCTAAACAAAATCCACCTAAACTGCAATTCAGGTGTGCCAAACACTACACTACTTCCAAACAATGGGCCATCAGGCACTAGAAACTGCATCCACATGAGCGTGAAGGCAACATCAACTTCACAGTCATGGGAACAAAGATACTTCCATGGCTCCAGATCACGTGGCAAACACCTCTGCACAGAGGAGTTGAAGGAAGACCTCAATGCTTCCTCCCAGCACCAAGCAAGCCATGGCAGGAAGGCTGACTCCCTTCAAACAGGCACCAGTCCTTCACTGTCTCCATGGCACTTTTTGCATCTTATTTGAAAGGTTCAGCTGCTGCTGGGATAACTACATCATTGCCAGAAGAACCCTGACTTGATGCAGTCGGGCAATTTCTGTCACTAACAAGTAAAGAAAACACATCTGTAGCTGAATTAAAAAGCCATACCTTGTAAATGCAAAAGATGAAAAGGCCTGAAAGGGGACGAACGTTCATTAAGAACTGTCTCGCTGAAAGGCGGCATATAGTTGTGCAGACTTTCTTGAGAGTTTAATTATTTTTTTTAAAACAGTTACATCTCTGCTTTATTCTACAGAATACATTTGCTATCAGAATTGAACTCCTACAAAGACAAGAAAGCCTCTTTTTGCGTAGCACAATAACAAGATTCCCTCCCACAACAAAAAGGTTTAAGTTTTACTTTCTCATTAGCAACGTCAGCCAGCTCCACAAAGCTCTTCAGTTTGATTTCAAAGTCACTCATCAGCTTCCATTGATCTCCCTCAATTCCTACGCCAACCTTTTTAATTGTTTCATCTTCGAGCAGTCTTTTGAGTCCCTTGGGAAAACCTAAAATAGATTAAGCCCAAACATCAGAAACTAAATACTAGAAGATGCCAGAAAGTCTAGCGGAAATGACAAAATCCTTTAAAGGCCACCTGCAAAAACCTGTGCTTTTAGAGGAAAAGTCCTAAAAGTTGCTCTGCTTATATAACTCTCTGGAATGACCAGGAACACCAAGCGTTTATACTATATCATCTGCAGACAAGCAGGAATGAAATATTCAAAATACACAAATTCATTTTGCACCTGAAAACAAATCAAGTGAAAAAAAAATCAAACAACCTTATTCCATTTGTATTACATATTGTTAAACCACGTAACAAAAAGACAACCTCTAATTAGAAGTATATTAATTCTCAGAATTGTATGTTTGTGAAACCAAATGCAGTATTATTTTCTTAGAAGCCCAAGGGAAAAAAAAAAAAAAGAGAAAATAAGAAATGGAAAATTATCAAGAATCCTCCTGATAAATACATGTACTTTTTGTCCTTTACACACAGTTCAAGGACTCTCCTCTCTCTTCCTCCTGCAGAAGAAAACACTGGGATTTTTGCAACAAATAAGGTCTTCTCCAACTGGCTAATTCTGCCAACATCTGCATTTCTGTAGATCAAATGTTTTCTGCAAATTAATCAGAAACTGGTTCCTGCAAAAAGGATTAGCATCTCACCCAGTTCGAAGTGCATCTTCCATTGGCAAGAAGAGAAATTTTAAAAAGTGATTCAGAAAGAAACACCATCTTCTGCTGTAACACACAGTAACCCACATGCAACCACACTCAGCATCAATATACAAACACCTTCGCTCTTAGAATCAAAAGCATTTCAGCTCTTTATGACTCCTTTTCCCTTTGCTTCCTTGCCTCAAATCTTTTTCTTTTGTGTACTTGTACCCTTCTGCCTCCCGGATTGAATAGCCTCCAGCAATTAAATTTTCCACCCCATTTGCTATAAATGACAAAGGATTGAACACCGACATTAAAATTATCACTATTATACCTCAGCATGCACACCCCAGGGAAATCAGAGACATCTCACAGGCATAGTTTCAATCCAACATTCAAACCAAAGGTTATAAAATTGCAGCCTCCTTCCCTCATTCCTATTTTCTCTATTTGGAAGCTTTTATTCACAACCATAATGAATTCAGATGCTGTTGAGCACACCCTCTCCTCTCCCCACAGCTGCATCACACCAGGTATCCAGTATTCTTTCTGAAAACCAATGTCACAAACACAGGTATTAGGAACAAACCGCACGACAGCCATCATTTTTGAGGGTTTTTGTTATTGAAGCCAAATAAAAAAGAAACACAGTCTGCTAAATTTAGGTCCATTGTTTATTTTGGCACTAAACAGGAAACTCATTATATGACCAGGAAAATAAATTTTTAAAGCCAAATTAAAATATTCTTTCCTAAATAGAGAAAGCAAACCTCAAGTAAGATTCTTTTGCCCTGTTCAAAACCTAAAACACTGTACGACAGTACACGGGGCAAGGCTTGGGCTAAGCTCTCTTTGATACACATAGGCAATATTCAAAGAATGAATCCTCTTATTATAGGTGGGAAAAGAGAGCAGGGGGAAGGATTTTTACTAGTCAACATAGTGTGAAGCATCAGCTATTGCTTAAGTTCAGACTTAATCACAAGAAACAGAGGGCAACTCACATCCTAACAAATAAGAAGAGAGGAAGTACAGTACCTGACATTGAAGAGATGTGAAACAAGTAACACTTCTCCTCAGTTACACATATCTGGATTACAGCTACTTTCGCCATTTTTCCTTTAGTGTAAGATGGAGGCCATTCAATATCAAATCCAACAGCAGCCCCATCTGATAAACTCTGCCTAAAAAGAAACAGATATTCTTCACTTTTAACTGTTCTTCTACCACTACTTAAGATATCAGGCTCAAGTCATTTTAGATAAAGATGAAGAGAACCACAGCCAGTGCGCCTTTCCTTTAGTATGCACAAGGCGCATAAAGTGTTTTATAATCAAGACCGTAAGGAGGTAAAATTCATGTTGATCCCAAAAGTTACCAGAAACCCTTCAAACCTCAGCAGATCTTACTGCATGCAGACAGTAGTACAGAAAACCGCAGGAAATAGTCAGGCACTAAAGGTGATGGAATAGTTTATACTCCCTCAAAAGTTTCTTCTTTGCTACCCCATTGGTCTAGAAGGTTCTGTATAGATTTTTTTTGCCCCCAGTAACACAAGCTGTGTTATGCAAAAAGGGAGGGAAAATATAATCTATTTGCATCATCCATTTGCTATTTTCCCCCCCCCAAACATACAGTCCCCAGTTATGAATTAACATACAACCCTGATTTCTTACAGTTTACACTTTCCCATGAAGTCACTGAAGTTCATGGAATTATCCATACTGCAAAAGGCAAAGAACCTGCATTAGAGCCCTTCCTGCTTAAAGGGACAGCAAAGTTCAGTGATGGCATTTCCCATGAAAAGAACTATCACTGCATAGCCCAACAGAAAGGTGCTTTTAAACCACCACCCGCTGTAGAGAAGCTACAGATCTCTCTCACAGGTACCATTCACAATCATGAGAAATGGATTCAGTGTGTGCTTGCAACCAGTAAGATGCATTTGCCACGTGTAACAAGACAGCCAAGATGACCAGATGTTTTCTCTGGCTGAACTGTTCACCTCTGGACATATCGACTGTACAATCAGCCAGGAGACGGAGACAGAGACAGGAGCCAAGTTCTTTTCAGAAAGGAAAAAGCACTCAAAAAAAAAAAAGGAAGAAAGAAAGAAAAAAGTAGAATAAGAGCTATTACCTGATATCTTCTGAGAGAAGGGAACAGTCACTGGCTTCATAGCTGTACACAACAGAGCCGCAGAACTTCAGGAATGGCAGCCCATCTTCCAAAACACTCCTCTGAATGGCAGACTTCTGTCAAACAATGTTTGGAAGAAGCTAAGTTTCTGGCCACATCTCACCTTACCACAGACACATCAGCAACCGCAACCACTGCACGAGCCTTTAATGCTGTATCCCAACAGGGCTGGCACCAGCGGTTACAGAAACCCTGCAGCAGAACTGTGCTCCTCACACAGGGCCAGCATCACTGACAACTAACAGTGACATTACCCCTCTATAAAACCAATCAGGTTCATGCCCCAATTTCTCTGCTTAGCTCAAAGCATTCTGACTGATATTGGGCAGGCTGAGTTTTCATTTCAATTTAACTGAGTTGGATGCTTCCTTCCAAACAGTTTCAGTAGCTTTCCAAGAACATTTTTGACATCCATTTTGACATCCATTATCCCACCTCAGCACTACTTCAAATGCTGTAATACCTGCATACTCCAAATCTGAGGAATAAAATAATCAAAACGAGACAATAATTTGTTAAGTCGTTTTTCAAGTCATTTAAATCCAGTCAGACTAAAGTCCTCTGAGGCATCTCTATTTCAGTACAGCTTGTATGCAATAGCTGCTACCCATTTCCTTGGTCCCATGCTTCAGCCATCCTACTTCACTCAACATTGTCAAGTGCCTCACATGTTGTGTCTGGTAAAGTTACACAAGTAAACTCCACAGATTTAAAACTAAGCGTAGTATTTAAAAGGACCAATATCCTCCATCAGCTGATGAATACTGGTTGATTAACTGAAGCTTTAAGTACACAAAGATGAACTATAACACTGCAGTTAGTGTTCTCCCCCACTTTTAGAAGTGTTTTTAGTAAAAGTTATAGACTGATAAACTTACTTGAACTGCAAGACTCCCAATAGCATTGAGCTGCCTGAAAAACCTTTACATTGGTTAAAAGTATGCAAATAAACCGTATTTGCAATTAGTGACATCATAGCCAAGTACCACACAATAACACTCAAAGAACAAAACAATCTTGTCAAAAGAGGCCACAAAACAGGTTATAATACAGTTTCAGAAACACTAAGTTGCCTGCAAGAGGGACATTCTGTAACAAAGATACTGCCAATTTTATGCTCGCACAAAAAAACCCAACATTTCCTCCAGTTAATGAAGGGTGAAAGTTTAATCAAAACCCATCCTCAAAGAGCTTGTTGAGGCAGGCTGCCATTGTATTCAGGCGGTACCACAGCCAATGAAACTCATGTTGGTTTTAACCGACATTTTTTAATATCTATGCTACTAATTTTTTACTCCCACTTTATAGAAGGAAAACTGCTGAACTGAGTCTTCCATTTCTCTCTCATTAATTACTTTTCTAATTGTCAAAGCAGTTTCAGATGTTACAGGGGGAACTTCTAGTTGGAAATTTAAAACTGAAACTGCTTATATATGCAGAAAAAAAACCATCCAAGGACACATTAACATTCTTGGAACACCAGATATTTCAACATAATCTCAATGAGCAATTAATTCTTCTGAAAACTCTGAAATAATGAATGCATAAAGGCAGAGGGCCTTACCAGAACCAACTCCCCTGTCAGACTGCAACTTCAGCTCTCAAATTAAACATGAAAAAATCTCCAGTCCTTGCTGGTGTACAGCCCACAACGCTGGGTGAGCAATGCATCAAAAGCTCCCTTATACTTCAAGTGTGTTTGCTAACAAGATTCAGGTTGTCGTGAAGAAATTTCAACAAAGGTCATAACAGCAACCTTTGGTCTATATATGGTATTTTAATTTAAAAGGAAAAAAAAAAGATACTTAAGAGACTTTAACAAGCTAACTCAACCAGTAGCAACACCTAAAATTAATTACTGCTTCTAGGACAAAATGGCTGTAAACATTCACAAATACCAGAGGCACAATCTTAACTAAAAGCACCTTGTCCAACACTACATTATTATGCAGCCTGCAACGAACTATATTTTCCCCACGTGATGACGTACCTTTTTATCACCCAAAACTTGGTTTTCTGTAAGCATCCACTGCGGGTATTTATTCTGCAGACTAGTAGTTACCGGATCCGTTTTATTCATTTTTCCACATTTCTTTTACATCAAAAGAAAAGAACAACAACAACAAAAAAAAATAGAAGTCAATAGTTTGCATAAAGACAAGCGGTTACTATCATCAGGCCAGAACAAGGTTAAAGAGGATCACTACCTTGAACTTAAAATGGTCTATCTATGAGAGCAGATATTTGCAGAGCTGCCCACGTAAAACAGTGGAAGAGCTTTACATGTTATTTTCTTGTTCACACATCAGTAAGAAAAACAAGAAAGAAAGAAACAAAAAAAAAACAACAGGAAAACCTCTTAAAGTCCTTCTGGGAAAGACAGTTCAGACTAGTTTTATGGAGATCAGCGACTTGGAAAGGAAAAGTACATCTACTGCTGTCTCTGGTCAACACAGCTCTTGTTAACTAGAAAAACTTATCTGGTGTTTTAGATACCAGCACAGGAACCAGTCAGCTAGCTTAAAAGCAGCCAGCTGTACTTGGTAACAAATGAAGTCAGAAAAACTCAAACTCAGAGCAAGATCAGACTCATGCAAACGTTGCCCCAAGGCCTGTATTCCCCGTACAGCACCTCAGGGCTGTGAGCCCACAGTCAAGATAAGAAAAAAAACGGAAAACAACCATGCAGAATTTCTTGGGCAGACTACAGCCAAACAAGGCACAGGCTGCTGGGCTCTCCAGTGCAGACTGGATGATGGCTGAGGTTACTTATGAGTTTGCCAGCCCCAGATTCAAACAAAACCAGTTCACCAAGCAGAGGCAACCTGTCCCCAGGGTACCAGGAAGCAGGGTGCATCCCCTGGAACTGGAAGGCACTCCACAGAGAAGTTAGAAGATATTTAAGTCAGAAAGACACACCATCTGAAACAGCAAGATTTTCAGCCCTGACGACTGGGGCTTTATCTCATGGAAGCAGAGCAGGATTTCCCAGTTGTGAGCAAATTATGACTAGCTCAGAGCTGTTTCATTTTCTTCCTGGACAGCTTCTAGTGTGATTTAGAAACCCTCCTGGAGATGGAGCGAAACAGTTCACAAAGAAGAATTTTCTCATCCTACTTCTTCCCACTAGTCCCCAGGTGCTCAATGCACTTGTACAACAAAATTAGACCAGTACCATCTTTGTAAGATCATACTTTCCAGCCACACTTCCTCACCAACAAGAAAGTAGAAATCCTAGGCAAACTGGGCTGTTATGATTCTTCAATACTCAAAATCACATTTTGATATTTTTTAAAATTAATTATGTAGGCTAGACAGAACTTTGGTTATCGGTCTGCTCCTGTGGTGGCTTAACCAAATATCATCATCTCAAAGGCCATTTCAAAAAGTATTTTAACACTAGAACAGTCACTGAATTGCCACTAGCAAGATGCCTCAATTACAGTCAACTTGTTCCTGGGAACTGCGATTGCCAGAAACAAGAGAAAAGCAGCAGAGGCTAGAAACAAGGAAAGGACATCCTGAAGCACCAGCTGTCACCCCACAGCTCTAGCAACACATTTTCCCAACACCACCTAAAAGTTCAAGAGTGCTTCTGGTAACTACACCAGGAGTAAACACTGCTCACCACAGCATCACCCACCTTATTGGAATCATAAAACAGTTTGGGTGGGAAGGGATCATTAAAGGTCATCTAGTCCAACTCCCCTGCCATAGGCAAGGACATCTTCAACTAGATCAGGTTGCTCAGAGCTCCATCCAACCTGACCTGGAACACTTCCAGGGATGGGGCATCCATAGCTTCTCTGGGCAACCTGCTCCAGTGTCTCAACACCCTCACAGTCAAGAATTTCCTCCTAATACGTAATCTAAATCTTTCCTCTTTCAAGTCAAAATTGTCACCCCTCATCCTATCACTCCACTCTCTGATCAAGAGTCTGTCCCCATCTTTCCTGTAGCCCCTTTAGGCACTGGAAGGGGCTGTCAGGTCTCCCAGGAATCGTCTCTTCTCCAGGCTGAACAACCCCAACTCTCTCAACCTGGCCTCGCAGCAGAGGTGCTCCAGCCCTCTGAGCATCCTCACGGCCCTTCCTTAACTTTCTCAGAGTTAAGCCACGAACCTGAACTTGTGAGTGCAGAGCAGCGCATGACAAACCCCCGAGGACGACAAGACCCACTCTACGTAAGGACGGCTCCCTGAGGCACAACAGGCAGCACCTGCAGCAAAGTCTTCTGGCAGCGACTAAAGCGCCTTCATTCCTCAGGGGGAAGCCGGCAGCCCCACCGGACAGTACGGGAGGAACCCCTTCGGAGCGGAGGGGAACAGCTTCACCCCGCCTTCCC
>VZRU01004197.1:7943-42393 GCA_013398155.1 Pedionomus torquatus
AAAAAATAGTCTTCATTTCGCCAGGGATAGAAACTCCACTAGTTCAGCCAAGAAGAAACAAAACGTATGAGCTGATGAAGGCCAATCCCTACATGTTCACATCATTAAAAAAGGTTTTATACAACATAGTCAAGTAGAAGGTTTAAAACAGGTCTCCATTCTCAAGTGTCAGTCTCAATAGCTGTGGTCACTTACAGAACTTCCTCAAGGGAAAATAACACCTGTGTTAGAGATGATAAAGTAATCCAAATGACTAGACTTTACAAATATGTAAGTTCTCCCTCTACTTCTGTCCCTCAGCACATATTACTAAAAAAATTGTTGTGCTGTCATCTACTGTTTTTTACTAGAAGATGCTCCCCTGGCCTCAGGCAAACTGTCTGCTTTAGATACACAAAAGGCAGCTACTTCAACCTCATCTTCCTTCCTCTCCTCACTAGCAGTAACTAAAACCAAAAGCCTGTTCCAGTCATTGGTCCTGACTCTGAAGCAGAGCTGTTATATCTTCACGTACAAGATTAACGTAGCAACACAATTGTAAAATTTAAAAGAAAAAATACTCCTCTGTTTTTTCATTAAGTGTACTGTGTGGTGCAAGTGTGTATAATCCAGCAGGGACCTCTGAAGGAGCATCAGGGCTACACTGAACAATTCTGAATGCAACGGCTGATGGTTAACAGCAGTTAACAGGACAGCACAAGACAAGCACTGCAGTGTTGTACCTGAACATCCCCACTGACCTGCCACCTGGAATCTGATTCATTCTCCCATGGGTGAATATTTATACAGCCCACTGGCTTTAAGGATAGTACCACTAAAGCCTGAGCTACAAGAACCTTCTTCTATATCTTTCCAAATAAAGGAGCACATTTTTCTTTTGTCACACTAAACAAAGGAGGCATGCTGAATGTTCACTTCCAGAAAAGACTCCAAGTACTATAAATGCGTTCGAAATCGAAGTCAAGTTGCAATTCCACATCCAAATACAAGTCAACTCCTTTGAGACCTGGGGAACACGGAAAAGCCACCCCCAGCTCAGACCAACACTTCTCCTTGGCACCCCTCCCCAAGCGCATGTGTTCAGATGTGTTTATCTGGGAAGGCTCAGGTCAGCCCTGTGCCGTAGGAGCATCTCCCGCAGCTGGAACATCCAAAGCAGGTAGCACTCCATGTTGTAAACTGCTCATGCAGCAGGACTGAGAAAAAGGCATCTCCTGGTCACCGGCTGTTACCGACCACAGGAAAATGAAAATACAGCATCTCCGCACCTGTTCACCTGATGGTGAAGGAAGGAAAAGCCATTACCAAGTGACAGGAGACGAAAAACCAAAATCCACTTCAGCAACTCATCCCAGCACTGGTGATTAATCTCACACTCCCACAGCCTGATGCACATTAACCAGATAATTAATAATTTCTTTAGGGACTCCAGCTCGGCAACTGTTTTATCAACCTGCACGGCATTAGGAGAGAAATGCTGCATTTGTGATCAAACTGCTGGAACTACGAAAATGTTCTGCAGGAACAGTAAAAGCTTCAGAGCAATCTGTGAGCCCAGTTTTACAAGTAACTGTAACATATGTGCAGAAATCAAGGCTGCTCCTTTGTCAGTGCAATCACAATTCAAAATCTAAGCAAGATCAGCATAATAAGAATAATTAACAGCTATGCCCAACTCCCATCCAGGCCTCGTCTTTCCCCAACACAAGTGCTTTTCAGTGTGTTATTTACTTTTTAAAGACATTTTGCCTCACACAGTAACATAATATGTTCAATCATGCACTTCCACTATCCTTGGTATGGATAATAAATCAGATCCATTTACCTGAACTTGAAAAAGGTTATGTATTTTAAAACAAAACAAACAAAAAACCCAAGTGTCACGAGATGTCCAAATTCTATAAGCCAAAGGCTTTCAAGCAGTTCATCGAGGAGCACGGCAACATTTAGCATAGCTCTTGCTAGCAATTTTTTGCCATCCTCTGTGCACTCATGCTCCATGTTCAAGGACAGAGTCATACAGGATCAGAAACACATTATCGAAGTGCTGGCACCACATTATCTCGCCCAGCACTTAAAAATGGACTGCTGAGAAAAAATCATGGTAAGTATTCTTTCAGATATTAAACTCTCCAGTGTGTTAGATATATGTCAGTGTCAGGTGATTGAGAATGACTGATAATTAATAAATCACATCCACGGAGAGTGACCGGGTATTACTTCTTTCAGCTTCTGAAAAGAAGAGCTATATTCACAGTTCCACCTAAAAAACGTTATCTTTCCAAAAGAAAAAAATCTTGTGGAAGTGCTGCTAGCAAGGAGGTGCTTCCTCTTCTCAACGGCTTCAAAACAGTAAGCTATTTGAGTTGCTTTTCTACTAACAATTTATTGTTATCATTACTGTGCAGGTAAAGGAAACGGAGACGCATCACGTGTGAGTGTCTTGAAGCCTCCACACCACAGACTGGGTTTCTAAATGAAGTCTTAGCCAGTCCTTTCATCACAAAACTATTCTTCCACCTGAGAGAAAGCTGCAGCTTTTGGCTACAGCTCAGCAGAGTATCTGCCTTCTAAAAGATATTCTGGTCTTAGGACTCCAGTCCTGGAAAAGCACCCGTGCAGAGCTCCAGCGATAGACATGCACATCTGCCCACACAAGTGCAATCGCAGGACTGGGCACATGCGTCTTCCAAAATGATATGCTTTCTCCAAAGTCTGTTCTAAGACTAGCTTAGTAATAAAGAGCGCATTTTCTTTTTGTACATAACATGGCTTAATTTGTTTTTTCCTTCCATACGATGTTAACTATGACGTAATATAGCAGGATTTTAATCGTCCACTTTATATGACCCTGCTTGCTGTATTATTTCAGCTCCTTCATTTTCATAGTGTCAGTTACAATTATTCCATTAAATTAAATCCTTTTACAAGCATCTTTCTATAAACACACACCAGAGATAACATAGCCACATGGTGAGGATTCACAGACTACAGTAAGCAGATTACACCTGCCTTGATTTTCTATGTAGCTGTCGGCAGAGTATATTCTCCCCTCAAACTGCACGCAGAAGTCCTCATTAAAGCTACAGGGAAGAATAATTACAGAACAGTACATTGCAGTTTACCAATTGGTCTTGCATACATAACGGTCTATGAAAGAAAAATTGCATCCTCCAACAGCTGGGAAAATCTTTAAATTGTCATTATTATTATAACAAAACAGCCAACATTTTAAACTATCCAATAACTTTCCTTCTGTATACAAAGCAGACAGAGATAGGTGATTGAGCCCAAAAAGGTTGTGATGAGACTACCAATCCATAAATATAATTATTTTTCCCTTTGCAAACACTGCATTTCCCAACCTTCTCTTCTACAGCAAGATCCCACCCTCATGAGAAATTATGCTGACTGCAGAGTAAACCCTGAAATAAAATGGGAGGTTTTCTGGATCTCCTAAGCCCTGCCATTGGGTGTTAAGCATCACATTCCTCTACATCCCCACTGCTCAATGAGGAAATGGGCGAGTCTGTCAGCTCCCTGTCATCCTTCTCCCACTAGCCAGGGGAGAGGACGGTTGCAACGGAATCTTGTTATCTCCAGCCACATCTGAGTCTTTCTTCCAGTCCTCAGCACCACCACCAGGCCTTCTTGCTTGGCAGCTGGCTGCTAGATACCCCATCCAGACTGTGCAGAAAAAAAGCAACCCCCTGGTGTTTCTATCACTGGCCATTTACACTCAGGGACGAAGCATCCAGAATATACTGAAGTGATACTGTGGAATATCAGGAAGGCTGACTTTTTGCCCAGGTTGATAGTTAAGATCTCTAACCTGCGTTTGTGTTAATGGATAAAAGGCAAATACATTTTTTGATTTAGATGCCATTTGCCTTCCAAGATTCCAATAGATAGGACTCTAAGCTCCACTCAGCATCCAAACCCATCTCTTTTCAGGCACCGTTACTCAATATCAGTTCTTACTCCTCACACAACAGATTACATAAGGAAAAAAGCACAGACACAGGAAAAGCCAAACTCTTCTGATATACCAGACTTGTCAGCTTTGCTAATTTTTCTTGCTAGATGAGAAGCAAATCATCCTAAGCATGTATTCAGGCCCCAGCTGGACATCCTGGCATGCTCTCCTACTCTGCTTAAACCAGGAGCAAAGAGCTAAGGAACTGCAGCGACAAGAGCACATGTAGCTGGACCAGTCCAACACATTCTGGTTCTCCCAAAAGATCTTCACACGATGAAAGACTCTAAAAGAGACCTTTCTGTATGGCCACCTTTTTCCAGGTCTGAAGAACGGTGCACGCAGGCCACCTCACCTGTAGAGGAACACTTGCCATGTAAACGTGTCTAATTGCTAGCAGCATTAAAATCACTGAGGAACAAAATTGCTCTGTGAAACAGCTTTCAGTACCAGCACTGCAAATGACTTGCTGCTGCACTTTACCCAGCTGCACCTCCCAGACGAGCTGGCACGCTTCAGGCTGTCTTCCAATCTCTATCAGCTCGTTACTTGTAACAGGGACACACTGGTGACAGAAGCTGAGCGGAAAACCAAACGGAGCAGAGCCTGTCCGGGTGGGCAGCCTGCAGCCAGGCCAGTCGCTCCTGCAGACCAGGAAATCTTTGGGTTTCTCTTGGAGAACTCCCCATCTGCAAGGCTGCCGGGCAAGACAGCATTGCATACTCTGGGGTTAATTGGCTGCAGGCTAAAAGAGATCACCTGGTCTGACCTCCTGTGCAAATACTGGCCATTAACTTTCACCTATTTAAATACTGCTTTACACTCAATAACTGCCTTTTTTTTTTTTTTTAATTAGCAAGTTCAGGTAGAGGCAATTCCTGGACACCTCAATCACTGCTTACCTTCCTCAGAAAAAAACAGAAGAAAACAAGAAAATAAGTATAAACATCCTTTGTCTCTGCAGCAAGTCTCACAAATATTGCAAATGAGTTCCTCCAGCTGCAGAAGGGGCAAAACCACCCCACAGTGGCCACCAAGAAGGATGTCCTCCACCAGGAGCTTGGCAGTAAAGACCAGTGATGACAACACATAGACCCAAAGGTATTTTGTTCTGGCTTTTGCTCTGCAAAGAGGAGGCTCCTGGGGCTTAGTTCCCACTTCAACTCTCCCTCACAGCACAATCTCATATACAGAAGTCAAAGGTAGTTTTGCCATCAACTGTCACAGTAGCAGAGTTTAGCCCCTTGGGAATAGTTTCCATGACTTCACTACTTCTGGACATTAATCAACTAAAACACATTAAGTAATTGAGTAACACATTAAAAATATAAACACCTCACAGAAACTGTGGCCTTTAATGATTAAGTATTATAGGTCTGTAAAAATCTTTTCCTTTTACTACCCTCCCCTGATACTACTGACCACGCTTATTCAAATCATTCATTTAGAAGTATTCTGTAACAAAACAATGATTAATTATGAAAATATATTTCCCATGATTTTTTGGAAGAATTGTGTCCAATGTGTCTTTATAAAATACTGTATTTCCACTTTCCTGTTCTTACTAGAAAAAAGTCAGCCTGGCAAATGAAGAAAAAACAGGTATAAGACTACTGCTAACTAACCCATAATATACAAGATTAACTGGAAATCGCCAGATTAGGAACCTGTTTCTCCTGAATGGAGAGGGAAGGGTGAACCATATCCACCACAGACAAAAACACTGAAGAGAAAGGGAAGAAATAATCATATTGAATGGAGAAACCTGTCACAAATATTTCAGTATATCAGGACTCTGACTACGTATCAGAGAAGAGAAGCCCTGATCAAGTCACATGCCCTTTACTACAGAAGATAAGATCAAAAGGATTCAAAGGAAACTGATGGTGACAGTTTCTTCATTTGTATGCAATGTGACATACCAGATCCAAACTGCTGGCTATTTTTTGAACTATTTGTCAGGGGAGAGAAATGATTATTTTCTTTTATATCTTACTTTTAAGAACTCTTAGCCATTTGGGGGTTCTTCCCCCTGCTCTGTGTCCCACCGCCCTCTCTTGTTTTTTTTTTTTTTTTTCATTTTCAGCTAGGATTCAGATGGTCATCTTTGATGTAATATTTTTACTTTACATCAGAATAGCTATGCCAAGCTTCAGAAAGGCAATTGAATACAGAGAATGAAAAGGATGACATCACTTCAAACATGAACTTTTAATAAAATTACCCTCAAGAAACCTCCCTTGTGATTATTTTTTTTCACCCTGCATCTTCTTTTTTACTCTTTCCATGTGCTTGCAATAATTCAAGTTATTGCAAGGCCAGTGTCTATAATTGACTCTGAGCGACCAACTACACACAAGGAGTATTTCTCCCTCTTTCTCACTGCGTCTGTCAAGAAAAGTGTTATATGTAGCACAAAAAGGGAGGATAGAAGATCAAAATTTGCCTGCTTAGCCAAAATGCTGCATAAAGGTTACATTTGTGTGGCAAGTAAAGGAGGGACTTCTTGACCATGGAGGAGGTGAGCTAGTCAGACTTGATGGGTTTCAGCCCAGTGTTCCTTGATGGTGTGTGAAATCCGCAGTTACTCTCATTACATTTGTTAGGAAATATCCTCCAAAACATGTCCCTACTTTCCCCAAAAAAGTACTAAAAACCTTGTCAAAGTTCATCGGTGCTAAAGAAAAGCACTCGGTATTCATGAGCCAGTGATACGTTTAAGGTGACAATAGCGTTTTGAAGCATTCAGGAACTGCAGTAGCTGCAACCATGTAAAATATCTAAGACCAAGACAGCCAGACATGAGAAAATACACTGCAGTCTCATGGGTGAAGGAGAAGGTTCTCAAACCATGGGAAAGCACTCACTTCTAGCTTTACTACAGCAAAACAGATCAAAATTTACAGTTGTATCCTTTGTTTTTCAGTGCAGGGAAAAAAAGTAATTTACACGTTTCAAACTCTTACATAAATCCTTGAGAGTTCTAGAATCACACTAATAAAGGATGTTAAATTTCAGGGCTCAAGCCTAAACCCTTTTCAATACAGGGGGAAAAAAATAGCTCTTCCAGTAACATTTCTCACTCAGCCTAAATATTTTTGAAGCAAACTGTTTGGAAATACATGGGTTATGTATATGAGCCTATTGAGAGTTCACACAAGTATTTACAGAGAAGTATACAGGCTTAGAATCACTTAGGAAGTCTTACAAAGCATATGACAACACCTTCAGTCCTTACAACTGCTGTCAGAACCCCCTGTCAGGGTAGTTTCTTTCCATACCATCACCTGCTCTCTATCCATGCAGCCCAGACTTTTGTGAGGGCTATTGAAGCATCCCTTGCAGGGCAGACAGAGAAGAGAGCTACACCTTCCCACCAGCTCCTCAGCCACCCGGAAAGGGTTCCTGCTCAGAGCTGCAGTCCACCTGCATCTCCTCCTCTGACAAAGACCAGAGCACAAAGGAAAACAAACATGCTCGCAGTTTCTTTGCTAACATATTGAAGCATCACATTTGGGTTTTCTATGTATTTGAAGCAATGCAAAAAAAACCCCACACAAGGTGCAGTAATGCTGGTGTGACCCAGCACTTGCCTCTCACGTTGTGCTGATGTGAAGACCATTGCACCAGCAAGGACTTTAAAAGTGATTTTTGCTCCCAGGAAATTCCAACTCTGGATTTCAAACACTGCCATTAAAAGACAAAGACCCGGGACAAATCCCTGTCCTGGACACACAGACGTGCAGTATGCACATTCCCTCAGCAAACACCCATAGCAGCAAAATACCTATATAATTTATATTCTAACAAGTATTATCACACATGACCCTACCAGCAATTAAGCATCTGCTGAGGGTAACCCTGGTACACACCAAACCAATACAATAGCAAAACTCTAGGAGAAACATTGAAAATGCAGAACCAAACCCTATGAGTTAGGCATTATGATTTGAAATTACCGACACATTCACAGGCATATGAAACCTAAAGAACAAGGTTGGGAAATCCTGCAGGCATAGTATCATGCAACAGCATTTTCATCATCCTGCTTCTGACACCAAACTTAAATGGAAAAGTTATTCTTCCTAAGCTCTCTCAACAACAAAGAACAAGAAATTAGTTTTTCCAAGGGTGCTCAAGAGTTAAAGCCTGAGGAAGGTGGCCCCCTGAAGTGGCTACTGACCTGCATTAGGAACCTGGCTGGTATAGGTAGCTCTTTTCACACGCTCAGCAGGCAGACCGGGCTTGAGCAGACTGAAGCAAATGCTGGTTCACTTGACAGTGCCGGAAGTAACAAAATCTCAACTGGTAGTTACAACTATCCCTGGCTACAGGAGCAGTAACTTCCAGAAACAGGCTTTCGGGTGTCTATAGCTATTCAGGGTCAACTCACTGCCAGGTACCAATCAGCACTATCAGGCTATTTGGCTATTACATTAGGTGTTAAAAAACAGGTGAAACGCATCCCCTTTCCCCAGGTGCTACACAAATCGGTGTTTTACTCCTCCCCCAGGGCACAGCACCTGTCTGTCTATGTGAGCTTGCAGTTCCTGCTTGAGGAAGTGCTGAGTGGTGACAGTGATGACCAAAACCGTGAAGTACCGATACATGGCTGAGCCCCCTGGGGAACAAAGAGGGCTGTGTGGATGCTTCATTTTGTACCCTTTGGCAAAGCCAGTGGGCTTTCTCCCCTGCATAAGTGTTGCGTGTCTGTTTCATCACCAGGAGATGGAACAATTAAAAAGTGCTCAATACCTTTCTCCCCCCACACAGCGCAACACCTTAGTCATCAAATCGCCCGACTGTGCTGCTCGATACTTTCTATAAGAGTAGGAATATGAGAGTATGTCCAAAGATAGCAATGAACACACAAGGTAATTATTTTTAAGCTTGCTAATCACAATCAATAGTTTCTTAGCAAAACTGATGAGCTGGAGTTGGCTCCTATTTTTAACCAATAAGATATGCAGTCAAGACTTGAATTACACTATCGGGCAAGTCTCCAAACTCCTAATGACTGCCAGCCAAGAGAAGCAAGGGTCCTTGGCAGGTCTTGCTCCCTTCCTGAGCATGATATCAAAGTATTTTTTCCATAGACTGCAAAGCCAGAAGTGTACTGTGACTGCTGCACAACTTCACCAAAAACACCAAGCAACAATTTAAGTCTTGCACAATTCTAAAAAAGCACCAGAAGATGTTTGTTTGATTATATGAATTCTTTTAGCTGCCACATAAATGATAAATTCCCTGTAGAACTGTGCCATGTGCCTTCCAGGGGTGTACGGTTAGAGACAGACGAATACAAGTTGAAGACTCACTAAAAAGCTCAGAATCTCCCTGTTTCAGTAAGATTTTTTTCCCAAAGTAATCTTTCTGATGTTTTGCTATCTCCTGATGTTTTAACTTCAAAAGCCTTGACTTTCTATGTTCCTGTTGGGAAACTCCTCCATTCCCTGCCACTCTCAGGAAGGTGTTTTACCCCATACAACAGAGCCTAAATTTGTTCCTAACATTCAATACTGCAGCAATAATTCCCTCTCGGAAGAAAGAACATGCTTTTGTTTGTTTTGTTTCTTCTATCCACTGATTAAAAGCAACAGTGAGTCCAAAGGAGTAGTACAATACCATCAACTGTAATTGTTGCCTCTCACAACAAACGTGAAGGGGATTGGGAAACACACCCTCCCTTGATTACTGGGAAAATATCAGGGATAAAAGATGTCAGCAGGGGCAAGTAATTCTTTTTATCAGCTTACAAAGACTAAGTTAAGAGAGACCAACATCAGCCCTTCTTTCATTAACTGAACGGAATTACAGTGGTTGGGAAGTTGCATAATTACACAAGCAATTAACACTCCCTTCATCTTCCTGTTGTTTTGGACATTTTCAACTTTATTTCAGATGCTTGCTGCTGTATGAAAATGGCTAAGTGATGAAGGCATCCACAAGGTGTCCAGCTGGGTCAGCAGCTCCTGAAGAGGGACTGCAGGTCAGTAATGCAAGTCAAGCATCTCAGTGATGCCATCATCTCCAGACACCTAACATGACCAATACTCTGCGCTAGAAAGAGTGACACTGTTGCACATGATGCAGGTTTTTGAAGTCTCTCCCCGACATTATATGCAGTGTCACTGTTTATTAAAGATAACTAATGCCCTAAATCTTTATTTACTTCTGTTTATTGCTATTTTAGCAAGAGTCACCAGAGAGCAGCTATGCTTCTGGTCCACCAGGGTTCTTTAATCATTGTTAGTAGGTAAAATCATGTGTGACAACTAATCCAAAAAGCAGATTACATTTATTTTGGCTACAGTGGCTTGCAATTCGTTAAAATCAACAAAGCCTTTTCATTAGCCCCCTGCTGATGTCCTAAAACCAGACATTTCAAGGGTCTCAAAGCACAGAGCTACACATGTGCAGCAAAGCCGCGACTGACAGACTTACCGTTGCCATACTTACCATAAAATCTTATTAAAAACAACAGCAAACTTCTTATTTTCTTTCAGGAGAGGGCTTAATTTATGATCCCAAATTCCAAAATCACAATATTAGCAGCAAGACTTCTTAAATTTCAAAAAGTCTAAGTGAATCAACAGTGCAATTACCAGTGAAATACTTGCTCAGGGGTTGGTGTTATAAAAAAAAGCTGTTGTAACACCGCAAGGAGTGAGATTAGAGATTCAGCAAGTCTAAATATTAGCCTACATGCTTGCTGAGACCCCCGCATTCTGGAGACACATTTGAATAATTGAATTTCTCGTTAACAGTGTGATCTTGCAACTCTTATTCTCAGTGATTTCATGATCTCTAGCCATAATCTACTGACAACACTGCCTCAGACCTGCAATCAGGAAAATATACGGCAGGAATGTCAGTGTCAGAAAAGATCCAGACGAAGTTACACGACACCCCGTAAGTTATGTGACATCCCATCTCCTCACCAACCTCTCTGCACTTCAAACACTGCTAGGAAGTTCACAAACCCAGAACCAGACTTGCTATAACCACCAAGGGCCACTATTCATCCAAAATAGGAAATAAATGCATTAGAAGTCCACATACTAGATTATATTATAAAAACCCCAAACCATACTGATTTGCATAATCCAATTTTTTTTTCTTTCTCAATATGAACTCCTTGAGTAACATACACATTTTTGTTCATGGCCCTCACATACCCTATCTTGGAGAAGTGACTTGAACAACACATGTGCCACTGAGAAGAAAGCCACTCCTCACCTGCATCCTACCACACAGACATCTTCGTTTCCCGCGTCACAGCTGGATGTGGATGTGGATGAGCTTTGCAAATTTGCAAGTCTACTGCTGAAGTGGATCTCCTTGTTTGTCCCCCAAGCACAATCTTCAACATTGTCAAGGCTGATTACTAGACATCACTTCACACCAGGCTTTTCCAAATATGCAGATCTCCAGCAGTTTAAAGGGAAGCCAAGAGCGGTCCTTTAGTGAGAGGACTGTTCTTAAACACACAAACCACCACAGTGCCAGGCTGCCCCTGAGACAGGGGGGTCACTTCATCTCCCACTGGGCCACTGTCCAGCTGCCCTCCAGCTGACTGCAGCCCCTCCATGATCACACCCCAGCCACAGCAGCTGTCTCTTAAAGCAGAGAATAAAATCCAGCCTGGGAGGAAAACCAAGATACAAAGCTTTTCTCCAATGGCTAATCACAGTTTTGTCCACAGGGAAAACTGAGCCCCATCTGATATACAAGTTATCGTTTCGGCTCTTCATAATTAAAACTATTGTTGCCATGGCAATACAAAGGCCGGTGAAAATATACGGAAGGCTAATGTCATGCCTGTTTGGTGATACAATTTCTCGTCCCAGTCTGGTTTGTGCCAGGATGGAACAAAACGTGACACAGGGAAATAGTTGATGAGGTTTGTTATTTAGGAATCAGATGCTGTGTGTCCTGCAAGACCACTTTTCTCACGCTCCCTAACACGACCACTTATCCTGTTAAAGTCAATACCAGTTTTGAAGATAATTTCAAAGACAACAGTTCTGATCCTATACTACTAAATTTCTCAAAGCACAGTAAAGAAAGAAAGAAACAAAAAATATGCAGGGACTGATAAAAAAGAATAACAACCAATCAGAAGGATTAAAATATGTATTCTTAAAACTAGATACAAAATTAAAATGCAAAACCTTGATTACAGGCTCAATACCAAAAACAGCCTGGTTGAAAGTTATTTATTCATTTGAAACTGTCATCTCAATCCAGCATGTTGTAATCAAGCTGCAACCAAAAGGTGAGTCACAGAGACTAATTTAAGTGAAAATGCCATTGTTCCCAATGTCTATTGACACCAGCCAGAGTTTTTCTTCCTTCTGTGACAGAAAGTTTCACATATGGGCCAAGAACAAACCAAGAAAGATGGCTGTGGGCTGAAAGATGGGCAAATTCCAGAGAGGGGTAAGATCCAGGAGATCCACCACAGCACAGAGGCAAACGCTTGTTATTTCACCTGGATTTCTATGGCTCTTTGTGTGAAGCAAAATACTTTTTATTATACAAATCCCAGGACAAAGTTCGCGTGCAAGTGCTTCAGCTGCCATGTGGCCCCCTGAAGGCTAAATTACAGATGAAGGGACTGATGACAGAAGATCTCTGGGAATGTCAGGGTTAAGCAGCAAGACAGAGTAGGGGATGTGGAACAAGAAGGTTCAGCAATAGATGTGGAGAGGAGTGAAGAAGACCTGCTTCAGGGAAGTGACACTGCTCAGAGAGTCTTTTCTCTGAGAGCAGCAAAATAAATCTGGGCAGTTCCCAGGGGAACAGATACAGCACGGAAGTCCACACAGGGGAGTCCAGGGGATGCCTTATAGGTGACCAAGGTCATGAAAGTATAGGTGTATATATCACAACAATCTATAAAAAAGTTCAAAACCTAAAGCTTCACCCACACTGTTCTCCCTATGAGAAAGATAAGGAGAAAGGCATAATAACAATTGGACGCATCACTTTATATGCTCCTGGAAGGAGCTCAGATAGTCTGGTCATTAGCACATGATAAAACTCTATAAAAAACACATGAGGCTATGGAAAAAGAACGGGACGAAAAACTAATGGGCCAGAAGAAGAACAATAAGCTGACAGATGGGAGGTCCCAGCTCAAGAAGAATTTGAAGGAATGGAGAGATGTATTCTTGGAAGAGGAAGGGTACATCAGGTAGCTGACATATTGAGTTTCCAGGAAAGAGGGTAGAGTATTAATGACAGCGCAGCTGACGGTTTCTGCAGCTACCAACGAAATGATTTGCCCTTTTTTTTTTTTCAGCCAGAGAGGTGACAGTGTGGATATGGCAGCTGATTTACATACATCATCATAACTTCCATAGGAATATCAGATTTCTTTATAAGGACTTGTAGTACCAGCTTTGCAGGTCAGTGTCAACGTCTAACAGAGCTGCTGGAGACAAAGGGGAAGATTTAGCGAGGCATGGAGGTGCCTGAAACAGGGCTTGACCTGAATTTAATTGCCTAATTAAAAAAGAGGTACCAAAATTCCCTGCTTCAGAAACTGTAAATGCACCAGGGCTAGCATTTACAACCATAAAGACCACTGGAAATCAACTCCTGCTACCCTAGCGGTCACTTGCCTGTCACCTCGCCAAACCCCACGGTGATCGAGACACTGGTCCCTAAACGTTGCCTGTGTTGTGAATGGACCCAGTCCCAAAGGTGAGCCTGGGCTACTCTTAACACATGCTAACAGTGCCCTCTTTTCTCATCCCGGCTTTTTGCCAGTGACTCTTTAATCTAAAATACACAAGTTCTGCCACAACATTGCGCTGGCTTCCATGCAAGGCATCTGTCTCTGGCTATTGCGAACTGGCCAGCTGTCTGCACAGGCCAGTGTCAATGCTTCGACTCAGACCACGTCCAAAATGTATTGTTCTAAGGGTTACAAGAAACTCAACTGGAAGTAATTAATACGCCCAAAGTGACAGCTGAATATTGTCTTAAAGTTTTGTTTCAGTTTATCTGTACAATGTTATTAGGCATCTTTATTTTGCTGAGTAATATTTTATGCCATCAGACGGAAGGAAGGAACATACCAGCAGAAAAAAATCTTCAAGCATCTGATGGAGTAATGATGGAATTACAGATCGTTTTCCCTGGGTGACGTTAGCATCCCAAATACAAAATTGTTTACAAGATCGAGCCCAAACTGTATGCAAACTCTTGTTTGCTGGTACAAGGAACAAAGAACAGGCACCAAGAAAGCTGCAGAATACTAGGTTTCCAACTCAAAGCCAGGTTTAGTAATATGTCAAAGATCTAGACTGTATTGAACTATTGAGGGACCAGCATGATGTTTGGAATTATTTCCAGTTGGACTTTAATGTGTTCTCACCATTTGCTGATGTCCCATCAATTTCTGACATCCTTTATGGCACGTAGATTTTGCTACAACAAAAATTCAGGTTGTGGATTTTTGCCAGTAACAAGCTGATGTTGCTCAGAGCAGCATTAAAATGCTATCATGCTGTTAGATTAAGTAACCTATTTTCTCTGCTAGCACAGTTTGTACTTTAGTTTTGCCCTTACACTTAACCAAATTGCTGTTTCTTGCAACACTTCCTTTTGATAGTAGTTTGCCCACCTCCAAACCAATGCCATTTTCACCAAATGAAAGAGGCGCTTGTAAAGGAGTGCAATAAAAGCAGGAGCTGGTCCTCTTTGTAAGAATATTTTTGTATTTCAAAAATAGTATGTGTGTATCTATCTATCTATCTATCTATCTATAAAAGCATTAAGGCAAAGCAGGGAGTTGTTTCTGGTTTACTTTTAAGCAGGACCCTGACCTCCCATGAGGTGACTCATGAGGTAGTGGCACACCTGTTAATATGAAACAGGTTTATTTTATTAGCTACGGTATGTACCCGATGGATGTACATAGTCCTAAAGCTGCTGACATAACAACAACTAATGCATTTAACAAATTTTCTCCCTTTGCCCCCTTCCAGTTTTTAAGCTTCTTTGGAAATCGTCCACCTCCTCTCTGTCCGATTTTGGTTGTTTCCATCTGTAGTTCTTTAAAGGCAACAGCCTGTGATAGAGATGAGAGCAGAAACAAGCAGGTACAGTTAAACATAAATGCAGGCCTTCCAGCTAGGGCACTTCTAGGGCATTAAATATAAATAGTAAATAGCCTGGAGAAATACAAAAAACCCTGCAAAAAGAGACCAAACTCCAAGAAACCAGTTGCATCGATTAGCTGATTACTTTGCCAGTGAGTGATTAGTCAGAAAGCCTGGAATTAGTCAGTGCAGCCCTGCCTCCCATGAATAAAATGTGGGGAGGACACCCTTTCCCACCCTTGGTGACAGATGATATCTGTTTTCTCCTGCGAGTTTGAATTTAAGAGCCACTGAAGCTCAGCAAGAGTATATTCTGGCTCAAATGAGCTGAAAATTGCATTCAATTTGAATTTCAAAACCAGAGGAGAGGGAGGAATGAGAGAAGAGGGAGGGAGGGAGCTCAGCAGGACCCATCAAGCCAGGTCTCTCTTGCAGCAGGTCCAGCTGCACCCAGGCGGGCTCTGGAGCTGAAACCCAGGGCACGATGCAAAGGAAAGAGCATTGCTGGAAAACAGCCCAGCCTGAGTTTAAAAATAAATGTTTCGCTGTCAGGATCAAAGCAAATTCTGCTTTTATGTATATTACAAGCTATATGGCCAGAAGGAAACGATTCTTCTGGTTACTTGAGGAGAGAGAGATGCTGCCTTTACGCAGTCAGAAGGCAGGGCTGGCCTTAGGGAGGGGGGTGCCAAGCTTTTCCACTGGAAAATCCTTAATAAAGCAGAGTAATCTGAAAGTACTTGCCATCCCCTTGAACAGACCCTATGTACTGAGTGTATGCAATAAACTTTCTTGTACATAAGGTTCATTTACGGTTACATTTTTTAGAGTGAGGTAACATCTAATTTATGTCTTCGTGGGTGAAAGGATTATTTCCCCTTCCCTTTGTGCATTAAATTTACAGTTATATCTAATGACACCGAAAGAAATGAAGTTACGCCTGCAGCCCAAATATATCCTGTAATTTGATGGCATAATAGCAGTTGGTCTCTTTAGTGCAACTGATAACGTCCAGTATTCAATATAATAATGATAACATACCAAATCAAGAGATTCTTCAGCAAATTCCTTACTGACTTCAGCGTGCAATTTGACCCAAGGGTTTGGAGCAGTAATAAAATAATTACAATTAATCATGAGTAATAATTAATAACTTCAGGATTAAAATGTGTCCATTTATACATTCGGGATCAGCATTTTCTAGGTACCCTTGAGAGCCTTTTAACTTCTCTTCCTAAACAGAATGCTTGCAATAGTGTTTTATAACCAGAGACTGAGAGTCCAGCGATCAGAGAAACTGGTTCTACTTTGATTCATGATATTTGTTATATGGCAGTACATTCACAGATAAAAGGGTCCTTATTACACTCAATAACATACTCATGTCCTCTGATGCAGCTTGTATTTCAAACCCAAACCGATTGCAAGGTTTTCCCCTTTTGTCCAACTAAGTGCTTTTTCCATTGATAAATCAGTAAATTGCCAGCTTTATACATGTATGTGATATGAGTCAGGATCTAACCTCAAAAGAAAAAAAACAAAATGTGAGGTCAATTTTCCTGGCCATTGCATTTAATAAAAGCTCCCAGGCAACAGAGTTAAGCACACACTAATACATATACCTTAGTATGCCATGCCTTCAGCGATTCTTTGATTTCTCTCTATGGCAAAAGACTGTATTAACAGGCAAAGTGAGCTAGTCTGCTGGTTTTAAGCCTTTCCCATCACCAAATTATTTTTTTACCTGTTCTTTTGGCACATAAAGAGACAACTTGAACAATCCCTAAATCCTGTTTGCAAACTTTGCACCACACTGAAGAAATGTTTCCAAATATTATGGTCACTTGTATAAAAATGCATATGCATTCACAATCACTTGAACAACCTTTTACACGTCATTGCAAGCCAATGTGCACCCCATCGGTCAGAGGAACTACTCAGACTACAGGACATTTTGTGGGTATCCAAATATGCAATTGTATGCCTTGCTTTGGCAGACACTGTTTCGGTGTTATTGTTTTAAATTTCATTCTTACATGCCTAGATCGTAATACCTCTGAAACAATGAACTCGTGCCTCCATGCTGCCCCCCTAAATATGACAGTTTTCTTCATACAGGCCACCAGAGGTCTGTTTCTGGAAGGGAGGAGGAGAAATACACAGAACTGAGTCCATTACTCTGTTTCTCAAAGAAAGTTTTCTTTGAAAAATCAGATTATCTGCCATTATGATGCTTACTTTACTGGAGACTATACTCAATTTATGGGAGGTAAGAGAGGACAATAAATATGACAAATATATGGCATACTCCTGACAGATCAATCTTCATACTGGAGCTTCTGGATCTAATGCTACTAATAATACACAAGAAGAGTATTAGCCCGATGACAGCATTGCATTAAATAGCTCCATGGTTTCCAAACCAGAGCCAAACCACGTTCAGTCTGCTCCAGTCCATCTGCACCTACTCATGTGGACATGCCCCTGATGGTGCTCTGCTCTCCCAGCTGGAAAGGCCCGACCTGATCCTGCTCTGGCCGTCAGCACTCAAACTGCTCTGTGGCCCGAGAGCCGTCAGCAGGCAGAGAGGAACACCGAGCCAGCGTGGGTGACACAAGCATGGCATCAGAGGAAATACTTGACAATTTCTCCAAGGTATTGGACACTAGAGTAGTTCAGCTGAATGGCATGCATGCCCACGTAATGCTGCAAGGTCAAGAAGACCTTATGTCATTTACTAGGTGAGTGCCAGTTTCATGTATTAAAACATTTTATCACGAAGAACTGCAGGACTTGCCTGTTTGGGAAAAAAAAAATAAAGTTCCCCATTTTTTTCTATAGACATCAGCCCCTTTTATAGTGGATCATCACTTCTGCAACATCGCATAAGTAACGTCACAAGAAGTCAATATACCTTACAAAGAAAACCTATGAGGGATAATGATTTTACATGGAAGCCACCAACTTTCCTTTAGTCCTTTAGCTCACTGCTATCAGAACTGCGAAGGCATGAAGTCAGGTGGGCTGCAACTCAGAGCATGAATGCAGAACACATTAGATGAGAACTCTTCCACCATTTTCTCCTATGCAGTATTTTACACCAAAAACATTGTTACTGTGGCAACACTTGTTGTAAAGACAGCACAAGACAACCATGCTCCCTCTCCAAGGCTAGCTAAAGAAAGGAGAAAATTGTCAAAAAATCATTGCTGGGTTATGTTATTGTTAATTGAAACCGCTCTGGTTTTGAATAATTTAAAGGGCAAATTATAAAGGGCGCGTCTTTAAAAATGACATCACAGAGCTTTGGCAAATCCGTGCTGTCCAGTGAAATTACTTACTCCATAGAAACAACACTGCTGTCAGAGATGGCATGACAAAGCCTGCAAACAACCAACATGATGGAAACCACTGATCCACGGGTACCCTGAGAAGATTGCATTTCCCTGCAAGAGGAAGAGGAGAGCATATACCTACAAGTCTCCCCAACGCCTTTCTTGGTACCTGTTCCAACTGCAGCCTTTTAAAAGTCCAGCCTTTGTTGTTATGGCGCAAGACCGCTGATGATTTATTAAGAGCTCTTAGCTCCATCAGACAGTTTACAATTAACAGCTTCTTTTCTTAAATATAAATAAATACATAAATGAAATCAGAGCTGCTAAGTGCTGGGTGTACCCAAAGCTTCGATGACATCATCGGCAACTGCCAGTCACCCAGGCTGCAAAAATAAATAAGGGATGGAGGTGCAGGCAGGGGGGGAGGCAGGGTATTTACTCAATCAGTACCTATTTTTGAATTTCCTTCAAGCTGGCTTGGACCAAGAGCCATCAATTATTTAAAAGAAGTAACATGATGCTTCCTTTGTTGAGGCAAATCTGCAAGCAGACCCCAAGAGAGAATAAAAAATGAATTAGGCAGAATTTATTAGTGTGCTTCGAGAAAACAAATTCAGCTATCAGAGCTGACTGTGGTTTTAAAAATAGTGTATTTCTGCCCATGAACAATAGTTTCTCTCCTTCTCCCTTACCCCACTAGATCCTCAATAATCCCACCTCTTCCCTCTCATGCTTTTTTTTTCCTTTTTGAAGAGGGCATAACACTGAAAGAGGCATCAATCATTCCTTAAACTTCTTCCTTCTTTTCTGACTTGACTTGATGTATTGTCTTCATTTAAATTACAAATATACTAATCTAAAACACTGTTTACCAAGCAGCATATTAAATGAAAGATGCAAGAAATTGCATCACTCACATTTTAAAAATGACTTTAGACTCAGGGACACATAAAAACAGCGAGACAGGATGATCTGCCTTGGCTGCTATATTTCAATTCTAGCAAATGAGATTCATGTTTTCTGCTCAGGACACCGCTAACCCCCCATCAAATGAATGGTGCCAAAACCAGTATAAAACCTCTTTCTCGGTGGACCATCGGTTGGGATTTCTGTGATGCTCCAGGGATGTGTAGAGCAAAAGAGACCAAGGTTGCAGTCTCTGGGTCTGTACCTCATCAGACAGAGAGTTCACAACTGAGGCAGTCCCTCCAGGGCTGTGAGGAAGGTCTTGGCCACACGTGAGGGTGATGTACAGAGAGAAAGGAGTCTGGGGTGGATTTCAACCCAGGTTACAATACTGGTCTGCATAAACTGTAACAGGAACGGGAGCACTCTCAGCACTCTCAACCCACCACCTTCACTCAAAGGTGCTCTACTCCATCCTTCACACATGGGAAACAATGCCTTCAGATAATTTTGGGAGACTTTTTGTGGCGTCCAGCAGTGGGGAAGGGCAAATGCCACGTTACAAAAACATGGAGTTTGCATGCACACGGGCAGGAAAGGCACGGCCCTCCTCCTGGTGCTGTAGCTCCTTCTCTCTTCCTTGGGGGAGCCACCAGCTGCCAGGAGGCTCAGCAGAGCCTCCTTTGCTCACCGCTCTTCTCCTTGGAGGGGCTGGGAGCAAAGGTTTGGGCAGCCATGGCTTGGCATGGATGAGTCTCAGGAATCAGGTCACAGCCTGCATTCTTCTCCTCCTCTTCTGACCCCAAAACAAAATAAAGGTCATCACTTACTAGGTCCTGTGGGGCTTGTTTGAAAAGGTACTTAGTCCAAAAGCCAAATAAGTTTGATAAGAACTCTGAGCACAGCCTCAAGGAGTATTTTCTCAAGTTAAAGAAATCACTGGAACATTATTTATCGGCACGCGCCTGGAAGAAACTATAAACTTCTGGCAACAGAGACTGCTACTGGGTGGATATGTTTGTGTTTCCTCAGCTTAACTCAGAGAAGGGTCATTTTCACAGATATGGCTGAGTGTCAGGCACAACAACAAGGATGCTGAAGGTCATTAGAAAAGTCAAGCGCCTGAATACAGGCCTGCTGGCTGTCACGTTAACCCTTTACAATTAGTAATACAGAGAGAATGAAAACAATGAGAAATACTTAAACATTTCTATAGAGAATAAATTTTTTTTTTTTTGAAGAAAAGATCTGTATTTGCTTGTGGGTGGTGCTGACCGCAGGGGCAGAGCACTAACCCCAGCCTACTGAACCAGGTGCCAGCAGCAGTATCACGCCAGCCTCCATTTCTCCTGGGCCTGGTCTTGCTGGCGTGCAAGTGTTTGCAAAAAACAGCAGTTCCTTGTTTCTCAGATGTGCCTGGAACCTGCTGTACTAACCCTGGCTCACCCAGCATCCGTGCAGTGCTTGTATGCCCCCACCTTGGGAATTAAAAAAGGTGCTACAGGACCCGCTCTTCTCCAAAAGTCATCGCTTTCAGGCTACTCTCTAAAAATCGTAACAATCTTCTATTCCAACGACCTGAGTTCACAAAAAGCCCACTGGCTTCTGATCTCACAGATTTATCCAGTATCTCTGTGGGCCTTTTGCTAACCCAAACAAGATTATGCATCATAAGCCTAAATACATTCATGAATTTGCCCTTGAATAAATATTTTAAAGGTAGCATCAAGTTTCACAGTATTCTGCTTTCATACTTAGCTGTCTTTAACTTCCACACCAGATGCCTATCTTAGGCAGAAGAAGAAAGAATTCAAAACACCCAACTCAAATGAATGTGAAAGGCAAGCTGACACCGGGAGGTGCCAAGGCAACATCATTCCACTTCTCTTCCTCACCTCTTCCTTTCTGGATAGTAATCACAAGACCCTGAATGCCAAACTTTGTAAAATATCCTTGCAGAGGTAGCATCTGCTCCCTTGGCATACTTCTTGAGCAGTTGTATTGGCAGCTTTAGGTTTGTCCAAGTCTATCATATGACAAGAGTGCAGATGGGTTGCCTTGGATGCTTTGTCTTCCCGGATGCCATTTTCCTTTTACTAACGTTTTATTCTAAGGAAACCTATGTACAAATCTGTAAATGGAAGGTTATATGTACACACGATTTCACACCGGTGAGGGGTTTTGTCTAGCCTCTCTCCAGATTTTTTACTATCATTTAGCTTGGATTCCTGCAAGGGCCCTGACTTTTATTGAAGTCGGTATGTGGCATCAAGCAGATTAGGTCCTCACTGCGTGGATCTGCATTTCAACCAGCTCTTCTTCCACAAGCTATAACTTTTCCCATCTGTGTTGATCTTTCTTCGCAAATTAACACCTGAGTCCTCAGACTATTAGATATGTAGGAAAGCTGCTCATTTTGAGTTAACTTCTGCTCCCACTGAAATCAATGGGAGTTTTGCCATTTGTCCATTATTCAGATGAATAAATAACAGAGCTATGATACAGTTGCCATATATACTGGGACAAGTATTTTTCTCTTGCTTTCTCAGTTTTATGTTCCTGCCTTATTTCCTAAACACTAATCACACAGTCACAAATCTGAATATACATGGGGTTTTTTTTAACTGTAAAGAAAACTAGAGTTCAAATTAGCCTGTAAATCACAAATTGCTACAGAAAGAAAGTAAAGAATCCTGTGGGAAAAGGAGAAGGCAGCATCTAATTAAACTGAGGAATACAGAACAAAGAAGGAAAAAAAAAAAAAAAAAGAAAGAAAAAAATAAATAAACCCAAGACAATCTGAAAAGTGTATTCCTAACCTTTCTGAAGGATCTTGGTCTTGTTGTCAGCGTATTTGCCAGAATGTTGCATGAATACAGCATGAAACAGTTTTTAAAACTATTTAAAATGAAATGTAAAGCAGAAGTGTAATACTCCAAAACCTGTGCGCATTCTCAGAGTGTTTTTTAATATACTAATCTGTTACTTCCTGGACAGATAAAGGCACAGAGCTACAAAACTACAACCTCTCTTTCATTTATTCCAATGTACTGTTCCAACAGAGTATAAAGTACACTGACTGGTGTCCAAAATAGACAAAAATCTACCAACCTATATACGCCTTTTTGGGGAAAAGCTTAAGAAGGCCAACACTTACATTAGGCAAGAGACATTAAACAAGGACATTGGTGGATCAAAATGAGAACTTAATTTCAGAATATAAAGCACTGAATTAGAATTCCAGATATCAACAGCTAGAAACTATTAAAAGTCAGGAGAACCAACCTTTTCACTGTCACTTTCACACGCACTGGAGAAAAGGAATGCTTGCTCCAACCTCTCTTCACAAGGGCAGCTGCCAATCTCCTAATAAATGCATTGTGAGGAATCAGGCTTAAAACTCAAAAATCATTTACTGGTCCTTTAAAACTTGTTTAAAAAAAATTAAAAGCAAAAAGTTTTCAAAGATTTGGGAAAAGAAAGAAGAATAAAATAGTGAACTGGTTAGGATTCAGTGAGACTTCTGGGATTTGGGCACAACCACAACATTGAAAAAAAAAAACCATGCTGGCTTCTAGCCCTGATTCCATAGCTCTTTCCTGATCTTTGTGCTGGGTCGCTCGCCTTCACTATCCTGCTGACACGCAGCATTCCCCTCTGAATCTTCTCCATTGCTCCCCAGCTTAAAACATGCTCTGACAGGAGCAGAAGAGCTTGGAAGTCAAGTGCAAGAATGTAAGGAGGTCTAGAGGGAGGGAATCCTCTCACCTTTCTTATGGCCTATGCTTCTCAGGTCAACAAGGGACATGGGGATCCTTCAATTCTAAATCATCTCCATTGAATGAATACACTAAAAATCAAAACTTGTTTGAGGAAATTTTAAAGTCAGTTTGACACAAGTCTTAGCTAGTCTATGAAGTTATAATTTGGCTCACATAAATTAATAGCTTCATCTTCAGTTAAAAATGACAGAATACCCTTTTAAAGGGGAATACTATGCATAACAGTAATTATTTAAGTAAGGGCATTTTATTTGATACTCTTTACCATAGTATTGATATATCATAAACCTAGATAAACCTGTATTACATATGTGCTTCTAATATAAAACATACACATATGCACATTCACATCATGCACACATAATGGACACATCCACAAAATAATTTATGCTTTTGAGCACCTCTTATGAGGCCCACAGTCATCCAAAATATCAATGCTTATGTACGGAATCATTAAAGTAAGCAACTATATTTCATTTAGAAATGGGGAAAACAAGGCAGAAAATAAACTTATCCATACTTCAACAGTGATTCTCCAGGAGCGCTGAGAATCAAACCCGGAACTCTAAACCACAAAACATCATCCTTGCCACACTCAGCATGCGTAATGCAGCCAAAAATTACATAAACCCTTTTATGCCACAAGCTGCAAGTAAAAATGTCAGCGTGAAAGGCTATGAGAATAATTCATGTTGCAGTTCAGCAGGTAATATTTTTAAAGTGGCATGTTGGACTGATTGTTATATGCAATCTTCAGAAATTCTCCTTTTCAGACACAAAGTGCATAGGGTCTTCTCTTGAGAATGGAGCTCAAGACCCCTGAGAAGGAAAGAAGAATTGGATTTGTGTTCCTGATGTCCTGAGTGAGTGCTTTCAGCTACTACCTAAGGTAAGGTGACAGTGGATCACAAACTTTTCACAAGATCTAACCCATCAGATGTTCTTCTAAATTAAAAGTATGGAAAATTTGGATTAGCTTTATTAATAATTTTAGAATTGTCAAAAATCAGGTTTTGGTGAACTGTCAATCATCCCCTTGCTCCTCTTTTCTTTGAATAATGTAGAGAAAGTTGTAGATGACAATTTGCCATCTGTCTTGCAGGAGAAGAGAAGAAGCCATAAACTGGCTACCTATCACAGACCCTTCAACTGAAAGGAGGCTTTGGATGTTTACAGATGTTATAAGACTTGATAAAAATTTGAATGAGGAAAAAAAAGAAAAGGATATATAAATCAACAGATGTGTCTTTTCCCGACTCCTGAAAGACTGTATCTAGAAAAAGATTTCATATTATAATGTATCTTGAATAGCTTTCATTGAGAAGCCAGAAGACTCTGAAAAAATGGGCAAGGAACAGAGTCAAAGGCCATCACGAATGATCAGACTCCACCAACAGATAGGAGGCACTATGTTTGGTGTTTAATATGTTTATGCACAAGGTTAGCGTTATTATAAATAATGATATCATGTATCTTATAACACATGCAAATATTGGTTTTTAAATTGGAATATTTGGGAATGCAACTAAATATTTAAATCCTCCTACCACAAGAGAACCTCAACAATGAGAACTATGAAGTATTATTCGTACTCTCTGGTACGTATAAATACACTGTCAGCTGCCTGCATTTTCATTTAGCATCAGAAACAGCTTTCCAGGGAGTTAGATGCTGCTGCAAGTGTCAATATCAATGTTACTATTTATAGCACCGTAAACTACATTTTGAGTTATATTGGTAAAGTTAAGCTTAGGTAGCACTTCTAGCATTAATACCTTAATACAGAAATATTGCTATAAATATAGTTTACAGTTTGGAACATAAACACAAATTCAGTGTTACTAATAAATCACGTTCTAGACCGCACAGAAATGCACTGTCAAAGTGCATTTTATACTATACACAATGGAGCAAAATGCAATGATATAGATGTATTTAAATTTACCGTTTTTACACTGTCACTCAAAAACTTTTCTTCCTTTTTTTTTCCTAGCTTATCGATCTCACTAGCTTGTGATAGCATTTCAGTTGCTTCGCTGAGCCAATTTTAGCTTTTGCTTCTTTTTTTTAAGAGCTAAATCAGGGCTCAAATGATTCAATCAATTTAGCTTTTTCAATTATAGAAGAAAGTTAAAAGAAAACCCTAGGACATGATAAACCACCAAATTTTAGCCTCTGGGCTTTTTGGTTGTTTGTTATTTTAATATCAATAGCATCCTTTTACATAATAATATCCCTGATGTCTACGGTTAGAATTTTATTCATAGGAAGATGACAGCATTAATTTTTACCAAGAGGCACAGTGTGAATTTACCAAAGACCATTCATCAGGAAGCAACACGCACGGGTAGGCAGTAACTCTTTGCACCCTCATAGGTGTGAACTTTGGCAACAGCCTGCAGCAGCTCTGTGACTGCAGGGGAGAAAGGTATGAAATGCATGACCTTTTGCAACCTGCTTGATACAGAAGGTGTCTGAGACCGTTGTGAGATCCAGAAAAGTCCAAACACAAAAAAGTCCATCACAGTCTCAGACTAAGACTGATGTCTGCTATTTAAACACATTACACATTGTAAAAGGTTACTCCCAAAAAAGCCAGAGGCTGCTCCAATGCAAATCAGTATGAATGAGGTACTATGGGTTTAGATTCAGATTACTTGAATTATACCCAGGTGTTTAGACTACAGTGTCCAAAAATATTTAGAACATCTAGTTTCCGCCATCAGGTGGTTTTGATTAGTCAACAGTTTGGCTGCACTTGAGTGATGGCTATCATATTGGGTTTAAAAAGACAAGCAGGGCCAGGCTGTTACCCAAATTTTGCTGTAAGCGCGCCCATGGGTTACAGAGGAGCTTGGGTGAAGTCCAAATACTCACATCCTGTTCTGGCACTTAGTTTAAGCAGGTCACTTGGCTTTTCCTTGAGTGCTTTTGGTACTTTAGGGGAAAAGAAAACCTTCTTACTTCGGGCCAGATAACCTGGGATAACTAATGAGAAGTAATTGAGACTAGCAGCAGCAGATTTAACTCCAGTTGTTAATTTGATCAGCCATCACCCAGACTCTAGGATCATCTTTAACTTGATTTAGCTACCTGCTTTGTTTTGAGTGTAGAAATACAATGTGCTTGAGCGTAGCCATCTGTGGAACAGGTATAAAAGAATTTGTAAGTTCAAGGCAAATGTTTTGCAATAATTAATTTACTCATCCAAGAAGAGCATTCGGAGAATTTGACAGAGATACTAAAATATAGTTAAAACCCATTCTCTAAAATGTAATTTTTTAAATTACTTTTTCCTTCTTTATCTTCTAATTTAAGCTATACACACATAATTTTTAGGTTGATAATAGGCAGTAACTCCTAAAACAACTAGTAAGAGATAATCAGTAGATATGAATCGTTGGGGTGACGGTCTGATTATTTAATGAAAACTGGTTTTAGGCACTTCATTAGAGTTTTAATGGCAAATGGCACCAAGCAATTAATTAGAAAAATCTGCAGACACTGAAAATCTTGTCCTGAAATACTTAGACCCTGTGCACACACAATCCTTCTGATCACACACCAAGAGGAAGCGCAGTCTGTTGTGCTCGATTTGTGTCTATGAGGAAGTTCAACCTGCAGCATTTAGGAACTGGTGGATCTCATAACTAATTGCCAGTATTACCACGGATTGCACAGTGAGTAAGCAGCAATAACACCCAGCCATGATTTAATGTAAATATTCAGGTGATGAATGAGCAGTGTGGTCATGGTCATGGATCTCAGAGTGGTTCTCAACCTTACCATCACATTTTCCTCTCCGTGGAGGGGCCGGTGGGGCATGGAGTGATCTTTCAATACCACAGAGACTCATTCTTAGTGCTAGCAATAAGATTTTTGTTAACCTCATTAGTGCTACTACTATTGTAGAAGTAACTGGTAATGGAGACAAAGGTAGGCAAGGGAAGTAAGGCAGCGTGAACCCTGTTTTTACTGCTAAAAAGCAAAAGGATGGTAATTAATTTCTGAACAGAGGCCAAAACTAATTTAGGATATCTTGCATGAGCCTGTTCTATTTACTAGAACTCCTTTTGCTCCTTAATATAGTCACAGAGATCTGCATGAATACAAAGATACATGAATAAAAGGTCTTCAAAACCAGGATAAGGCACTTAGGGCTTGCACCCTCTCAGTCCCAGAAATAACTGGGTCTCTTAATTATTGCTCAAAATGCTGAGGTTTTGCACTGCCCGTTCCTAGTGCAAGTATAAGCGTTTATTATTATAAACATATATTTTAAGAACAATAAGGAAGTGATGAATTGGCCACTTGCAGTTTTCTTGACAGCAAGGTGAAATGGTAGCTGCAGTGACCAGAGGATGTCCTGGTTCCTCCTTGCAGAAAGGTATTCAGCGCACGTAATAATTATTCATCCATCTCGTTCACACTAAAGGCATCGGCAATGCAATTTTAGCCTGATAATCAAGACCATATGACAAAACCCAAGGCCATTAGGGACCAATTTCAAGTATTCTCTGCAAGACAATGATTTTCCAACTGCACTTACATATGCTGAATAGTTACTTCTGCACGACCGCACCTGCTCTCATTTATGTAACCCTCCATCCTCTCCCCTTTTTTCTACCCCTTCTTTTCTTGTAATGCAAAGAAGGAAACTTTCAAAGGATTGCTGGATTCCTCCTAGAAACAGATTTGATTTATTTATATTTCTGGCCAGCCACATGCTGTGAGCAAATAAGAATCTGGCAAATGTAAAAGTTAGTTTGTGCTAATGTCAGATCAAATTCTACCCTCAACAGACTTCGTGGGGCTGCATTAATGTAAATGAGAGCAGGATATGGCCCAACACTTTCATTCCCTATACATATTCAAATTAAATGAATATTTTGGACAATCTCTTCCTCCCTCTACATATACATGCATAATTTTGTCTCAGTTAGATTCTAATCTCAGTTATAGTGGTGACTTCATGTGAGCTTTTTTCTGTGTTTATGCTAGTGCTACACATCCGAATGAGAAGAACTGGGACTATTTGTTCAAGTTAAGCAAGCAGGATATGGCCTTTGGTCTCCGGGTCATGTCTGCTCTACTGCAATAAGTTTGTCCCTTAATTACTTTCCGCTTATTTCTGACTGTATCATTTCAGTATCAGTGACAATAATGTTGCGTTTGAAAAGACTGTGGTGTCACTGTTAAGCAGAGTCCCATAAGGTTAAAGGCTTCAGTTGCCAGAGGGGAAAAAATGCCAAAATTATTTCAAAATTATAGAAGGTATAACTCAAAGAGTCTAGCATCTTCTAATTTTAATGCTCCTAAGGAAATGAATACACATTTTCAAGCTTTTTCAGATATAATTCAAATATTAAAAGCAATAATAAGGTCCATTATTAATGATGTAACAACCTCTTCTGGCAGAAGAATAGAACCTATAAAATTAGTGAGTAAGAAGTAGAAAAGCCAAAACTCTATCAGGAAACGATCCTGTAATAGCACATCCTAGATCCTCATCCCGTAAACCTTTACTTGCATAAGTGATCCTGTCTCACATAAGAAGTTCTGTGGACGTCAATGGGCAATTCGTATAAGTGAATATTCTTCATGAATTTGAATAAGAGAGTATAGAATCAGCTTCCAGCCTTCTTTTCTCTGTGAGTGACCAATTTTCTTCCTACAACCTCCCCAGCCCCCACTTCCGATTTAAAAAAAAATAACACAAAGAATATTATGAAAACTGAAATATAGTTGGATTTCTGAAAGCAGAAATTTGGTCTAACTCATTATCAGAATGAGAAGAAATACTCCTGGATCATGTTCTTGCTCATATGTATTCTAGACCGGTTTTTAAGTTGTATCCTATAATAATTTAGGGCAATGACATCAGAAAGATCAATGCAGCTGCATCCTAGTATTGAATTAATCTCACAGTACTACTGGTGTCTTCTGGAAACTACGGTACTGAATCCAAAGAAGGAGAATCTAGGCTTGCTAGGAACAGTCTTAATTTTTGATGGACAATTACCATGGTGTCCAGTAAAAACGACTGCTTGGGTTTTGAAATACTTATTTATTGGCATGCTCTTCTTCTCTACTAATCATGCACATTACTCAGGTCCAGGGTCTTGCTAATACTTGGGAATAACATAGGAGTTGAGAAGAAAAAGAAAATTCAAGAGAAGGAATGCTATTGCAATTTTTCACTGTATGAGTCTGCACAGATACACAAAAAAACCCAGCCTCAAAGCATTGAAAACCAGAACATCACGAGGATAGCTAGGGATGAGATCTGTTTTTCCAAATTTTAATGGCTTTACTGAAATGCTTAAAACCCCTCTACCACTTAATTGTTTTTAGCTGTGGCTTCAAAATTAAATTTATGTAGGTGGCATTTTTGCAGTATGTTTCACAGACAGAGTTTTTTACCTCCCAGCAAATACCAATACTGCTTAAACTTCATTTAAATGTCTTAATTCAATCAAACCCAGAGGTCATTGACACCTCAGTAATCTCTATTTAAAACCATTCAGCCAAAAATAAACAAACAAAACCAAAACTGGAGCAGTAACTCCTCTGGAGATTTTCCTCATTTTAAAAGAAATTACCCTGCCTGACTTTTTATAAGATAATTATTGCAATTGTTTTGCCTAATGAATATTGTTTGAGTATTATAATGCCATGCTATGCATCTCGAATGAGGAACAATTAACAGAGCTTTGTTCTTTTGACATCCCAGGACACCTCTGAAAGGAAAGCCCAGCCCTAAAGATTTGTTTTTTTCTGGCTAAACAACATCTTGAACATAGCAGAGGTAGGATTCAAAGACGCTACTTGGAACAATTCAAACCAGGGACATACTGCTGTACTGCTTGTAGAGATCTTAGAGACGGATCTGATGGTTTCATTCCCTAACCATTCCTATGAATCTGAAAGATGCCGGCAAATGAAAGCTTTTCTCTTCCAAAGACTTTAGGGCTTGATATCAGAGAACAAGAGTTTTACATATGTAATTTCCCAGCCTTCAGTGAATTCAGTTTATACCAGTGTAAGCAAGAGGAGATCAACTTCCTCATATTTCAGTTTTCAGTGAGGTAACAAAATTGGTCTTTATCTGTTACTGTATAGACTTCTGGAGCAGGGTTCTCATTTCAGTTACCCCAACATCTGCAGGAAGCAATGCCCTTTTCTCTTACTTAAGGATGCATCTGTAACAAATGGGGACATATCACTCTTGGTGGACCTGGATCTTGGGGAGAATTTAAACATCAAGAGATAAATAATCTGTGCTATAAGCCAAGACAGGAATGAAAGAATCTTCCTAACCTTAGGGGAGGAGTAACACATGGTGTGTCCCTAAGTCACAAATTTTAACACGCCCCTGGAAGAGATGTGCCATGTTGGCACAAGAGACTGAAACCGCCTAGGGACTGATTCTACCATACTGACGCCTCTCTGTGCTGACGGGTCATAGCACCAATCACCAACAGAATAAAGTAAGACATTGGACCAACTCTGTGAAAATCAAAATAACATCTTTCCAGTTTAATCATCATCCTCTGAAGCTTGTTACAGCTAAGGATGAGGGTACTCCTTGGCTACACCTCTAAAGCTAAAACTCATTCCCAGGTTGCTGGCATATGGTCTGAGGCACCATGAGGCTTTACAACAGGAACATTTACTTTCTGATGTCATAGACAGAAAGGTGAATGTTCTGAGCCAGCAGCAGAGACAATGGGCCTCTGAAACACAAATTTCACTGCTGTCTGTCTGTTATTACTTTAAATCAAGAATAATGCCATCTTTAGCGAACATGTGGCCGTGGACATGTGTCTCACCTTAATAAAACTTATGACCACAGCACCTTTCAAATTTTCTCTTTCTAGCGTAGAAAATAATGGACAGCTAAGCTTGTCACTTTGTCACCATTTTCCAGTTCTGCATTTGTAAAAGAAATAACATTGGCAGGGAAATAATACAAAAATGTATCTCACACACAGGCTGCAGGAAGATATAACGTTCTTTTACATATTTGATATAGAGCCTAAATTAAGCTGCAGAAAAGGGGCCATGAATCTTCACAGCCTCATTATCAAGCCTCCCTAAACCTCAAATACAGGAAAATACATTTCATAAACAAAGACCCAATAGGATTTTAATAGTACAATAAATTTCACTGACGTTCACCACTAATCACATTTCAAAATATATTTTTAAAAACGAAGTTCATTCAACGCAAAACCAGGTTTAGGAAAGAAGAGTACTATAAGCATATATTATTCCTATTATGCTTACTTTAGCCCATTTTTGACTGAAACCACTTTTAATGCAGCTGGCTGTAAATCCATAGCGGTAAACATGAACACTCTCCCTTATTCCTCTTTTGGTTTCTTGAGACATGGGCTCAGACCATGAGTGCTTTGGAAAGAAACTAAAAACACAGGTAGGACTCAAGTTTTTTCCATATGCATGGTAACCCCAAACCAATGAGCCTTAGCTGAGATCACTCCAAGGTCTAGGAATGTAGCGAGGTCTTTATACAAAGTCTCGGTTGTTCCTCACTAAAGGTACCTTTTCCTTGCAATTCTTCCATCTGCTTGAATTGTTATACTGGCATCCGACATCAGAGCATCCAAGTGCTGTCAAAACTGGAATAAGCTCACCAGCTCATCTGACTAAACCTATCGAGGGCCTTCAGACAGTAATACCATTATTGACCTGGGTTGAATTCAAATGCATTTGGAGTGCTTGATATTTATCCAAATTATGCCCATTGAAAAATCCCTGGCAGAATACAGATAACATCAGATTAAAATGTATCATTATAATTACTTCAAAGAGATGTCTGGTATAGAAATAATTAGGTTAGTAAATATTTTTAATTAAATTATGATTTTTAAATTGTGTTAAAACTATAACTTGCATCTATGGACATTGCAACAAAACTACAAATCTAAAGAATTCAGGGCCTGAATATGAGTATTTGCATTAATCTAATATAGTTATTATACCATTAACTTCAGTGATGTAATTCCAAATTTACACAAACATCCTTAGAGCCAGATCCAAGATTCAGCAGATCAATACAAATCTTTCCATGAGCTGCAGTAGGCATGATAAGGCCCTGAGAAAAGTACTGGAGAGCTAGTACCATCCCACCTCGTAAGACTTCTCCCAGTTTGACCACTCTAGCCCTAAAACAATGTTTCTGCTAAGAACTATCATTCACCCAACAGTGAATATGAAAACACGGGTATGGAACCAAGCAGACATGAGAAAATAAAATTAACAATGGAAATAGATTCTAATGCTTTTCGTCAGAAATGCTCAAATAATTTGAGATAATGTCCTGAAGTTTTGTATCACTTCTGCCTTTTACTGAGACTCCATAATAAATTAGCGGTGCAATACAGAGAGGGGAAAAAGCAAAAGTAAATAAACAAAATAAATGATGCCAGTAGTACTGGCTGGGATTTCTAAAACGGCAGCTTCCTTGGGGATCAAGTGAACGGATTCTTTCTGCTAATGTATGAAAAATAAGAATGTGTTTTAAATACCATACTGTTAAGACTGTAATTTACATTTATAATCCTCTTTTCCTTAAACAGTTTTACACCTTGAGCATAAAACTATGTTTTACAGATGCTCTCCTCTTTTAATTGAAATCACATCTCAGGTCGAGATCACCACTTTCCTTCTGCTTCTCTAACCTCTTCTTGCCCGAAGGCCTGTAACTTGTGAATTATTTAACAATCATATTTGCTGCTGAAAATTGATTTCTGAGAGAATCCATATTGATTGAGACATGTGAGACTAATGAGTTTGAGGTTAAGGTGTTTAGGTATCATTATCTCTGATAGTCCTGAACTAGAATCTTCATATTTTTGTGTCTCTTGTCAATACTCAGTTTTATTTGATATCTCTGCTTCAAGCTGTGCTTGTGTATTAAAATAAAGAGCTAGGAAGAATAAACATTTTACACAGTTTCTGAAGCGTCTCTAGTAGCCTCCCAGATGTGACTTTTCTGTGAAATGTCACTGCACGAAGGGAACGTAAGCAAAGCTTTGCCAAACTTCCCTTTTAGCTAGCAGCAAAAATAAACAACTGGTATGAACCAATGGCCCCCACCTGAGCAAAAATTGTTTATATAAGTTGAAGGTCTGTCTTGATGGGTAAGACTTCTGCGAATGCCAGAGTGCTTACACTGCGGCAGATAACTTTAAACTAGTTAGCTCAGACCTCAAGCTTGTGTCAAGCTTCCATAGGATGGGGCACAGCTCAATTGAGCTGCAGCGAGTGGACGAGGTGCCCTGCTCACAGCTACACCTCAGCACGTCCAGCACGCACATCCCTGGGGAATCTTCTCCTACAGCCCCATTCTTCGCTCCACTTACACTCAAGGGGAGGCTGGTGAACCCCTGTTGCGGGTTTGCCATTAAACACGCCGCTCATCCTTCTGCCCCTTGGTCTTTTTTTGACACGCTGAGACACAAGGAAGCCGTGTGACGCCTAGTTGCCCAGCACCCTGGGAGCCTTGCTGCTAGCCTTCAGTTGTCTTGCTGCCCTCGCACAGTGAAAATCACTTCCTCAGCACATTCTCTACTCACATGGGGAAGAGGTGCCTTTTAACTGTCTTATTCCCACAGCTAAACAGAAAACAAAAAATAATCTATACAAACAGAGCATTTCCATAACTTTGAAATGTACTACTATATACAACTATATATATATATAACTGTACAACTATATACTACTTCAGACAGTTTGAAGACCTCTAAATTAATGGCTGTCTTCCTTTTTCCCTCAAAATGAGGGAAAAACTAATTTGCCATACTGTTGACCTGTGGTGACCTTTAATGATGATGCTATGTTGGGTGCTCAGAGTGTTCCCATTCAGTGCCCAGAAGCCTTTAGGTTTCTCATGCAAAGAACACTAATAATCAACTTCGTTCAGCCAATGCAGTGCCATCGACATATGTGGCCTACACATCTGGACTCCTGTGCCAAGTCCAAAACCCATGAGTCAGTGCAGAGGAGACCTCAAAAAGCTGCAGTAGGAATCTACTGGGTTTGGAAGTGACATGAGTGGGATGCACATGCCTTGCTGCTCGTCTCAGCTTGATGAACAAACACTTGCATACCTGACTCAAAGACCCAATTCCAGGCTTCATGTCTTTGCAAAGCACTTCTCTTCATCCCCGTAACCACTCAAAATCCAAAGCAAGCAAATGACAATAAAACCCTCCAGAGCATTTCACCTTGGAGTTAGACACCTTTTTGGGGTAGTTTTGGGATCAGCTGTATGTACAATTAAGAAAAAAAAAAAGACAAAAAAAAAAAAAA
>VZRU01004197.1:42442-76852 GCA_013398155.1 Pedionomus torquatus
AAAAAAAAAAAAGACAAAAAAAAAAGAAAAAGACAGTTCTTTAAATGACCCAGCTGCTGGAAAAGGATATTTTTGGTCAATGATCTATTTTTATTTCTGCTCTGCTGTTTCTCATGAAGCCTGATGACAAAGACCTGCCCTTCAAAGCTAGTCTATGGTTTCTGAAGTACCATTTTAAATTACTTTCTCTAGGTGAAGTCCACTATAGTTTTGTTATCAGGTTTATTTTTGTGGGTAGGGGTTCTATTAGAGGGAGTAAAATACTTTCTAGGCTAGTTTTGCTTGTTTTTCTATAAGGAGAAACACAACATGCATTTTCAAAGGTTCTTTTAAAAAAATTACCAACAAGGTAAAGTAAGGACTATGGACTGCATTACAGTATTTAAGACCTGTTTGAACTGTTGACTACATCCATTTTAGTTAACAAATTTATTTTATGTCACTCTTAATCAGTAGAGGTATATTTTTGTTACTATTATTGATTTTGCAGCCATGCCAGTTAATGCTATTATCTTGGATAGTACATTCTGAACAGTTACCCTTACAGACATTTTAAATAAAAACAAACATCAATTGGGAACTCAAAATGAAATCAGATCACTTTATGAACCTGAAAAAACAACCTTCACACTATACTACATCGTCTTCTTTGAATGACCTATCTTTTTACCCAACTTTGGTGAGAGACAGAATAAGCTTGACAAGAAGAGGAATAAGGTACACTTGTGTAAAAAACAGATAAAATCGGCATCATGAATTCTCTAACTATTCCTTTTTAAGTGAGGAACTAAAAGACTCTCAGATATCACGATGGGAAACATGATCTAAACTTTAAGATGGGTATACGGGCTTCATCTGTATTAAGATAAATTAGCTATGCCTGGCCTGAACTCAATCATTTTTAGCTCATCAAGATGAAATGATGCATAGATTCTCAGACTGAACTTTTATTCGCTAGAGAGACGTTGAAATAACTGATATCATAATAAGTTAGACTTGTGGAAACTCAGGACTAGGCAGGGCCACATTTTTCTGGAGGGTGGGTATTGCCGTGGTTACCTACCCACACTTTGATGCCGTGCCATAGATCCTTACTTTTCCAGCCTCTCCAAACTGCTTTGTTCTGAATGCAGACTGCCTCTCACAACAAGGTGGTCTGCCATCTTCTCGTGATACAAAACATTTAGGCAGTAGGAAAGTCCCTCAGTTTCAGTTCAGTCTCCACAACCTGAAGATGGTCTCCAGAGAATAAAACTGACAGAAATTTTGACAGTAGGTTATACAGTTTTCACCTGACTAGAAAATATCCAAACTATATTTGTTACTCGGGGCATCCAGAAAGTTTATAAGCACGAGTGATAACCTTTGAAAACCTCTGCTTTCACAGGTCAGTACCCTCAAGTTATTATAACTTTAAGGTACTTGGGGCTCTAGAGGTTGAAAATCTGTTAATTATGGGTTTGGTTAACAAGCTCACACACATGCCTTATCAGAAAAAGAACTTATCTCATCTAAATCTGGAGAAGCAATGGTAATTTTGTAGGTGAATCTGCTAGCTATCCTGATTCATTGTTAACTCAAGGAATTTTGGGTGTTGCTTTTCAAGAGCAGGCTGAGTTCAATGTAGTGTTTCTTTCTTCATTATTATTTCTCCTTTTTGTAAGAGAAAAAAACTCTCAGCTCTTTATTTCTGACATAAATGCATACCATTTCCTTTTTTAATTTTTTCTTTTTTACTTATTTGTGGTTTTTTTTTTAATTGGTTTCTGGTCTCCTAGTCTCTTTCTTTCCCTAATATGAGTTTAATCATAGATCAGATCACAGTTCAGTATTCTAGATTTACTAATTTTCTGTGAATATATGTGTTCAGAACATTATTTTTTTTTATATACAGAAATAATGCAAATCTGTAGACTTATTCAGGGGCCTTACAAGATAGCCAGGCTCTCATAAAGAGCCTGCCTTTCTCCTCAGCTCAGAATGAAGGTAATGTCCTGTATTGTAACACAAGGAACGAAGAATGGCTATTTTCTCAGTGGTCACTTCTCAGTAGTATGGGACTAATTAATAGATGGGAAAGTGGAAGTAGGCAGTGCTATTTGTGGAGCTAATTAAGATGTGGCAGAAAAAAACACGGACAGGCAATTTCTTGATTTTAAGGGTTTGTATAGCTAGACAGTTTTATTAGTCAACACTACGCTTTTTTTTTTTTTTTTTTTAGTCATCAGCTACATTTTTGTGAGATACAGAGTCCCCAATTCATCTTTCAAAGACTGATTTTGATTTATCTCAGAGGGAGGTTGGGGAAAAAAAGTAGATGTGTACTTTTAAAAAAACAACAGCTTGTTCCCTTTAGTTCCTGGTTACAAAATAAGTGCATTGATCTGATCTTTTAAACACACATCTATATCCTCTCCATTTTATCTATTACTGAAGGAGGTGGGGAAGTGAATCTAAATGTCCGTTCCATTTAATTCCCCACAGGTTTAAAATGCAAGGAAATTCTCACAAAGAAAAAGTGTTGATCTAAAGGACTTGTTCATCAGCACATAGGAAGTCTGTGGCAGGAGCCAAGAATAGAGCCCAGCTCTTCCAAGATCCCATCTATCACATTAATCAATGAGCACAACTGTAACAAAACTTACCTACGTTGAAAGACTGGGCTCTGAAGAGACTTCCCTCAACATTATGATAGCAAGTTCCCAGAGATCATTATTTTCCCAGCCCACCATCACTCAATTCAGTATCTTTCCTTCTGTTCAAATAGAAATGGTCAGTTTTCAAAAGGAAAACCTAGGAGATTTTAGTTTGTGGCTCTTTTAAAGAGAGGGGGCATATCTCACATAAAAGCAATGTTGATGCTTTTATGAATTTTGAAGCTAGTAACTACGACAAATTTTGTTCAAAGGAGTGACAAATTTGGTGAGACAGACTGTTCAAAATCTAGAAAAAAGGCTAAGTCCTCTATTTAGAAAAATTAATTAATGATCCAAATATCCTAGGAGCCTTTAGACATCTCAGTCTGTACACCCTTAAGTGATGAATATTTCAAGATCTGTCCAGTATAATCCTGATCTAAGTAACAAGATTAAGTACCTGATTTTTATTAGTGCCTCTACAAAACATCCAGCTGCTCATCTGGTGCTGCAGTGTTGTGAATGGACAGGAAGCTCTGCTAAAGGGGTCTATATTATATTTTACAACAATGGCTGAAGCAGATCCAGCAGTTTACTCCAATTCTGGTCTTGAAGCACCACCCTGCTTCTTTCCCACACTCATGCTACCTCTGCTAGTAAGCACTAGTAAGTCCTCCCACCATCCTCCTACTGGTGCACAACCACACCTGAGCCAAGCAGCTCGTTCCACAGAGACCACAATAATGCCATCGCCCACCACCAGCCTAGTTGCCACTATGGACTAGCTCTGTGTGTCACCACCTCAACTGCACCCCGCTGAAAATGTTCTCTCACTGTGATCAGCTGCCCAGGTCTGCTCCACAGTGGGAGCCTGACCATGCTGCCTGGTGTGCTCTTCCCCTGTGGAGAGGGATGGATTTGGGTACAGGGATGCAAGGTGAAGAAGGGGGATGGTCTTGGTTGTGGGTGCTAAATAAACAATTTTTTCTTACAACAAACCCTGGCACCTGTACTCACCATGTCATGGCCCTTGATGAGTTACTGTCTACCAAGCATGACCAAGCGATTAGCAGAGCCGTGTCGGTGTATCTCAACAGTAATGGGGGCTCTCTTTCCATTTGCCTTCTATTGAAATCTAAGCGCTCCATTGGCCTGTGCATTTTCAGCTTGATGAATTCATTATTCCCCATCTTTATTTTCCCTTCCTTTCTCAGGCCAGAGCTTTCCCCAAAAGCCAAGTGACTGTTTCTGGTTTTTCCCTTTCTCTGAGGGCTTTTTTCTTTTTTCTCTCTTTCTATGCAGATGTCAGAAAATGCCACACTGACTCATCTGTTTTAAACAGCATTTTAGTATACGTTTGGATCTATGTATATTAGACAGCAAACAATCATGAGACTTGGCTTATTTATTTATTTATGTGGAAGAGAAAACATGCAGTTGTCTAACATCCTTCAACTAATGATATCAGGAAAATACATTTTCAAATTCAGAGGCAAGGAAGGTGTTCAATTCATATTCCCCAGCAAACAAATGACACCACATAAATAAAATACAAAACTATTCAACTACCATTAAAAATGTGATAGTCATCCAGAGTAGGAAATTCAACAGTGTAGCTTTTGCATTTTGACTTTAAATATTTACATGGTATGGAGATAGCACTGGACTACTCTAGGTCTGAGTCTTCTCAGAGATGTTCTCTTTCCCTCCTCAAAGTCACGCCTAGTCAAATAGAAAGGAATTTGGCCCTTTGTCTGGCCCCTCAAGACGTCCAGAGGCCTTTTTAGAGCACAATAAGTTGAATACGGTCAGGTTAGTTACTGTTATAAATCCCATAAATAAATAATATTTTAGGACATTTTGAAACTATTAAACAGAAGAGTTATTTCAAAATTCTTATTTGTTTCCTCTGTTAAAGAAGAATGAAACTTGAATGATTAGGTAAGGAAGGTATTTGCAGAGTGACAAAACATCCTTCTGGATCTGCGAAGACAATGTACCTGTCTTGGTTGCTCTGAAGGGTAAAGGAGTAGACACATGTTCTTTTACTGATTCTTCCAGTGACTTTACCACCAATCCTTTCCAAACCAGTTCATTTCACTGGGGTTCAACTTATTTATCACTACAGTGGATACAGTATATCACAGGGACATAATACAGTTCAATTAAAGACGACCCAGCCTGGAGAGATTTTAACTGGGTTTGAGGCCAGGAGTGATTACTGCACTTGGTAAACTTGGGAAGTGGGGTGAAATTATAATTTATTATTTATGGGCAAATTTGACATTATTGTTAACATATATTCCCCCAGAGCCTTGGATGGACATATTTTGGAAAAATCAAATCAATAAGTGATTTAACATGTGTCAAGTGCTTTGGGATCTTTATTTGAAATGAGTGTTAGAAGAGCAGTATCTTACTCTCAACTCCTTAATGTGCAAGCATGCCTTCTATTAATACTGGAACCCTTTGGAACCATTAGAGTTTATCAGCTAAATACATATTTTGGCACATTAACTAATTTTTGATTACCCAATTAGACTTTAACAGCTCCATCTATCATGTAAATTTTTCTTAATGTGCAGATTATGGACCCAATAGAACTTAATGGAGCTCCTTACAGTGTTCTGAGCCGATGCAGCTGGCGCATGGACACTAAGGAAAGTATTTTCCTCCAAAGTGAGAATTACACCCCTATCTTCCCACAGTGCTAATGGGTGTTATGGCCTAAGTCATCCTTGGGCACTGAGACAACGCAAGAGACCCAAATGTGATCCAATTTATACCCTTTTATACATAAGCTCTCATACACCTCCACTTCTGCCATTCCGTATCAAAAGTACATCTCCTACAGTCAACTGAGTCACAACTGCAAGAACCGAAAACCAGGGCAACTCAATCTATACCTACCCCCTACCCTGGTACACCATGACAGTCACAAAGATAGTCAGGAATGGGTTACTAGTGGATGGCCGTAGCTGTGAGAAGCTGCCAGAGAAGCCTGCTTCCCTCCAGCCGCGTCTGGCATGCAGAGATGTTCTGGAGACATTGTCTCCATGCCATGTTCCACTGGGCACGTTCTCTCCCACCCCACCATTTCCCAGAAGATACCATGTGAGCTGAACTCAGCAGTGGGTAAGGGCTTTTCCTCTTGCTCTTGTATTAGTGCTCTGCCATTTATCTTGTTGAGTCTCCCCCAATATACTGTTCCCAGCTCACACGCCACGACCAACACTCTTTTCCACTGCCCGCCTTTGGGATGGGATAAATGAAGTGTTTCCTGATGGAAACACAGATGCTTAAGAGCCAGTAGAAGGAAGAAGATCAGTCAGATCACTGGGACAACAGCTATACAGTAATAGCCAGAACAAAGCAGTTGGCAGACAGAAAAAACCCCAATGTTTAATAGCAAATCTGCACCCCTTAGCCTAGAAGCTTAATGCATGGTATGGATTAAACACTTACCATGTTTGGCACAAGAATACAGCATACAGAACCTTTGCGCAGAACCAGCAAATAATTAACTGTTAGAACGCAGAGCTATAGTATACATTCTGCTCTGAGAGCTTTACACATAGATCTGTCAAAATCTCCAGCTACGTGTAACACTGGGGGCTTCAGTGGGCTGCCTCCTCTGCTGAAGACAGATGAAACTACTGCCGTTACAAGTGAGGTGGACTAAAATGGAAGAAAAATAAAAAGGGCTGCATCCACACGCACAAGAACAAGTATTTCCCATGTGGAAGTAAACATTTACAAAGCTATCTAATGCACCGTTAATTAATTGAATTAGTTTTTGTACCTCTCATTTCTCCTGGCCTATACAGGGCAACTAGTTTGAGCCGTTCCCAGTTAGTTCCCAGTTAGTTTCACTTCCTTTCTTTCCTCGCAGGCTGAAAGCACAACACTGCAGTGCTTTTATATCATGAAGATACTTCTGTTAGCCTTTCTTTCCTGTGAGAAATTCTTTATTTCTTCTGCGAGAAGTACTTTTCTAAAATCTTATTTGTTTCTGTACAATACTCCTTTAATAAAGCGTGATCGCGCCTCTTCAGGAAATAAGTTTTCCCTTTTCTGCATGTGGTCTCACTCTGTCAGGACTTCCATTATTTTTCTGTACAAAGTCCTTCCCTGATGTCTTACTCGGAGCAGCAGCCATTGTTCACAGGAGCGCGCGTTCAACCTGTCCTGCCACCACCAGATTCTTCTCTCCCTGAAATGGATTTTGGAAGAGATTGACCTGGATGATACTTTAATGCCGCTTAAAAAGCCAAACCAACAAACATACGTACATTGTAAGCACTCCCTGGGAAAGTATTAATATTGCTCCTAAATGGACAGATAGGGTTAGTTTCCATATTCTGAATCCTGCCAGACAGCCTCTGGACCATCACTCAGAGAAGTGGACTTCTTTTTGGAAGAGACATTAAGAAACACTCTTCTTAAGGAAAAGGGTGATTTACCCTGTGTAGTCGTTGTCAAATGAGGTTCTTTTTTGTTGGGTACCAATCTTGTTTTCTGTGACAGAGCTCAGAGAGCTAAACACAAAGGCAGGCAGTCCCAGAATCCTGGCATCAACAGCTGCTGACCAGCCCAAGGAGATCAGAGAGCCCTGCGTGCCCTGCCTCTCTAAGGAACAGACCTTGAGCAGGCTTATTTATAACATCAATTATGTCAGCAGTGGGAGAATAATGTGATTTTTGCGTAAACAATACTTGTAAAAAGTTGTAACAACAAAAAACATGCAGCAGCTACTACTGAGAGAAGAAAATGAAACCTTTTAAAATCTATCTGCACAGTTAGACGGTGTTCTCTCCTAACAACTTACTGCTCATTGAATCCTGTGCTGCAAAATGATCTCATATGTTTAGATCTCACTCTTGGCTTATTGCTATAAAGTTCACTTTTTTTCTCCTCAGTCACTTGCCTAATTTATTTTTCCATCTCATTTCTGGAAGCTGACCTTCCTGGCAGAAACTCCGGATGCCTGAGCAGGTATATTTCTTTTACTAGGCTTTGGCTGCACGAGGGAAAACAAATGAAGGTATACATTTTTAATCACACATAGGGACATTTCAGCTATGACAACCTGTGTTCATTTTTTTGTTCCTTTTTTTGCTATTTATTTGCACACACTGCAGGCTGTGCTAAGATCCCCTCTGTTGTTCTTCCAGCTACAATTTGCACCCATAAAACACGTACTTATTAACTTCTCAGCCACCAAGTGGACACAGGTCACAGTCTCTGTGCCACCAGCTCCTGCTCTGCACAGGCATCCACGCAGCTCCAGGGACAATATCAAAGTTGGGCTTGTGGTTGTGCCAAACTGCGGGCATCAGTTGTCCCATGAAAGGGATGCTCCTCCTGGAAATCCCATCTATGGGAAATGCACTCTGCTGTTACTGCGGTTCAAAGAGTTGCTGCAATACTGTATGTTGGCATACAGAGAGTGGCAGGGACTATTTTAAAAGTTTGCCTGATACTTTAAAATTTTATACTGGGCACAAAGTCAAGAAGTTAAATGTAGTTCTGGGGGTGATAACTAATGTTATTACCTTCTGTGCTAATTATGCCCAATTTACCTTATTCCCACGGAACTAATAAGACTAAAACAAAACAAAACAAAACAACAACAAAAACCCAACCCAAAACAAAAAAGACCCCAAAAGTCCACAACTATCATTTCAGTGTATAAGAGTGAAACTTTTGAGTTTCTACAGAATTTTTAGAATTCAACGGAATTTTTATTAATGAACTCAGAGCACTGTACACCAGGAGCTAGTACCATTATTTCTGTTTTACAGATGGGGCAACCGCTTGTTCCTCCTGCGAGAACTTGTTCCATGTGAAACAATATCTTTCATCACTCACTAACCCTTCTCCCCAAGGCAGGAGGGTGCTCTGAGTCAGCAGTCTGTTCCTAGATATCCGAGTGCTCTTCTGCGAAACGCTAAATGAGCACATAAATGCTAAGCACCATCACTGGACTGACCTGTATGGTCTTTACTACCTCTGGAGTCAGGGACTTTGTCTAGTGTTTCCGGATGGCCCCTAATTACTTTTTAAGCCATTCTCTTTATGGTGGCATCTGCTGTACCGTTTAAAATAAGATTATGGCTAAAACACATATAACATAATTCTGAGTTAGACATTTTTTCCATCTCATTTACATATCTACCATCCTACCACATATCAGATACCACCTTTTATTTCTTCGATTATCATACAAACTTCTCAAGTACTCTACATTTCCTTCACTGTTTTATCACAGTATGCCACATAGTCTTCAGAACATGAGGTGCTAACTACTGCATCGGGCACAATCCCAGTCTCAGTGTGGAATGTCTTGCTTTAATAGAGAAATAAAATGATATAAGGTCGTAAGCTAAGACTACCATAAAGTGCATTGCAGGCACCCTATACTTAAATACTCCCATGCTGCCTCTTAACTCCAAGTGAGGCAATTTGCCTAATGCCCATAGAAGTGACACAATTAATTCCCCTCCCTTAAATAATCCTAACCTTTCCTCTCTAATGTGCCTCTGTAAAAAGAATGTTTTCTAAAATATAACAAATTTTTAGAAAACCATCTCCTTAAAAACCTTAACACTAAAAATACTGGGAGTCTAAAAAGAAATTTAGAAAGTCCTTCTTTCATTGTGTTCAGATAAACACCAGAGACCCTTTTCTCTCTGAAATGGAGACCAAACCCCACAGCAGTATAACGACCACTGTAAATACACTCAGTGGACTGCATGAAAGTGGCCTCAGCCATAAACAGCAACCTCAGCATCTTGCTGTTCATGTTTCCTGCTAAATACTTGCAAAGGAACCAACAACCTCCAAATCAGTCCTTAAGATTGGAACCTTTCTGTCCTGATAGTGCAGCACTTCTATGTTACTCGTAACTCTGGCATTTTGCATGTCATTTGATAATAGGCAATAGTACAGTTAGAAAGCTGTAAATACAGAACTTACTCATTGGCCACATGTTCAAAAAAACCCAAGGAAAACAAAAAACTATGTCTCTGTACTGAATTGTACAAATGCAGCCTAAAAAAAATACAGTATAATCATCTTTTGCAGGAAGAATTTTTGATGCATCAAACAAAATGTTCTCCAACTGGATCATTGCCTCATAGTGTTTACCACAAATGTCAGCTGAAAAGAAAATTTCTTCTAGAAAATATTAGGAAGTATTATAAAAGTTATACTGGTATCTCAGTGATAGCTGCTTCACATGAGAAAGAGAAAAAAAACCCCAAATCTGAGTTGTTTTGCCTGAAAATTAAACACGGAGTCCCCCATCAACAGGTATTGGATAGTAAATATATTACCTGTCATTTTACTTAATCAAAAGGATGAGAAAATAAATTTAGAGCATATTAAGTGTAGCTTAATACTACTTGCTACTAGACATTAGATATGGGAACTGAATGATGGTTACAAAGTTAACAGTAGGGTCAGAATCATAGAATCATAGATTCAAGAGTTTCAGTCATTTACCAAACCTGTGTAGATGCTGATTCTTTCCAAGCCCTCTTACTAGATAGTGCTTTTATTTCAGATGAGGAAACCATCTGTTTTCCTTCTGACCCACTGAGAAGCAAACTGGGAACACACCACCTTCTCTCAGTCATGACTCTTAAGCAGATCCTCAAAAAAAACCAGTGCTAGGAGCATTGTTAAGAAGTCTCGGTGTCTTTTGTCCTCCTCTGTGCCTCTAGGTAGGACGATCTATGTCTGTTTCTGAAAAATTTCCAATAAATGCCACAACATCCCTCATTTCCTTTCTCTGGTGTTTTGGTTTATCTATCTTAGAAGGTCATCCCCAATACCTAATCTGAATTTTGTTCTGTTTAATAAATTATTTTCTATACACTCTTGATTCTCACCATGGAAAAGGAGAATAAATTACTGAGTTTCTTTTCCATCAGTCTTTTGTATTCTTAAAGCCTGTTGCTGTGCTCTCCCTCAGACCTCTCTTTTTCAGGCTGAGCATCACCAATCCCATCAATATTTCAACATTTCCTTGTTCTCTTATCACTCTCATTGCTTTTCACTTGGACTTTCTCCAAACTCCCTGTATCTTGTTTGGGGTGTGTTACCCAAATCTGCACACAGAGGTGTAGGTGAGGCCCTACCAAACCCATGAGGAGCAGAAGTCACCCCATACTCCTCATAGGCTACATTTTATATTATGTCTTCAGCACATGCTATCAATAAAAGAGATCTTAATTTCAACGTGAGTATTTCTTCTGCCAGCTTCACAAGTATTCTTAATTAACTGTAACCTTTAACATTGTAAGCAGCATTAAATTAGAAGAAGTCATACTTAATTGGTTATCCTTATTTAGCCTACACCCCAAAATGACAGAACGTTTCAGGGTTACTACAGGAAATATGTAAACACAACATGCACACACAGCCTAAGTACAATTAACAGAGATTTAATCTAATCTGTATTCAGACATGGATGTACAGGGACAAATAATCTACAGATATAATATAAACACCCACACACTGAGTAGGTCTGTAACTGAGAGGTTTATCTTAGTGATTAAGAATACCACAACTCTTCCAGTGCCAAAAAGAGGAGAAAAAAATAAATTAGATAGCTAAATATAACCACAGCTAAAATCTGATTCCCTTCTTTTATAGTCCCAAGTCTAGATAATTGTATATATATGTGAAAGAGATCATATCTACTTTAACGCATCACACTGCCTCTTCCTCCTCCACATAAACAGCTTCAACTCCTCAGAAGTCAGTCAAAACACATATATAAGGTAAGTAAGTGTGTATGTACAAGCACATGTGTGTAAAGCCAGGGTAAATGGGAGCAGAGCAAGGCCCCTTGTTGGCTCAGGTCTTGCTGGTAGGTAGTTATTATAATAGAAAATCAAGAAAAATAATATACTGTAGTTACCTACTATGCAATAATTATAATGTAATTATACTGTAATTACAGTACCTGATTATTGATATACTGTAAAATAAACTGTTATCAAGTTTTTTTACTGTTCACTTCTATTTACAGTCACCACTGATAAAGACTAAGCCTCCCCAAAAATGCATGATAAAGCTTCTTATCACACGTTTTAATGCCTCTAATAACTACTGTAATTCTATGTGATTTAGTGCTTTGAATAATCCACCAGGATTTTTCTCTAGATCTTTAAAAGGATTGTAATGTGTACAGAGGTGTCGTAGTGATTAAATTTACAGGACACTTACCAAAACAGTGATAAGAAGGGATGTTTAATTAACACATGTACACGTTGTTCAACTCTACTATCATGCAAAAATGGAAAGACCTGAATGAGACCCCTATTTTCTTTTCAAAATGTTAAAAAAAAATTAAGCAAAGGATTATCCTCACTATACAATGTAGGAGCAGACATTTTGAAGGCAAGAGCAAATCCAGGTGGCACCTGAGAACGGTACCAGCCTAGAGTTGCATACTGGGTAGAGCCAAGGTCCTGGTATGAGTTGGGCAGCCTAGTAGCCCAGAAAGGAAAAAGTCAGTCACATGTGACAGTGCATGGGAATTCACCAGCTGAGTTTGGAGATGTCATTCCTTTGGCTAGTGGTTGGTTCAAGGACACTATAGTTCCCTCCAGCTATGATGCTGGAAAATACCAATGCTTTTAGGGTTTTTGTTGATAAACAAAACATTGATAAAAGTTGTTGCAGAAAACCACCTTGAAGGTTACTATATCAGATATTTTTGAACTCTGTGTCTCAGAAAGGCACAGAGGTGCTCTAGAAAATCCCTTTTCCCTCCATCAGTAGCTTTACTTAATGGCCAAGGCTATCCCTTATTTATATAACAAATAAGTACATTTAGAGTTAAGCAATGAAGCTCCCCAGCAAAGAAAAGAGCAGCAGAGTCAACCATATAGCAGGTGGTGGACGAGAACCTTTATCTCTCTATGGACGCTTCCCCACTTTAACTTCTCCTGACATTTTGTCCACTGTGATGCTGACAAAAAAAGCAGCAAGAGATCTAAAGGTGTTATTGTATACAATCAAAAGATGAAAAAGAAAAGTCAAGAAGCTCACGCAACCCATATTCCCACTGCGGAAGTAGCCTTTTAAATATTAGAATTGTTTGCACTTTGAAATGGAAATCCCAACATCTGCAAGTGCATGCAGCTACAGCAGAGTTCACTCCTGGATGGGCAACTGCCAGGAAGCAACAGGGCACAAGAACAGAAACATAAACCTATCCACTGCAAAAATGATTCTTAATGATCTCAAAGACCTCCTGGTTTAATCTGGAAGATGAGTGCCACGGTTTTCTTCAGAATAAATCCCACGTATTTTGTATAACAGTCCTGGCACAGAGCTGCAAAGATGAAATCACTCCTTGACCATCACTGCGAGCACGCCTGCTCTGATCTGCATTGCTATGCGGGGGCACGCAAATACTGGAAATGGTGTAACTGCATTATTATTGGGCTCCGCACAGGCTTTTATACCCTGGTTCTCAGCAAGACTAATTATTCTAAAAGAAGCCTCATACTACTGCAATTATCCTGCTCCCAAAACCTGAGTTACATCATTTAGGACACTGTGCTTTGCTATTCAGGCACATCCGTGCAGCTTTCTTTTTTGCAACAAAGACTTTTTACTGGGAAGGGAGGGGTAGTGGGGAAGCTAACAGGAACAAGCTCTGAGATCACAAACAAGGCAGAACACTTAAATGTAACAGGAATGGGGAGTAGACAGCGAGGGTGTCAAAAATTACATGCTCCTGAGTCTGATTATTTATTTACCTGGCACACAGGACTGTTTACCTGCATAGTCCTTTCTATACAGCAGATGAAGCTGTGGGAACTTCCTTCTTCCTCTACTGGCGGTATTAACTGAGCAGCACGGAAAGGGAGACTATGGGAGGAAATTATTTCACCTCTCTGCTATCAATAAATTACTAAGGAAGCTTTCAAGACTCCCAGAGGGTGTTGGAAACATACACCTCTTTGCTAGCTACTCTCTGGGTGGGCTACCATGCATGCTGCCTCTTGTGTAAGGCTGCGGTCTTTCCATAGGAGAAGATCTAATTTTTTAAATAAAATATACAAGTTTCTCCTTATCGCGGTTTGGACTGGACTGGCCACTGAATTAACAACAGATGCTCTCTTTAACTTCTCTCTCTTGGGAGAGAAAAATGAGAGAGAGAGAAAGACTTATGGATTGCAAAAGAAACTAAACTACTCTTAATGAAATATTAATAAGACAGCCATATTAATATTAACATATTAATAACAGAACTATTACTAACACAGCTTCCTACTCTAAGCTCCAAGAAAGATAGCCCACCATTCTACAGTCCAAAAGGAAAACTGTGGGCCTAAGACTCAGAGGTTACCTTTCAAGAACAGGATCCTACATATATTACTAGTATTATTACAAGTACAGAGAGGCCAAAACTCCCAATTCATCCCCATTACAGTTGGTGCTAAACATCTTAAGTAAATCAGTAATGCACACAAAACTGTCCTGACCACAGGACTAGCAATGAATCTGGAAATCAGTGAAAGTTCATCTGATGATTGGTACAGCATACAGATCAACTTGCAAGTGAAACTGAAACGGATTTAAATTCAACTCTTCCTTTCCTGGGAAAGAATTTACAGTAGTAAACATTACTTATTGTCCCTTATATAAGAAAAAAAATAGCATCTACTGAGTGACTCAGAAATTAGCAGAGCAGCCTTAGTCATTTTCACTATCTCTCATGAGTTAATCAGACATTTTTCCAACATTTCCCTACATGCCTGTTCTTTTCTTCTGTGCCCAGCAAAACTGCAAGCTACTTCTGAACATGATGGCTAATCACATTTTTGTTATATTTCAGCATTATATGGAGGACAATTAGATTTGCAGCTGAGAAAAAGGGGGAGGGGGAGGAAAAAATAAGAGAGAGAGAAAGAAGGAAACAAAAGCTGATGCCTCTTCAGCCAAATGAGTCAGAGATGATGAACCAAAAGATTTGTGAAATCTTCAGAAACATTGATGAAGGGTGGTTTTAATCATGGGTAAACCAGTATGGTTTAACTACCCCTGGCTACTAAGCCATCCACCATCTTGAAGTTTATAACTTTAAAAGTCCAACGTTTATGTAAGCATCTCCAGCTTGTTTTTCCTTAGAAAAGGTTGCCTTACCTTTCTAATCCTCTCTCTTGTCTTCGCCTCCGAATAGACAAACGTCGCAGAAGGCAACTGAACGTATTTGACCGGAATATGTAGGCCATATCCTTCGTTATTACAGAAACAAAACTAATGTTTGTTTTGATCTAACTACATGTATTTAAAGAATTACCAACTAAGCTAAAAAGAAGCAGAGAAGTCTATTTAAGGTCTGGGCGTTCCGGCTATTTTTACTGAAGCTGCCATGGATTTCAATGGGAACACTGCATGCTGAATGGCGAAAGGAAACACAGCTCTCAGACTGGAGTTAACCTGGATTTGTGTACAAAGGAAGAGATGCTCACCCTATGGAAGGCATATGCAAGCTGAATTGCATCTGTTAAATTAAAGACATCTGCACTTTGGCAGAATTTGGACAATGACTCACTTATATTTAATTATGTAAAAATTTCAAATGGGGCAAACTCCACTGTAGTGACTCACATTAGTGCTACCACATGATGTTCTGATAACTACATCAGTATATAACTCATGTCTCTGCTGCACAGGGTTTCTACAGAGAGAATGACATATTACCTGAGTAGCATTAAAAGGACTCCATGTTCCCAGCAATGACTGGTACATTAAGTAATGCTTCAGAAAGTAGCACATAGTGCACCGAGGGTTTTTTTCCCTTTGACACAAAACTACAGATCCTCTAATGACAATAATTCACTGTCATTCAAAAATCAATTTTCTGTTTGTGTTTTATTTCTTTAAATTTATAGAGTTGTGGGGAAAGATTCCAGAAGTAGAAACCGACATCATTTCCTTTTCCCAAGAAGAATTATGGTGTTGCAGATCTCCTTATGCTTCCAATCCAAGACGCTCCTACCCTGTCCTTCCACGAGTGGCAAACACAACCTCAACACCTTCCAGCACAAACCCTTCTGCCTAGGTTTGCCACTACCAGGCAGTTTCTCACGTTTTGCCTCACAGACATTCCTGGACTTCTCCCTGCTACCTTCTGCACTTTTTAACATAGGTCTGGTTTGCTTGATTTTGGTGTGGACTATCAGAATGAACCAATTGTGCATCTTATGTCAGGCTAACAGGACTGATGACCTTGAAATGTTCACTGTGAAGAAAAGTTATCCTGCATTATTTGCCTCAGATTTTAAAAAATATCAAAATGCTGTATTACTTACTTCAACACTGTTAAGAAAACGAGTCCTCCTTTGCTGATCTGTATCAGGTCTTTTCTGATCTCTGAGAGATGCTGCACTTGTATCTTGGAGTACCACTGCATTACACTCCCATTACACATTTGAAAAAGGGATGTCCACTACAAGGCTTTCTAAATACCACTTTCAGGCTTCCTGAAGAACTGACAGGATCCTTAAGTAACAAAAGGACCTACAAACAGCATTTTCACTACAAAAAGAATGTATTAATGCAACAGCTACAATCTTTGTTAATGCCAAATGCTGACTATAGGCGTTGATGAGGACTATGATGAATGGCATGATGAGGAGAAAGCAATTGTGCAATTAGTTATGTTATGTTTGTACAATGTTTTACATAACAACTATAGACCAGTAGTGGACCAGTGATCCAAAATGACAACCTTCCAAAGGAGTCCAAACAGCTAGAAAGCTGCTGTACCTTTTGAGCAACTACTTTAGAAAGCTAATGAAAAATGTAAATGATCTCAACTGACCTCTGTATGGCTTAAGTGTGATGCTGGGCTTGGATGCACAAGTGCAGTGCGCTTTCTCCAGCTAAGAGTGTTAGGAAGTAACAGGCGTAGAGGATGTCCCGAGGGAATGACTCAAACCAGTGCAGTGCTAAAAGGTATGGGAGTGAAGTCTGGCCTCTGAGCGACAGAGCTGATAGGAAATGATTGAAGGTGTTGGGACCAGAGTGTGTAATGGGCTGGATCAATAAACAATGAGCAAGAGCAGAGAATCCATAGTATATGCCTTTCCTTTTCATTTCTGGCATCTACCAAAGATAAAAAGGCATCTTAATTATTCTGTATCCTCTCATTCCACAATTCACTTATATTCTTTTTCAAAGCACAATTTAACTGTGGTTTTTTTTTAATAAGGGTTTACATGAAAGTTAGATTTAAAATTGGAATCCTGATTAAAGCTGGCTTGTTCCTGGGGTAGAGGCAAACTGCCCAGAACACGGTAACAACATGGGTGTTGAGTGATGTGCTGCTTATAATCGACACATTGGAGCACACAAGAGTTCATTTCCCGGTTGGTGCCAAGAGGTATAAGATATACAGCCTTGTTGGCTCCATGATTATTCAATTTACGGGTTATCACTGCTGGGGAGCAGGAGAGATTCCCTCACATACCCCTCAAAGGTGTTTAACTGGCACACATCATAGCTGCCCTGGTACAGAAGAATTTAGGTCCTTTGGAACATGCTATCCACCAAGATAAAACTTGCAACTCACACTCAAATAGTAGGCTAGCAAACATGGGGAAAAAAAAAAAAAAAAANAAGAGTGGAGAGATAAGGTAAAACATGTTCCTAAACCTTTACACAGGATACCTTTAGGTCAGGCTCTCCATCGCCTTTTAAACATAATACAAGAACACACGGGGAACCCTGTATTTAAATAGTCTGCTCACCCCTTACTCCAATAAATAGTTACACGCTGCAAGCATATAGTGCTACTTAGTCAAGCTGTTTAGCAAAGACATTCCCTTCAAAGGAACTCAGCCCCCGTGGTACAGGAGAGCACAGCAGTATGCTGTGACCCAGCTCCAAGCCTAGAGGATGAAGAACCAAAGCAAAGGACAGAGACCATTTTTGCTATACCCCAGCAAAAGCATCCACCCAGTTCATTGGCTTTACCATTTTGATTTTAAAGGCTATGTTATGCAGTGAGAGAAGAAAAAAAGCTATCACATGACTTTGCACCCTGGATGCTGTTTGTAGAGAAGCCTTAAGTCACAGCTGGACTCCTACAAATTATTTGCTATTGCAGACTGATATTGAATACACAACTTGAGGCAGAATCACAGAGAGCAGGATTGTATTTACACAGAACTAAGCTTCACATTTAGTCACATCTCTTCCAACTGACTGCAAGCATCTCTACAGTAAATATGCAGGCTCAAACACCCCTTGGAAATTCATTAGCAAGCACAGCAAACACCAGTCCTGAAAATAGCATCATTCCATTCAGTGCAATGAGACATATACCACTATATCGTACGTTCAAAGAAGAAGGGCAATCCTCTTCCAAACCTAGCTTCTCATGAACCTGAATCCAATCACACATTCCCTTTATAACAGCCATCTCAGTGCTTCTCTACAAAATTTATATCATATCACCACCATCTTAAAGGTCGTCAGTGGTATTTCAATAAATAGAGAAACTGTGGTTTCCTTAAACCATTTGTATTCCTCTTGCTGGAGTAATTTTGGCTCTCTTCTATTGGTCTTGCTTAGCTCACTTTCATATGAATGTCAAATTTTGCATTTGCTGTGTGCTGTCATCTAGACTCCCACTGTAAAACAGTTTGCTTTCCCCCAGTTGGTACACAAGATTAGCATGCCCCCTCTCCCCCTCTAGAACAGAAGGTAATTAAAGATCACACACGTACACCATAAAGCCAGAGAACTTTAGGTTTGGTTCTGCTTTCCAATTTTACATGCTTCTCTACTCTACATAAAGAGAAATATAAATGGCTCTGGCCCTTGGATAACTATTAATTCCTTCTGCATCAGAACCTGTGAGGCGGAGATGACAGCAAGATCCACAGCATTATGAGCAAGAGCTCATACCTTGCAGAATTGCACCCAGTTCACCAAAAATGAAGATTTCTGCCCAAAGGTTCTCTCTCGATATACTACACAATGGTTATAAAAGATAAGCCAGAACTGTCTCTATGCTCACAGTGTACCAGAAATTGTTTCATGACCTAGGTGAAACTTTTTATTTGAGAATTCTGCCAGGATGACCAGTTTAATAGACTCGAAGTACAAAAACCACATAGGTCTGCAAATGCCAGTACTGATGCCACAGAGGCACAGCTGGTTTAAAGAAGAGGTTGCTTCATACATCCTCATCTCAGCAGTGGCACCTCCACCTCCCATTTCCTGGTGGTAGGATGGAAACAACTACCACCTTACTGTCTTTGGCTGCAAGGCCAAATGTCACCAGAAGAGAAGTTAATGCTTTATAATTAATTTTAAAAATACATGGTTAAACTGCTTCTATAGTTGATAAAAATATCATCAAATTTTCATTTTTCGTCACAAGAGTAAGCAAGAGGCAACTGTTGATCTTCAGTGTCTCCAGACAGGTTCTGGAAAGGGAAACTCCTACCAGGTAATCTTGCACAGTGAAGACAGGTAGCAGTGGGGGGGCAACTCAGGATCCACATCCCAAGGTCTTCCATGACTAAATCATACTCCAGTTTGTCACCTTCTTTAAAGAGAGAAAGGTTGTAACAGAGGTCACTGAGGAAGAAGATGTTTGTACCACATCATTTGACACACACAGGATTTATGACTTCCCAATCTGTACAACATGGTCTGTGGCAGCTTTCTAGGAAATAAACCCAGATATTGTGATGCTTACTTAACTACAAAATTCCTCCCTCTCCCTCAGATAGGGAAGAAAGTAGATGTTCACCTTTACTGATGTTCTACTGTAATTATTTTTTATGGCAATTCTCCTCCATTAGTTAGAAGATCATAATGGAATAAATAGAAAAATGAGCTCAAGCTTGAGTATTCTGCATTGTAATCTAAATTAAACTAGTATTACAAATTTGTTTACAAATCTCAGTTGAGCTATGCAGTTTCAAAAGTTACTTGCTGAACATAAACGTGTCTCCCGGTGCTACATTACCAACTATATGCAGTGAAATATATTCTAATGTAATATAATAAAACTGCAAAACCAATAAATGTTCCTATTTATTGAGAAATTGGACAAAAAATAGCTTATTGTCAGTTTTCAAAGACTGAAAATCAATAGATGATGAAAGGCTGTATTTTTTTGTTACTATTAGACTGTTGACTCTAGCAATAAGTGAGATATAGATTACAATTGGGGGAGTAAAGAACTTGTGAGATATACAATTTGGAGCTTCTTGGGGTTTTTTTAGAAACTTAATTCCCAGTATTTGTGCAGCCGCGGCCATTTTGGCACCACTGTTAATGGGCCCTGAGAGCATAGCTCCTCCATTTTGTTGACAAAGCCAGCTTCAAGTAACCTTCTGTCTTTCAGAGCATTTCTAAATTAAGGGGGCTCTAAATCAGACTTGCATCTGCTAAGGATCATGAGTAAAGGAGATCCAACTTTCACATACATTCATATTCTGCCAATAAAAAAAAAAAAATAAAAAAATAAAAAATTAAAAATGTAACAAAACTCCAGCTGTTGCAGTCCTGCCTCTCACGTGCCTGGATGGAGTCCATCCAGCTGAGTTGCAGAGTGGGCTCTCCAGGTCTGTGTTGTCCTCACGTACCAACAAACACAGCCCAATGCTAGGTGGAAATTAGGTTAAATTGGATGTTCAGTTTGAAGAGACCTTTATCCCTCACGTGTTTCTGAGCCTGCTGTCCTTCCTCACATCTGTAAGGCTTTCAACATCTAGGTCCTGAGTGCAGAGGTCCCATTTGAGTCTGCCATTTACCCTAAAGGTATGGGTGGAGAGAGCTCTGGACAACACAGATTTTCAGCGCTTGTTTTCCCAGTAGAATTTATGCATGGGAGTTAGTTTAAAACCTGAACTTCTATATTCATTAAACAAAAAGCACACAACCGTGCAGAGGCTGGGAAGACATTCTTGTCTCACAGTCCAAACATGTTAAAACGGAATGCTAAAAAAAAATATATGCAGTGATAAAAAACACTGAGCTAAACATAAACACTGCATCCAGGGCCCTTAAATAGTTATCTATGCCAACGTCTTTCCAAGTGAACCAGTAGGTATGACCATTACATACAAACCCAAATATAGATGTTCTACCCCTGACTATATTTCTAAGCTCTGGAACAAGAGTTTGAATGGATGCCAATCATTATAGGGAGTTAGGGCTGCTTTTAGGATTTATACTCTTGTACATTTCATAATCATACAGCAGTTCAACTCTTGCCAGATGAGGGTAGTACAGGAGAAGCCTATACTGCCTTCAAACACACAAATGTTCTTTCCTGTAGAAGTGGACAGTGACCGCTGGGCCTGGATGTGACAGAGAACTATTAAAGCCAGTTGACCTGCTTATGCAGTACTTGATTTTACAGGTGCACAGAGATGTGCAGGTATAAGTCTACAGAAAAAAAAAAAAAAGCCCCAAGACTTTGAATGAGTATGCAGAAATGGCCATCCCACCATCCCACTGCTGGCCCTAGTCCTACACTTCCATAATGTAAAAATTTTGTTTCAAACTGAGGACAGGACAGAGATCACTAGTTTCCATATTGTGGTTTCCTTCTGTTTTCCCAGGTAGAAAGGTAGCTATTTCTACAAAAAGAGGGCTGTTGCCACATACGTGTAAACGCATAACAAAGAAAAGATTTATACTGTTCCTGTAAGCCTTTGCTTAAGCATACCATGGAAAATAACTTCGATGAAGTAATTTGCCCAGAGCACTACTTGTCTGGAAGATTTTTATAATCTAACTGCAGTTCTGTAAATAATTTGGTGATAGACAGGGCATCAGCATAATTTGGTGCTAGACCCATGCAATGTTAAGGAAATGGCCAGCAGGTCAAAAATTAAATCTCAGCTGGGTCCTAGTATGCACAATGCACATTAAAAACCAGCCCAAATCTATTATTTTTTTGGAATCTTGCTTATTCAGTTTAAAGGACAACAGGGAATTTTGCTTTGGGAATTAACACAAAAAAATGTCATGGCTCCTTTCAGCGAGGAAAAGATCTTCCACGTACATTTAATCCTGCAGATCTCCATAAAGATGTACAGTACTTTTGCACAATAACACCCCAAACTACTGCCACAGAGTGATTATATAGCATAGGATTTTGTACTGATGCTGAACTACCAGCAACTTTCATCAAAACCTCTCAGTTCTCCCTTGCTGTTACCCTGTAAAATAGCAAAAGCTATTGCCCTGATTTTTAGTCAAGCCTTAACTGAGACTGCAAGATAAGAGATTCAAAATTGTATGCATGGTACATTGCACTTTTAATCATCTACCTACCTGAAATGCTCAAGCAAGTAGTTAGACATCTAAATGTTCCAACTACAGGCTTAAAATAAATGAGTTTTGTAGTACATGACTGTGGCCACATTATTTGAAAACTGGTCTTCTCATCCCCTCTCAACGTAAGTGCCACTTTAGTCACAAGCAGATCAGAAACTCAAAGTCAGTAGCAAAGCCAAGACCAGGCCTAAAATTTTGTATTTGAGCTGAAAAAAGGGGAGAACCAACAACTGCAGGACGTTTTCCATTCATGCTTCTTGTTTGGATGGACATTTTTCCATCAGAAATGTCCACAATCAGCATTGCCTTCCTGCACCATCAGACTGTAAATCAAGATATGTTCTGCAAGCCTCCTATGATCTTTACCAAATGGTAGGAAAAATAATATGCAAAAGAAAGCAACAAAGCCGTCTCTCTGAAAAAAAGGCCTCAAGAAGCAGACACATTTATGCTTCCTTTTCAACTGGAAAACAGAGAAGAACATGAAGTAGATGGGTTAAAAGCCAGCAAAAAGTAGAATAAAGAAAGCCCACCAGGTATTGTTGCAAGAACCTCTAGATAAGCATCTTAAATCAGGGTAAATTACACACCTCATGCTGGTGACTCGGTCATGGGAAATTATGAAGCTACGTGATGTCTCATTTGTTGTGCTGAAAACAAATGTAAATAAATTACTGAGAGAATCTCATTTACATTTAGAAATTCATCCCGATGCATGACATGACTGCTGATGGTTTTTTAAATGACACTTTGAGAAGAAGTGCCACTATTAAAAACAGATCATAGCCACCTTAGAGAGAGCCTGTGCGTGTGTATGTGCATCTGTGTGTGTGGATGTGCGTGAGTGTGTAAAGGCAGATGTTCTAAAGAGAACTTTCAGATCAATGGGAAAAAGGCTTTCTTTTGCTATTTCAGAAGCAAAATGGTGGCATCAGAAGACAAAACTATCAATCTGTATTTTTCTGTGCATTTTTCCCCCTCCAGAGTTGGGTGGGGGAACAGAAAGACAGCATTATGGATTGGCTGCTGCCAGTACAAAAGAAAGTGCAAATACTAAAATCGTAGGAACAGAAAATAGTGTGGCACGTCTCTCCATCATCAAGTGTAATAAAACTTCCCCCTAAACACACACACAAAAAGCCTTTTGCTAAGCTTTTATCTCCCCCCTCCACGTCTCACATTTTAAGCTGTCACTGAAACAATTGAGAAGGATATCCAGGAAGCCATAAGATGGAGAGCAAGTTGAACCATGGTTAGCTAAGCAGCATACATTCAGGCAAATATCCAAATGCTTTAGGAGCTGTCATTCTCCATCCCGCATGGGAAGGCTGTGAAGAGACGGACTTGTTCGTATCATGATTGCTCTTATTATTACAGGAGTGAAAACACTGCATACTAATGGACGTGTTTTCAGAAAGACGACTATTAGATGGCTTTTTAGACTCGCTGCCTGGCTGTCTGGGCTTCAGTAGCCGATACCTCCTATCCCTTTCTTTGCTTCCCAAACAGAACATTAAAAAAAAAAAAAAAGTTTGTAACATAAGGGTGAAATAAAACATATTTCCAAATGGGGACACAACAGTGTTCTACAACCCCACATACGGCAGCATATTTACATAAGCCTGCATAGGTCAGAGAGTTTATTTGTTAAGGGACAAATAAGCAGGCCATGAAATAATTATTTTTCATTGTGCCCTGCCAAACCTATCCAGCCAAAGGCTAAATTGAGCTGCTATTGTGATTATTTGAACTGTGGAGCCAAAAGTCTTCACTGCAAAGCATCCCAGCTGTCCTAAATTTTATTCTGATGGCTAGTTTTCACGCTAGCTTGAAACTTGCCAAAAATGCCCCACAAAATAGGCAAGCGGAAGGCTTGCTTTATCCAGGCCTACATCAATTACTGATTTAGAGCTGTTCTGAGAACTTGATTATTAACAAATCACTTCCCAAAATTGTTATGACAAGATTCACATATGCAAATGGCAAGCTGCTCATATGTACATAGCTAGAGAAAGAAATTAATACAAAGGTTCCCAGATTTATTTATGGCTATTTCCTTTTGTGCTTTACTGCAAATTAGCCTCTAAAATATTAAAAGAAAGGAAGAGATCCAGCTGCAGCACCACAGTGTTGACATACAGTGACATAGGAACACCCAGGCCATAACTGCTCAACATGCTTCTGCCTTCTCCCACCTCCCTGCAGAAAAGGATCTACCGGTGTCTTCTGGCACCAGAGGAAGCAAAACCACCCCACAGCAGTTAGTTTCCAAGCTGCAAATTTGGTGAGCACACCAAGGAGCAGGTAGGATTACCCCAAGAACAGCTCAGGTCACAGGCTTGGGAAGATACGTCATACTTTAAACAAGGTTGACAGTGGAGGAGGGTGAACAACAAATATATATTTTTTAAACCGTGTGCCTCAAAGCTTAAATTAATCCCTAATAATAAAAGATTAGGATGAGAACATGTAGAGAGAAGATTATCCTGTGTCTGCCCATTGTGAGGCTCTTACAGCTCTCCTTGAGGCATCTAAGGCTGGTCATTGCTAGAGACAGAACAGGAGGCTAAAAGATTCTCGGGAGCGATTTGTTTCATACTTTCTACATTTCTGTTTAAATAACTAAGACACAAACAAAAGACAATGAGGATAAATGTTCTGAAGGCAGCAAACACAAACGCATGAAACGCCCATCATTTGGTATCAGGCTGCATGTACCACCACCCTGATGAGACAAGTGCACCTCGCTGCAGCTGCCCTCCTTCTCCTCCACACCTCCCACTATTTTTTAGCCTGTTTGTAATTTCACTGTAATATCCTCAGGGCAGCAACGACTCCACATTTACACACGAATTAGAACAACACCTCGCAGAATGGCATACCAGTCCTGATTGGACCTGGACTGCTCCTGGGAATGCTGCTGGGAATGCTGCTATAAAAAGAGCTCATAAATGTATAGAGTACAGCACAGCAACACACCAACATATACCTTTCATCACAGTTAACATCACCGAAATGTTAACTCTTTGTTTTCTCCAAAAAACCTGCAGATGGTTTCATTTATTTCTGAGCTGCAAGATGGCTGCAGGATGTGTAGATCAAGCACAGCTTTGCCAGTATACTCTGTGAAGTTAGGCCTTTGCTACAGATGTCTGTATATACTATATAATAAGATGACAGAAGTGTTATGGAGCATCACTGACATTAAGGCCTAAGGTTGAATTTTGCTTAGGATTTCTGGGGAAGCTGATCCAATGATGAGCTGGGGACATTCAGGATAGGGAACCAAAGGCACCCACATGAGTGTCAGTCACATCAGCATGTGCACCTGTGACAGACCTATTGTGTCTTAACCTGATTAGCCAACATTCCTTTCTGATTTCCTTCCTTCACTGGGAGAGGCTTTTGACCTTTGACCTAATCTTTTAATATATTCTGGACCTTGAAATTTTGATCTTTATCAACTAATTTTCCATTTTTCCTAACAGATCTAACATATAGGTTATTTTGTAGGATTTTTTTCCTGAAGGACTAAGAATGGCCAATGTGATTCACAAAGAGCAAAAGGAAGGGAGTAGGTACAAGTAAGATGGAAAAAAATCAACAAATTACTTGAGTACAGACATAAATTCAGGCACCTGAGCCCCCTTTAAGGTTAAGTTCCGCATTAGAGTCACTCATTCCAATATTTAATGTCTTTAAAAAATGGAATAAATAGCTAAAATGTAAAATATATTTAAAAATCTTAATTAGAATAAAGAATGGCCACTTTGCCTGTATTCCATGCCTGAATGGCATGAGAAGTTCACTTTAAAAATCTACCATACTGAGTACAGCTCTTGGCAGTCATATTAATCTGTCTCTCTGAAAAAAAAGTACAAATGACTTTTTATTGACTATCAGTTGAGGGACCTCTTATTTATTAGACTAAAAACTCTACACAATCAAATTCTATGTCCAAGAATTCTATGTCCAAAGTCCAAGATTGTAATTTCCTTTTCTCTGGCTCTCGATGGGTTGGTAGCATTACAGGGCCTTCACGTGCGTTTCTTTCACTTGGTGCATCCACAGCTGTAACCTATTGTCACACTTGCACTCCGATGGAAAGATCATTCAGAAACGATCTTCTTACTTCTACAAAGATAGTAAGAGACTGTGGTCTATATGGAATAGGCTATTGACAACCCTGCCCACACTCAGTTGTACTCAGAATATGTGACAAAGTCCAATGAAATCCTATTAGGGAACAATACAAATGACAGAGCTTAAAGAATACAGTTAGCTCCTAATTAAACAGCCCATAAATCTGTTCAGAACTCGCAGAATTTATCACCAGAACAGGAATCTCAAGACCTTTCCCAGAGTCTTATTTTAACAGACCTGTTGTCCGCTGAACCAACAACTCTGTTGCTTACAGACGAGAGGTTTCACCAACTTAAGTACTATTAAAAGATGATTATGCACTGAGCTTTCCTGAAATTGTATAACATTTGCATGGTATAACACATACTCTTACTCGTTCGCTGCAGTCTGATTCAAAGTGCTATAAATATGTTTGCCCTTTCTGCTAAGCCCGCCTAAGGGATTAGCAACCCCCCAAAAGTTCAGTTGAATATTAACTGCATTAACTTTGCAGACTGTAACATACTGTTACACTCAAACAGCCTACGGTGCAGTATGGATGACTTGCTTAATAAAAAATGTTTTCGTGCAAAGCCCTATTGCTAGAAAAAAAAGAACGTGCTCTGTCAAAAGGGGTGACCTCTCCCATTTAACTTCATAAAGCAAACAAATAAAAGGGAGATCTTCACAGGCATGTCCAGAGAAACACTGAACATTTTGTCTGTCAAACCAGATGGACTTCCCTTGGCAACACGGCACCAGCACCACTCTACATTAGAAATTAAGTCAAATTACCATGAAAAAACCCTGTGAAATACAGTGGTGAAGTGTCATCTACTGTAGTAGCGTAAAGTTAAAAACTAGAAAAGAAGTACGACTATTTGTTTACTTACTTTGTCAAGTAAGTAGTGCTTTGTGAGCCAGCTCCCATAAAAAGACACATGTGCCAAAAGACTTCCCAGCTCAAAGTTACATAGCAGTGAAGGCAAAAAGAGGATCAGGAAATATTTAAAAGCTGGAAGAGAGAGTTGATTGGAGCACAAAAGAGAGCTGACTTGACAGCTTATGCTAAAAGTCAAAGAAGAGCAGGTTCTTAAACCTCCTAAGTAAAAAGCTCCCCGGTAGAGGCAGAGGGTAACTAACAGTATCTGATCAAAAGCTGAAGAAAGGGAAGGACGGTAAGAAGAATGGCTGGGACAAGTTTCTGAAGGATACAAATAAAATGAGACCAGCAGAGTTGCTTGACGTATCCAAAAGATTGTTAAAATACTTTTAAAGATTAAAAAAAACCAAACAAACAACACCCTTCATTTATAATAGTAGTAATAATATACATGTTCTACATTTTTATATCTGTTGAAAATAGAAATTATATAATACATTTTACTTGCTTTTATAAAAATAAATAGATGAAACAAACCTTCTAGATGTTGTTGTGGGATCTTGTAACAACTCTCAAAAAGAGCCTGATACCAAAAGCTACAATGAAACCTTTCTCATTTGGTCTTCAAGGATCTTGTATGTATAATTTTTGTAAAAAGTGCACTCTCCCATACAAAGAGTCTTGGGTCTACTATGAAAGCAAATAAAAACTTTAAGAATTAAAAATCACGCTTCTTCATCATGCTGTACGCTTACTTGTTTCTGCCATTCACAATTCCCATTCTGTTGTCTAGAAATTGAGACCAACAAGAGATGTTGGTAATTATGCAAGAACTTAAACTGCAGAGTGCCTCAGATCACAGCATTAAGCTGGAATTGAAGCTTTACAGGAAAAGAGAAATGTTTCACACCTTGCAATCACTTCCCTCCCTTACACACACACCGCACACCTGCTACCCACCGGCCAGATGGGACTGAATTCTCCTGAATCAGGTCTTGGATTTTTAAGCTCAGCTTGAGTTCAAGTGGATGTCAAGACACAGAAATATATTATTGTTTCACATTTAAAAAATTACATCAGTGTCTGGAAACCGCTAGTTTCAGTGTTGTTTGCACCATTAGATATGTACTGAAGTGGGATTATTGCCCCAAATGTACTAATACAAAGAAATAAAATGCAGCTCTCCAACAACATTTAATTTCATTACATGTGCTCACTTATTGCATGAAAAACAGAAATAAGTTGGTATTATATCATCAGCATGTTAAGTGAGATTGGGAATTTAACTAATCTGTAGTGACCAGTAGTTTTGTGGGGCTTTGTTAAGTCCATAAAGGCAATTTAGCAGCCCAAACTCACTTAAACATTGTAGGAACTGGCCCTTAATGCACAGGTATCATAAAATATTAATACATGTTAAGAAAAAACTGGGAAGCATTATATTCCTAGAGAATTTGCTAGGCTTGCATAATGTAACATTTATCATCAATAAAGTTTCTTCAGTTAGGAGACCTCTAGCCTGCTCTTCAGAAGGATCTTTCTCTTTCTCTGTCCCTGCACTCCAGCAGCACAGCTCCGTCGAGTGCCTGATTCCTGCACTTCAGCGGGCAGCCTGCAACTGGAAAAGTCACATTTTTAATTGGGTCTGGCCTCCGTACTAGTCCTTCTCCACCTTTTCCATCGGTCCTGAAACCAGTTTGAGACTTGCAGGGGGTTAACAAGTCGCCAGCCAGCAGCAAGACGTTCTCCGCAGGGACTGCGGGCATCTGGAAGCTGCTGCCAGTTGTGTTCCGCCAGAGCCGCGTCTGGCAAGAGCCAAGGCGCAGAAATGCGAGTCCTGCCTGCTTGGCCAGCCTTGGACTGACCTTTAGTCGTAACAGGGAATGGAAGTTTTGTTAGTGAACACAGAGTTCTGGTCTACACATTTTTTAAATTGATTATTTTATTGATGTAAAGTGCCCAGGTGCCCTCATGACAGTCACTAATATAGATTCTGAAAATAAAATTAATTAAGGGCCAGTCTGGACCACCTTTACTGTCATCATGTAGTACCCTTTTCTACAAGTAACAATGCTATCAACCACCGAGCACAAGTATAGTGTTTGTAGAGTATTTCATTACATCTCAAACCACTTGACTATGGAGGTCAAGATCACTGTCACCTATCTACACGCATGCACACACACACTCACTCTTCTCTCCTACCTTCCAAAAAGGAAACTGAAGCACAGAAAAGTTAACCGACAAAAGACCGTGCTGCAGTGTCAGTGGTGCCAAACGGGGCTCCGTCCCTCCAGACTGCTGCAAGAGCGTGGCATGGCAGGAGCCTGAGTGGGAGCCGAGCAGCCTGGCACGCAGGCTAATCTGAAATACACTCATCCAGCCCTTGAAATGGTTCCTCATTAGCTGTGGGTTAATGGAGTTCCAATGAGTAGTGTTATTTTCATCCCCTGCCTACTGAACACAAAATTCATTTGCAAATATCCTGTAAAATACTGCAAAGCAAGCCAAAGAGATATGACAACATAAGAGGCATACTATTTATGGAATGCACTTACCGTCATTTAGAAAAGGAAGCTGACATGAGCAACAGCCTAAATTTAGCAACACATTTAGTTTTTATTCACTAGTCACAATGACAACATTTTAGAAGGCTACCACACACCTTGTGCGCTGAAAGGTTCCACTGAAATCAAGACAGACTTTGATCTGAAAGGAATTTGGGATCAGCTCCTTAATGAATACAACACTGAGTTAAATTAAGGCAATCACCATCTTGACTTTCTATTCCAAGTAGATATAAAATTACATTGATTGCAGGAAATGGTGGCATTCAAGCAATATTGCAATGGCCAAAGCCTGAAAGCTAAATTCATTGTCGAGCTAAACTAGGCTTTCAGAGGGCACAATTTGATTTGAGGGAAAAAAGCATCTACAAACCACATCTTCTCAATTAATAGTTTAAAAGGCACAGAGTAAGAAAGGAAAAACACTGGTCAATATGCCACATGCCACCCAAACAAGCAGAGTCTTTGCATGTACCTATAGATACTGCACGTGTATGTGTATATATATATATATATGTACACATCCACACATACACGGGTAGATGTATACACATGTGGTTTTGTGTTTTTTTTAAGGCAGGCTGTACTAGAATGGCCAAATTTGAGATCCAGAAGGATGCAATACATTACAGAACAGCCCGAAAATGCTCTTTTATCCATGCTATCTTTAATTGAAAAGTAATTTCAAATCAACAGTGCACAAAGTTCTCTTGAAAACTCAGAAAAAGAATTAATTCAAACCCTTACCTTTGGCACCTTAAAGACTTTTGGCCATGACTTACCTGTATAAATAGAAAGAACTAATTTACTACAGAAATGCCCATGGGCAAACATGTTCTGGCTAATGAAGTGTTCAGCTTTTGCATGATTAACCAGCTGGTGGGGGTGGTGTAAAAATCACAGGGCATAAAATAATAAGAAAAATTTATTAGCAGCTCTCTTTTAAAGCCCTCTATGATAAATTCCCTTTTTTTTTTTTTTTGCCAAGCAGTTTGGAAAGTGACAGTACAGAAAGATAAACTCAAATGACTTACCAAGGAACCAGGCAGAGACTGCACCAGGCACTCACTCCTCCAAGACCTGCATCGCAGAGAGGTTCAAGTGAAAAGTGAGATACCAACTAGTGCCGTGGCTGGATTACTTATACAACAGGTCCTGCCACTAGTCACAAAGGTAATTTTCTACTGTATTGCGAAAGACATTATATAAAGTTAAAAACTATGACTATGCTTTGAGTCAGTTCAGTTTCTTCCCCATTGCTCTACTCTTGAGCACCTGAGCTGGCTACAGCTATTCCTGTGATCCAATTTAAGAAGTACCTCCATAGGAGTTGAGGGATTAACACACTACGCAGAAATAATGCACATATTTAGGTGATGCTATGTTTTGCACTCACTAGGGACAGAAAGCCCCTTGCCCCTCCCATCCTGTACCAGGGGTTTCTCACAAGTTCACGTGCTCTGCCCTCAAAATAGGACCTAATTAGTGTACAAATACCTGGCAGACAGGTCATGAAAATAAATTTATCATTAACTGTCCCCTAAACCAAGGCAGGTTATCCTGAAGCAGTTTCATTTCATACAGATTTGCTCTAGGTCTCTTCAGTTGGTGCACAACTGGCATGTAACACTCTCTTCAAGGAGGAAAACTACGTATTTTTACAGCACATGATTACTTCAGAAATACCAAACAGTTGCTTATATGAAGCATACGCACCAGTAACAATAAGTTGCAAAAAATTAAGCTATTAGGCCATAGTACTAGTCACAGTCCTCTTTACCTTCATTACTTCTGTAGAAAATGCATGTTTTACACCTATTCATGGACTTCCAAAGCCTTGTTTATAGCTATGCACTATGGGCATAGCACAGTGGACAAAGGATCTCCATCTCAGGGATTTGTAATGTGTTCCAGCTCTATGGATGCAGCTGTAAATTCGACACTGGGACTTCATGGATTGGGAATTGCCTTTGGCAATATACAAGCAGTAACATTATTTCCATGGTTGATCTCTATAGGCAACCCGATACTGCCTCCCAGAGCCTCCCCTCTCGTGATATATGTTGGTATATAATATACCTTTATATGCCCAGCCACTTGGATATGAATTCAATTCTTAAATCACGCTGGTATACCAAGCATGCTGTGGCTGAAACTACCCAATCATACCATAGGATCCTTTGCGAGGGGTAACAATTTTACCTGAAGTAAAAGTTATTGTAAGAACAAAAGCAGAACTCTGAAGCCCTTTCTCCTTCTTTCCATGACTCTTACATTTATCTTAATTACCACTTTCCGAGGAAGACAATATCCCTTTAAATACACAAAAAGAGAGATTTTTTTTTTCCCATGCTGTTTCCCTATAGGAGCCAGGCAGATTACCCTAAGAACAGATCACTTCACACATGCACCATACATTCCCCTTCACCCAAAGATTCAAACCAAAGAACCAGCCAGGCTTATGCAGCTCAGATAACTACAAATATGCCACAGAGGTCTTCCTTTCTTATCACGTACATCCGAGAAAGCTTGTAACTAACTTCACAGCCGTGTGAGAGTTCTGACATCAAAGAGGTTTTTGCATGTTTTTGAGGCATTGCCAGATAGGTGGATCTTTCTACACTTGCCTAGTTCTTGCTTTTGAGCCTCCTCTAACCTTTTGGAAATGCTTCTACAGATTAGCACTTAGGAAAGTGGGCACAGAGCTGACACAAGCAAACAAAAATAGGGAAAAACTGAAAATGCTGGCATGAAGTAACATTTTGCTCAGTACGTCAATTGGGAAAGTGCTATCTCCAGACAGAATTCACAATAAAATAGAAGTTTCTAGTTAAGCAAGAAGTGGTATTCAATCCCACTTCAGTCTAATTTCTGTGGTCATATTTGAATCATGAGCAATTTCTAAAATGTCAGGTATTTCTAACTCTGATCAACTGGGACCCTGGCAACATCAGAGCTTGTAAACAGTGTTTGAAGCTATTTTCAAAGACAGTAACCACCTAATGCAGTTACAACTATTAATTGCATTTATACTATATAATATCTATAATGTTTATATATATATATATATAATCACTATTAAGTTATTAATTGCAGTCATACCCACTAAGAAATTATGCTGTGGACTAAGTAACATCACAATTTTGTTAAGCTTAATTGCTTAAAAAGTAAATAAAAAAATATATATATAAATTCCTGTTTGCCATAGAAAGTGAATGCTTGTTAAAATAGTATCGCCTTAAAGGAATTCAGAAATACAGCTGTGAGGCACAGCTGTTTTACAAATGGAAAAAAAATAATTCTTCAGACCCGTACGTTGTACTCCAAAGCCTTAATTTAATAATCTGTTTATTTCCTTATAAGCAATCGCCTTGGAAGAGTGCCCCAGTGAGTATATGCTGTGTGCTTCTGCAGAGGGGTCAAGCACAAGATATAGGCTGCGGACAACAGGCTTAACTTCAAAGAACATACATACACAAAGGTATTTAGGTGCCTAATTCCACTTATATCAACTCTCAGTGAAATTGATAGAGAGTAAGCGCCTCTGAGGACATGATCTTTAACACAGATTCCTCAACTGGATCCAGGTTTGTGCTTTTTTGGAAAACAAAACAGCAGAAAAATAAAACATTTTGCTCTGTGGCCACCTTATCCTCTCCTATATTGGAGTTTCTTTAAGGCTGACCATGGTTCCCAGTAGAGGACACAACAGCCAAACAGGCTCGTCTAATTAACTGGAGTTTTTCATACTAATTAGTAAAAACAAGAGCATAAAGCAATCAATAGGACACCTTACGCCAGTACTGCTTAAGTCTGCTTCGACTATCTCTAGTTCAGCTATACCCTTGAAGCATATTTGGAGGGTTCTTCCTGGCACACTCTCATGTGGCAACAATTTTTAGAGAAGATAATCTCTCCTATTACAGTAGAAATTGCTAAGAAATATTGTTAACCTATGTGAAGCAGATAAAAATCAGGTGTAAAGAGCATAACAAGGAGCCAAAAATATTTTTTATGAGGTATTTTGATTATCTTTAATGTGATGATATACTTGACCAAGGAATAACATAGTATGATATTCACCCTATTGCAAACCAACTGCATACAGACTTGTGTAACACACATCCCGCTCGAGCTCAAGGGGAACCATGCTCTAATGCTTCACCGTCATGTTCAGCTACTTACTTTTAACTCGTGTGAAAAAACAACTCAAGGATTTACTCCAAAGCCATTTTAAACTCTTTCTGAATAACTTCTAAAGGACAGCTGACAAGAAAGTAATATGTTAAAAGACGAGATAAATACAGAAAACCTGTAAACCATCTTCTCCCATATACAGACCAAACCGCTAAGTTTAGTTCCTGGAATTTCTCCTTTGGGTTCCAGTTTGAGTCTTGTTCCAAACGACCACTAACCAGCAATCCTGACTTTGAAATATTTCACGTCAGTAAGACCCATTTGCTGATTAGGGGCTTGCAACCCCCTCTCAAAACATCATGTTTGTAACCTTATTTTTAAAATGCGCTTTTGTTCCAGTATCCTGAAACTAACTGTACAAACACACAGAACTCAGATGCCCTATCAACCCCCACTGGAAGTGACAAGTGAGTCCTTCTAAAATTGCAGACATAGGCTGTCAAGTGCAGGTGTTTGTAAACAAGTTTGGAAATGCTTCTAATTATAAACCATAAGAGTTAAAATTAGAAGTCCAATCCGCTAGCTTTAAAAAAAGAACTTCCAAAAGGGTTCATCTAAATGAAAGCAACCAGTGATGTTTAATTTAGTTCCAAGAGCAGAATCTATGTGCAAATCAGCATACTTCATCAAACTTTCCACTACAAGTTACCATACATTTCATTAA
>VZRU01004197.1:76881-89362 GCA_013398155.1 Pedionomus torquatus
AGGATTTCATAAGTATTTTAATTTGTTGTCATAGTATGGTACTTTATCCTTGAATGCGCAATCTAAAAGTCCCCTATTCACAGGTGTCCTGCATTTCATATAATTAAAAAGAAGAAAAAAAACAAAGTTCCCAAAACTTCTGAATCTGTCTTGGCTGCCAACATCAAAGTTCAGCTTTTTGGGGGAACTTTCCATGCTGACCTCTGACAACTCAAACTAAACTCTGCTGGAAGGAGCCTTACTGTTCTGGATTAAGTTCTCCCTGATAACCTCACCTACTGCAAAGCTTGGCTACCCTGCCCTGGTGCAAACTGCCAAGGGATGAAAGGAGGGCAAAAGTCATCCCAGAGCTCTGGCTGGTGCAAATCTTGGGATGCAGTCACTGAACTGGTTGAGTCTCGGTCTTGCCTTCACCATCCTGGTGGGGAGGTCAAAGACGTAGCAACATACTTTGAATGATACCTCCAGCAGAGGTTGGAAGGAGGCTAATCCTGCAGTCCTTCAGTCCTTGAACACCCAAACTGTGTTTATAAATGCACTATGATGAGATAGTGCAAGCAGAAGAATGGACTTCACCTCCATGAGAGCTCTAGGAGAAAGCAGAGCTTTTACCAGACTCATGGGTACTCATGGGTACCAGACTACATGGCTCTCTTTTTAGGGGAAAACATGTTAATTCTGGAATCTCTTGATCTTCACTTTATTTCTTAAGGGAAATATAACAGCATATTTGAGCATGTCAAAATAGTTTTGGCTGATTACAACTGAGCAAACATGAAATAATTTCAGAGAGACTTGACTACAGCCTTGCTTCAAGAAAGGTGTGGTCTCTTGGTGATGCACTGTCCTGAAAAAGCTGGAACAGGAAATGGATTAAATGGTGAGGACCTGCTCCAGGAACAGGATGGGACTGTCCTGCTCAGCAGACACCCCCCTGTGAGGAGGCAGGGGACTGACAGCTCCTCAGCGCCTGCACAGCCAGCCACCTCCTCTACCAGGGTGATACATGACAGAGGAAACACCCAAACCCACAAAAACTAGGACAGAAATTAAGTTGCTCTTGTTCCATCACACTGAGGGAGACAGTTCACATAATAACCACTATCCATCCCTTCTTTTTCTTCCTTTCCTTTCCTTTTCTTTTTAGCATTCTCTGTGTAAAATAATGGCAGTTTCCGCATGGTTTTCTGGGCAGTATTTTGGGACTCACTGGCTTCAACAAACACTACTGCACAGTTTAGTGCCCATCTTGTAGCCAGCAAGTGTGGTGCTGCAGACGGGTGAGGATACAATTGTGCTTGCAAACTGTGAACCTTGCAACTGGGGCTTCCTTTGCAGCAAGCCATGGGTATAACCTAGAATTGCTTATCACTTCAACCAACCCCACCCACCCCCTTTGTTTTTTGGTGTTACTGACATGAGTGAGGGCTGGATAAGCCCAGTTTTCCACTTTGGTGAAGGGAATACAGTAAGCGGGAGCAGAGTGAGGGCACATCTCACCTGCTTCTGACAGCCGCTGGTGGTTGCTCCCCCTTTTTAGCTTGGCTTGGATACCTGGTCCTCCCCTTTCCTGGCCGGTGCAGTGAGAGCTCCCCCTCCTGTTCCAGTCTAACCAATGCTAGACCTCGTCCTACTGGAAGCGTGGCCTGAGTAAAGAGAGGAGGTTCAAAGGCAGTCTCACTGAGCTAGGTTTCCTGCTAGAAACTGGCACCAAAATTAATTCCCGGAGGGGGAAATAGTATAACCTTACAATTAAAACCTATGTGAATGTATTTCTTCATTAAACATCGATATATGAGCACATGCACAGGTTTGCATACTCATACATACATTGTGACTACATATATTGTGACTATACATATATATATGCACACAAATATGTAGCACTGCAAATCCTGAGTGCTACAAATTTCATTGTAATTTTAATTCAAAGTGTAAAACCATTAGCTTCTACAAGCCCATCTAACTTTTGAAGCATCAAAGCTTCTGCGTGTACCTGTACTGCGTTCAACTACAACAGTTCATTTTTTCCCTAATGAATACATATCGGAGCTGTGTTTGCAAATTTAGAAAAAAAACACAGCAGGCTTTTCACTGGATATATAAATATTTTAACAAACAGTACGTATGCATTTAGGAGATTCAGCATCAAAGTTACATCAGATAGAGCAATTAACCCATTAAAGTTTTACTAAGATATTAGATAAAAGAAAATACATTTAGGAAATGCTCAATCAGATTTAAATTAAGCATCTGAGTGCTACAGTAATCTCTGATAGCAATTTATTTCTAATATTTTCTGCATGCTCAAAATGAAAGAATGAAGAGTAGCATGATTGCATATATCTTCTACCAAAAATAGCTGAAAAATATTATAGAGGAATGCCTGCTGGGTTGGTTATAAAAGTAAAGTATAATCCATTAACTGCTAATTAGAAGCATCAGAAGCAGGCTTTGCTGCAATAAGAGCTGGCCCCTAAGTAGATGTTTCTGTAACCATTTAAAGGCACAGGGTTTCTCCAGTTGCTGAGAATGGAGCTTGGATGGTTTCAACATAAAGGCCATGTGAAAAGAGACGATGGCACTTGGCCATGTTACCCAGCTGTTTTCTAAATATGATGACAGGTGCCATTTTTTCCATTTGATCGTGGAACGTAATACATCTTCAAACAAATCTTCCCCAACTAGTCTGGTACAGTTACATTTCAGAGATTCAAATATAAGAATGTTTTTTTCTCTGACAGACACATATTCCAGAGTCTTTGGCAGATATTTCATTATCTCCCTTTCTCTCAAAGCTGATTTCTGTTATATGTGTTATTTTGGTTTTACTGCTACTGTAGGGTGGAAATAATAACACTTGGACAAAGTATTTAATTCTGAAGGAGTTTAAAAAATGGAGGGGAAAAAAAGTAAAAAAGCTACTATTTAGAATTATACAATAAATTTGCGTTGAAATAAGAAATGATTCTCTTCTTCTCTGTGCACTACTTCCTAAAGGATGAGAAGTATTCTCATAATTTCTCCTATTCTTTATCTACTGAAGACCAAAAATGCCTTTTGATACAGTTGCTTATCAAAAGGCCTTACGGGGTCAGGGGAAAAAAAAAAAAAAAAAAAAAAGGCAGCTAAAAGAAATGCAAGAAATGCCAGTACCACAGCTTGCTGTAGAAGTAGCCAAGAGACAGAAAACAACAATTATGGACATGAGCAACAAAGAGATGATGCCTAGAAATGGATGACAGGCTCCAAACCCAAGCCATGCTGAATGCAGCGCCAAAGGAAGCTCAGCTTCCTCCAGGGCTTGAGAGGCCTCGACCAGTGGATGATGACAGGATACAAGTCAGGCTGTGTAACTTGAAAAAAATCAGGAAAAAAAACAAACAGGTAGCTAACTTCCCCCGTTAAGAAAAGGTACATAGCTTACACGTATATGAGGGGACACGTACATCAGGTCAACCTTCTGGGCTTCTCATCTACATGGAGTGACTAGCTAGTAAACGAAGAAAGTTTGTGTGGGGTAGGAAATGAGGGCATTTAGGATTTTTTCTCTTTGTCCTATTTCCATCTACAAACACAGAAGAAACTTGTTTCTTTCTTTTAAAATGATGAAACAGGGCCATCCATTAAGAAAAACTAAGATGATAAAGAATCATTTTCTGAAGTTAAACTTCTAAGAAACAATAAAACTATGACTACAGTAGACATAATAAAAATGCAGTTCAGCTTAAATCAATGTCTTAAATGTTTGTTAACCCTGGCAGCAGCTTTTGCAACGCAGATGAGTATATCTCTTTTCATTCTGTGTATAAGAAAACAACTGTAAAATGCCCCAAAGCCATGGAGGGAGTCAGTGTTAAAGACATGATTAGTAGTTCAGAAGTTATCTGATTCGGGTCACATGGTGTTCCAAAAACCATACCTAAATATAGCATGCAAGAGATCCGCACAAAGAGCAATCCCATCATGGGAGCACACTAAACTCTCCACAAAATTAATTAGGGTTATTTTGAGGCAACCAAAGGAAAGAGAGGAGGGAAAAATCAGCCCTTGCCCTGCCCAGTTCTGCAAGAGCAGATGTCACTGGTGCAGATAAGCCCCAGTTTGCAGCCCAGGCACGTAGGGAGATGCTTACATTCCTGGGGGGAAATCCCCCATGTCACTAACGTGGAAGGTGGGTGGAGGGCACAGTGTGGCTGTGTTAAAGAATATAGGACCTTGGGGAAGAGGATGATCCTGCCGGTAAAGGGTCTGGCAGGTAACTGAGCCATAAATACTCAGGGAGGAAGCCAACACTTGGGCTGCTTCTGTATTTTAACAGAGAAAATAAACACCTTTTTGGAAAGGGAAGGTCCACGTAAATGATACCCTTTGGTTCAGACCAAACCTCCGGGAAAAACTAATGCTTTCCAAGGCAGAATGGAAACAAATTTCCCTGCTGGAAGTTGTTACTTCTGAAATTTCTGAAATGTAGGACTGAATGAAATGAAATTTAGGACTGAAATTTTATGACTGAAATCCTCTGAAAATTGGGACTGCCCCTTGCCAAGGAGGTAGATTTTCTCATGAAATGCAGCCTATACAATTATTTCTAACAGCCTTCCCTATGCTTAGACACCAGGAGCAATCTCACGGGAAAGGGTACAAAAGATCCTCAAAAGGCAGCAGGAGAAAGGTAGGGATGTTCCTCAGGCCTCTCATTCCTTTTGGTCCCTCTCTGTAAAATCCTGTTTCCTACATTTCCTGAACACCAAATTGCCACTCGACTTCTGACCACCACTTATCTAACAAGCTGATTTCAGCAAGTTGCCCCAGTTCACCATTTCTCTATAAAATGTTTTTTAAAAAAATCAAAAAAGTCTGCTTGTGAAGGTCATGGCAAAGGTTTTAAGAAGACCGGAGCCACCAATTTTACCTTTGCATCACCTTCATTCCTATGTATCAGGGGAAACCCCATTCCTCACTCAAGCCTTAGAACAAGCCGGACAACATGGATATGACCTCGAAGGCCAAGGCAAAGCTGAAGCAGAGGCTATGGAGAGCAGGGGAGAGAGGAGAACAAAGCTGAGGAGAGCCGGCATTGCGAGGAGTGCTGCTGTCAGTGGGGAGAGAGCAGGCTCTCAAGCCCAAACCATGTAGCAGGTGCTCCAGAAGGCAGGTAACAAAGAGTCTGAGCGTGTGGGACACAAACTGCAAATTTCGGCTTGAACGCTTCAGGCCATTAGCAGGTGCTTCAGGCAGTCATCCAAATCAAAGTAAGAAAGTGGAAAGAGCCAAATGTTGGTTAAAGAGGTTTGCAAACGTGAAAATCCCAGTGCGGGCAGATAAAATATTTCCCCAGTTGTGAGAACAGGCTAGTAAGGGAAAAAAAAAAAAAAGGAGCAAACAAAAAGCATACGCCATTTTTGTAAAAAAAGGCTGTGTTGGGGATTTTACTATCCTGTACTTAAGCCCCGACATGCACATGTTGGCTAGGATGCTGAGATCAGCAGTTATATGGCCTCAGGTGGTTAGAGACAAGACAGAAAAAAGCTGGCATTTGGGGAAAAATAGAGGGCCCATTTGATAATGCTTCACTTGAGCATAAGAGGGTTTCCCCTGTGGGTATTGTCCCAAAGAAAGCTCCAGGCGAGTTTAGACTGGTTTATTACTTGTCACATCCAGAAGGTGAGTCAGTTAATGATTACGCTGACTCCCTTTTGACTTCAGTTTCACGTGTTCTCAGTCTGAGAACTGCACTCTTATCAACGCAAATACCACTCACAACAAACAGAAATATAGAGGTAATCTGTTCTCAGTTGCTCATGGTACTTCTATAGTTATTTTATTTATCAGGATTTTATTGGTGTTTTGCAAACCATATTTATGGTAGTTAATACACAGCACTTACAACCTGTGTTGTGGAAGGTGTCACTTTTCTAATATAAAAGCATAGGCCAGAAACCTGGCACTTACTTTATTGGGATTAGTCTCCAAAGGGCCCAATATTGGGGCCTCGAAGGTTTCCTTTTAAAAGCTGAATATTTGTTTCCTCAAGGGTTAATTCCTTAGGGTCTCCTCAACCTGGAACAACACTACCTGGTTAAGTTACCTTACACAAACATAACAAATAGGACTGGCTACTACAAACAGTTGTTGGTGCAGGCTAACTATATTGGCCAATGATAGTTTATTTAAATCAGATGGTCACTTGAGCATTACTGGTAAAGTTCTCCTCACTGAGGGTTGCATCCTTTGCCAGAGGCTAGCAGGCTTGACAGAAGGAGAGAAACAAATTCCTTTCATCAGAGTAACATGAGTCAATGTGTGGAAAGATATTTCCATCTGCTCTATGTTTCTGGTGACATGACATTACCATATAATTTGGTATACATTTCTAACAGAATAGAGAAAACAAGATGGCTCGGCAAGCATTGTTTATGTCCCACATCCATGGCAAGTTGTCTCTAAATAATTTTCAATGTATGGTGCTATATGAGCAGCTAAGACTTGCAATGGACATGCTGGAGGGAAAAACACATTGTTGTTTGTTTCAGAGTTATGGCACAGACACACATCTACGGTGCACTTATAGAAAGAAAAACAGAATAATTCTCAAGGGCTCTACAAAGAGGCACATTTGGTTGGCTACAGAAATCACCAAAGGAACCTGCTGTGTCCAGCAACTCATGGACACACACAACTTATTAGACACAACCCATCAGCAGAGCGGCCTGTGCTTCTTCCGTATTAATTTTGTGTCCCTGTATGTTACCAGAGCCCTGGGACGTTCATGGTCTGTGGGCAGCAAATCGGCTGAGCCAAAAGGAAAGGTTCCACCTGACTAGGCCAGTAGGAGCTATATTAAGCTTGTCTCAGCTGGAGGTCATTCTGCATATTTTGAAGGCTGCTTTCTTGGTAGCTGGTCAAGCAATTGGTGTCCAGAAATCAAGAACCTAATTATTATAATACCCATAATACACAAAACACTTCTGAAGTCCAGACCCTACATATGTAAATGTTTTCATTTCTAAAATGTTTGACCAAAGCCATTTCTTTCAGGATCAAGCAGGCTCTTGGGTTTGTCAAGCAGTTCCTTCATGTCTCATTTGTAGTAGTCTGCTGGTAGCCCTGCAGCCAACAATTAATTTTCACAATTCCAAAATATTTTTTGATACTTCTGGACCAAATGGCTTTGCAGCAGAAACCGGTTTCTGCCACCATGTATTGTTACATGGTTGTAACATGAAGTTGGGGAGGACACACGGCCAATCCCAATGGAACAGATATTCTTTTTCCCACTGTCACTTTCTAAGGAAGGTTTGGCCTATTTCTCAGCAGCTGTGAAATTGTGATCAGCAGGATTCTTTACAAAGCCTGATGGCATATGGAATACATTGCTCACTTCTTAGTATAAACAACTTTGCTGCATAACTAAGATAGGTAAAGAAGGCAGGTGCTTGATAAAAAAAAATCCATCATGCATCAAGCTTCCATAGACGTTGCAGAAACTCTAGACAAGGATATTTTGGAAATGAGTATGTTTTCAAATTAACTAAACGATATTTTGGAGAAGCTCCTAGGCTTCAGAGGTGGCACAGTCTCTTAAAAATGAGCAGAAATCACCATATCACAGGATAACATCCTATACTGCCATTCACATAGGCATCATTCACATTCCACACCAAAAGGAAGTATCGTTCCTCCTCTGAAAGACAGTAAAACTGCAAGAGTCCAGTCTCTGTTTCTAATGGGATAGGACACTATTTACTTAACATCACTTTTAGGTCATCTCTTCCTGTCACAGCCTGGCCTTATTTTTATAGCTGTGGACTAGCCAAGAAGTAAATTAAACAAAATAATAATAATGAACTCTGTGGCATTCTGGTGACTATACAGGCTGAATTACAAATGCATGGCTAGAACTGCAGGAGTTCCAAATTCTTGCTACAGAAAACACCCAAAGAGTAACAAGAGAGAAACAAGCTTATTGAGAAATCGTCAGAAAAGGGATTATGAAGAGATGCAGTTAATGACCCCCTGCTATACATTCCACAGTGAACATCCACTCAGCTATGCACATGCATACACACACATCTATACTCACTGTCATCTGCGTTCTGCTGTATCTAGAAGAATGGTCACAGCAGGTGAAACCAAAGGGCCACTTAGGCTAACTGGCTTGTTTAAAACAATAGCAAACAGCAAATGCTTGGTGAAGATCATGGGGCTGGCATATAGTGACAATTCCCCAAACTGCTCTTCCCAACATCCATCTATTTGTGGCTCAGGCTTCCTTTCACACAATAAGCACAAATTTGTCCATACTAACAATCCACTTCTAGAAATACTCATTTGCAGTTACAGACGTTGTTTAAGAGCAAAGTTCTCCAGCTATTACTAAGCTACTTCATATTGATATGGAGAAATCAAGCCTGCTGTCCTCATCCCAGAGGAGAAGGCAAAGCAAGTTTAGGCAGCATGTGCTGTTTGAAATGCTGTACAGTTCTTCTGCGCATACTCCAGCAGAGAAGAGGGATCTGCTGCAGCCATTACACTGCACAGCAGGAAAGATCCTTCTGTGACGGTAGCAGTTTGGAAGTCCTGCACCAGAGATTATACTTTTAAGTGGCACATATCCTTATAAAGCCATAGAGATCTGTTATGGATGGAGCTCTGAAACTACCCATTAGTCTCCTGTCACTGTTTAGAGAGGACAGAGTGGCCTTTTATCAGAACAGCATAGGGAGCACATTGCAGAACACTTAAAAAGTAACTACACGGACAATCACAGGAGAGCAGGTACCTGTAATGTCCCCACAGTAACACCCTGAGAGGTTTAGTCCTCTTCCAGAGGCATCCAAAAAACTCATTATTGTTCAGGGTTCAAGACTTTTGCTATTTATTCACCTACTTATTGCACAAATAGCTGCTGTATGCTTTACCACCCAATAACACGTGATTAGGCAAGAAAAAAAGAGGCCAAAAGAGCAAGCCATCGTACAAGCACAAAAGGTTCTCCTAGCAGTTTCACACTCTATTCATATAACACACAAACCAGAAAATAATACAGACTAAAGTCTACTGTAAAATTAAGCTGAGTTAAAAACCACTTAGCTCTTATAATGGTTTTCATCCAGAAATCTCAAAATATTTTACAAAGGTGTGCAGACTGGGGAAGAGCCAGAATCCAGCCTACCGCTCCTGACTCCCAGGCATTTGCTCTTTTCATTAAACTACATCACTACCTCCATGTATGAGCATGCTTCTTTTATAGTTGACAGGGAAAGACGCATATGTGCATCAAAGGAGTAGTTTTTCCTTAATTTTCTATAAACTGATTGCTTTTGAAACCTTGTTTCAAGTACTCTGTGTAAAAATAATAGCTCACAATGCACCTATGCTACTCTAACTACTCCTATACGCATAAGAAAAACTTCAGGTAAGAGGCAATCCCCCTTTCAGTTACAGTAGGAAAGCAGACAATAATCAAACCATAAATGCCACTTTCAAAACTTCTATTCTCTTCCATGTATACAGGAAAAAATAGGCTTACTGATCATCAAGACAAAAAATTATTACGATAGAAGGAACAAAGAGAAAAACATGAAGAGTTTGCTCATCAACACTTTCCTCCAAGAGACAAGCTTTCAGAAATTATAATAGAAGTAGGGTTTCATAATGAAGTTCAAATGGCCACTATGGAACAAATAACAATTTGAAAAAGTCAAAGTTTTACTTTCAGTGTGACCTGTCAAAATCAGTACAGGGAGCAAAATGACTCAATAAAATATACTGGTGTTCACCAGTTCTCAAATCAGAAGACTACTATGTCAACAAACAAGTTGTGATCCTTGCTACAAAAGTGGGAATCCACAGTAGCATCTCAAAAGAGAGCAGATAAATTCCAGATTTACACCTATGAAGCCACATTTCTGATTTTTAAGTTTTTGTTGAACAAATTTCATTTAGCATATATCAATGTTTACTGGCTTCTGAACAACAGCAGTAGCTAATATAAACTGTATGAAAAAGAACGCACGTCAAAGCTATTTTTTTTAAGGTTTGCAATGAAAACAGTATTGTTCAGATCCAGAACAAAAAGGAAAAAATCTACCAAATTTTATTCTCTATTCTCTTCAGTTAGAAGTGCTGGCTAATGAGCGAGCTTGTGTAAATGCAGTTCAAAGGAGACATAAATAGCATCTTTTTAAGCTAACGATTTTCACCACAGGCCATCTAAAACAAGAGTTGACAGTGGCCCTAAAACAGATCCCCCCTGTATTCACCTAAGCCTGTTTATTTTTGTTTTGTTCCAGTTTGATGTATGTATACATCCTGCATTTTCAGCTTGTCTTCTCAGCCCACTCCCATCCTCTGCACTCCTAATCTGCCAGACAGATTCCAGGGACGGGAACTAAAAATGACCACATTTAAAACCTGCGCCTCTCTATGTAACAGACTTTACAGAAGCAGAAAGATTAAAAAGCTGAAAAGTTCCCCCTGGCCTTTGCCTGTTAAAGTCCACAGCTCGCCAACAGCAGGCTGTGTTTCAGTGTCGAAGAACAGGGTACTGACTTGCATTTCTCTGCAACGGGGAGCGCTGGGGCAATCCTGCTTCTTTACATTTCAGATCACACTGTTTGTGGAGAAAGTCAACAACACTAGGATGCTCAGAAACACCCTGCAGTATTACACGGAGGATGCAAGATGCTTGCTGAGAAACAGTGCTGACACCAGAATACAGTCGATTTAGCTTGAATGATAAAAAAACCCTTATTTTTGGTTGGCTTAGGCAGCATTTGATTAAAATAGGATTAAATCCTTATCAGGCTTGCTTAAAAATCATTTTACACCTATCCCATTAGACTGCAACCTTCCCCTTCTTACGATTTACATTACATCTTACCATTACAAAGAAAGGAGTAAGTTTCTCTTCATCAAATGAGACAAGAGACAAGGAAAAGTCCTTGAAGAGTAATGCAAGGAAATAGAAGGAAGGATTCGGTCAACTGGCAACCAAACAGAAGCCTTCTGCTATTTCGCACTGAGAAGTAATAGTATCTGGGCTATAGATATGTTTGTGAAACATATCTATAGCAGGGATAATTAAGTTAGTGCAGCAAAGTAGGTGCGTGCTTTGAAGTGTTCTTGCAGTTGCTATACTAACCTTTCTTTCACCTGGTAGGTTAAGCTCACCAGCTCCTCACATGTATTTGCAGACTCGTGACCTATCCTCTGTCCTCATTATCACATCATTTCTGATAGCTGAACGTCTTGGAAATTCTATTCAGAGGTTTTGTTATAAATAAAGGAGACTAACAGAAGCCTAAATACAAACTTCTGTCACAGGCACAGAAGAACTGCCTGGAATTTCTTATGGCTTCTTTCTGTCAAGGAGTTTGCATACTTTACAAACAAACAAATATTCCTACAAGGTAGGTATTATAGTTTTGCTTTTTTGAGTCCTCTTACAGTTAGCATCCAAAATCTTGATCCACAATTTCCTATAACTGGAAAAACTGAGGGAAAAAAATAACATTCTTGCCCTGCTTTGCAAAAAGCCCCACAGATATTTCAATTTCTATGCTGGTATAATTTAAAATAACAGGGTCAAAATATAAAGTAGAAAGCTTTAAACCCCCTGTCTTTGGAAGTATTTTTTTATTCTGTAATATTACTAGCAGTGATACCTTTCCTGTAAAGATCAAACCTGACATGCCAGTGAGGATTCTGCTGAAGTCTGTACTGGAGTTTCTATCACCAGTGAGATCACTGCAGGAGTATACAGAATCTACAATGATAGACAGAATGATTCCCACTGATCTCAGTGAAGCCAAGACTTTATCCTGTATACTTTTCCACACAGATGGAGAATGATTTCATATGCAAAGATCCTCACTTACCTACATCCTCCTATAAATCAGAGTTCTCGGCCGCCCATTATTCACCCAAATCAACCGGGGTCTAGTGCCAGTCTCACCTTTTCTACATTAGAATTGTAGAATGTCTAGGTTGGAAGGGACTTTTGACATCATCTAGTCCAATCATCAACCTAACTCTGATTTAAAAAAAAAAACAAAAAACAACAACCCACACTAAATCACATCACTAAGCAGTATGTCAACCTGTCTTTTAAATATCTCCAGGGATGGTGCCTCAACCACTTCCCTGGGCAGCCCATTCTAATGCTTAGTAACCCTTTCTGTGTAAAAAAATTTCCTGATATCCAATCTGAACCTCATCTGCCACAACTTGAAGCCATTTTCTTTTGTCCTATCACCTATGACTTGGGAGGAGAGAACAACCCCCACCTCTCTACAGCCTCCTTTCAGATAGTTGTAGAGATAATGTCTCCCCTCAGCCTCCTCTTCTTCAGGCTTAACAACCCCAGCTCCCTCAGCCTCTCCTCATAAGGCTTACTCTCCAGATCCAGATCTGCTCCAGCACCTCAATATCTTTTTTGTGGTAAGGGGCCCAAAACTGTACACAGGTTTCTATG
>VZRU01004197.1:89401-105334 GCA_013398155.1 Pedionomus torquatus
AAAAAAAAAAAAAAAAAAAAGTTATTACCTTTACTTAAATCAGCGTATTTCTAGCTGGGGTAGGACCCTGCACACATAAGATACTTTCAAGAGAATGGCTTGTAGCTCAATGGACTGGATCGGCATGTACACTCCTGAATTTCACTCAGCATTTACTTCTGAGCTTGGGACACAACTACAGTAAAGACAGCATATGCTCTTGTGCCTCCTCTATTATAGAATATCTACTTATTTTGTCAGAGACACCTGAATTTGGGGTATTTATGAATCTGAGAAATCCTAGTTCAGTCATGAGCACCATTGCAGGGGAGGACACTGCTCTAACTGTCCCTGAGGTATCCCATCCTGTGGGAACACATGGGCTTTCATTTTCCAGCAGTGTCAGCCAGATACATACATTTTAAGCTATTCACTTGGCAAAAAAAGAAAAACAACCCTCTTGCTGCATTTGGTTGTTGTACCTTTGCCCTTATTTTCAAGTTAATCCTTAGTTGCAGTTATTGTCCCCAGTGTTCCATTTCACAGGATGCTATCTGACTGGCTGCAGTCATATCTCCATTTTATATGAGAACAAAAAATAATCTCTCTGCTGTACTCCTTTACCTGTACCCCTAAAACAACCCATAAGAATGACTTAAGGAGTAAAGCAGCAGACTTACCTCCTGCACCTCAGCTGCTTTCAGAGACAAAGCGAATAAACAGAATGAGGCTCAGAAGGTTGCCCCAAAACCAAAACCTTTTGCTTTTACAATGGCTCATGTTCCTGGTGCTGGCATGGCACCTGCAGGCTGACAGAGAGCAGGGGACCCCAGTGCACGGAGCTGCTGTTGGCACCAAGAAGCGATGGTGAGCAAGGGAGATCAAACTTCCTCTTACGTGCAAACTCGATTCAATTTTCTGCAAGGTTACCCCCAATAATTAAAAGGTTCTGTAATTTAGCCTTAAAAGCTAGTCATGATGTGATCCATCAGAATCGATCTGTTACCTTTTACCTCGGCATGTACCGTGTATGTGCATATTGTATGTAATATGGTTTACCAAATAAATGCTGGCAATATTTTCCACTAATTGCGAGAGTTACTAAACTAAACCTTAACTAAAATTAAGTTGGCTATTAAAAGCTCAGTGAGTAACCCAACAAACAGAAGCACTGTATATAGGATTTAGCAAGCATGCAAGTGATCTGGCAACCACCAAGGCATAATTTTTTCTGAACCTCCCATACCTAAAATTGGTTCTATACAATAGTCGTACATCCATTATGTATGATGATCTAGCACTCACAGTACCAGCTCCTTCCTGCAACTGGCCAATGATGGTTTTCTTTATATCACTTTACTGTGCTATAACTAATTTGTGCTCAGTTCTCTCACACTGTGTAACGTTAGCATCCTCGTGAAGGTCCAGGAGATCTTCTGCAATAAAAAGAGGTAAAGCAGCAAGACAGGAACACTCACAAGACTAGCCCTAACAAATTTTATGAAATTGTTTGTCCTTCAAATGCCACAGTGAGCTTATGTGACAAATAATTCAAAAGTACAAATGAAATTACAAAAATGTGCTTAGAAGGCAATTGTGTGTATTAAAATACCAAGATAAAAAGATAATAATTCAAGCATACAATTCTGAAAGCACAAAGTTAGTGGATTGAAAAAGTTAATTTATAACATGTATTCTCCATTAAAACAACAGATCTCCCTGTATCAGTTTTAAAAATAGATGAGTAAGATTCTTAGCTATTAAGATGTCATTTTTATAGACAGTCCTACAAATTTTAGCTACTTCAATATAAACACAATTGGGCTTTGTAAAGAATACACATGGCACTTGTTATTACATGTTAAGTTTATTCACTATATATAGACTTTTTATGATTGTGGCTTCTAAATTTTCAAAGACTATATAACTTTTGGTACATCTGTAGTTTCCAGGCTATACTGCTGTACACATACGTTTTACATTCTGTATTGTTGTTTTCAGGATTGCACACATACATAAATCAAAAGCAGCAATAAATAGAATTTGCATGCAGTCCAGCTATCTTTGACAAATTAGAAAACTAGAAATTCCTGGAGAAAAAGTTCTCCCTTCAAGGTGGGGGAGGAGAGGAAGAAAAAGAAAAATGCTCTTATCTGCTAATGTGGAAAAAAGGTAAAGGCAAACGCCTGTACAACTTTAGCATAAGAAGATGGAATGATTTGGGAAAATTCTAACAGATTTCCTAAATACTGTGCCCTCAAAAAATTCCAATATTTTAAAAAACAGAAGGTCAAAGTGAATGTATGCAGAGTTACATTAAAGAGTTAAAGTTATTGATGAAAGACTATTTGCTGATAAGGATGCATCTATTTGAAATGGCACAGCATTTGGGACTACTCGAACAAAAGTCTACAGGAAACTGATAAATCAAGGAACTGAGCAGGATTTAAACAAACAACAGACATGGCTGAGAACACACAAAATGTCATGAGTACAGCTGAGAAATAAGTGATGGCACAGGACCACTTACTCAGCTACTAACAAGACATTATTTGCTTTGGCCTCAGGAGAACAAGACAGCTATCAATCCAGCCACAGCTCCAGAAATTCTTGAGACTGAAGCCCAAAAAAAAGTGCCTCTTATTTCTGGGTGTGCACACAAAACACCCCAATAAGCCTATGTTTTAAAAGCCAAAACATCCACCATGTATTAAAGAGTCCCGTGAAACCCCAAGTAACTTTTTGCAGAAAAAACTTCTTTCCCCCAAAGTACTTCCCCCCAAAACTGCTGCCACAAAGCACCAGGGTCTGGATTCTCCAAGAAGACCTCTAGGACCAATAATAATTTTGCATCCCAGTACCCAACTTTCAGGCACCCTGCCCATGCGACAGAGCCCTCAACCCTGTTAGCTACCCCGTTAGCTTGTACAGTGCCAGCAAATTCTCAGAAGGCCATTGCCAAGCAGAGAACAGTCCAAGACTGCCAGTAGGGGATAACAAAGGTCCCACTTCTTCTCTGGGATGTATGTGTTTAAGGAATGATATTCAAATTTAATCTAAGGATATCAAGGAATATCTAAGGATATTTAAGGAATGATAATCAAATTTAGTATCTTTTTCAAGGCTCCTAGGCTGTTCCTGAACCTACTGGAGGATCCTTTCTTTCAAGGACAAGCTGGAGAAAGTGAGTTACATCACACACAGAGAGCCACCATTTTGTGAGAGGAGCTCATGCCTTCTAAAGTCTGTAGGGATGTGGGGGGAAAGAGACATGGGAGCAGAGAGGCTCAACCTTGTCAGGATGGAAGTGCTTGAGAACATCCAAAGCAGATCTTTGGCCACCTGGGAAAGATGGATATTGAAAACGTAAGCACTCACACAGGTTAGGCAACTTCTAAGGTTAGGTGCCAGTTCAGCAGGGATATCGAGGATCTCAGTTTGGGCTTTCAATGCCTAAATCCCACTTAAGTCCCACCTAAGGCACCTAATCCTTTTGTGGATCTGGGCCTAAAGCCTTGCCAGGAAGCAGAGAATCTATGCATGCAAAAGCTGATGGTCAGTGACAGCCTGGTTCTGTTAAAACTAAAATACACACAGAACGACCTTATTTTGTACAAAGGAATAATGCAAAATAATCAAAGTTGCTTTCTTGTCACCGAAAGTTAATGGAAACTTATGCAGCTGATACAGATCACAGTCCTGTCTTTGGACCCCATGACAGTTTTGCTGACCTGGAGAACATTATAACGCATAAAACATAGGTCTTCAACAGCCCATGGAAAGAAGTACATTTGAAAATGTTCAAAAGACAAAATGACTATAGGATCCTTCAAAAAAACTTCACTTACCCACACTAGCTAAGAGGTAGTATTAGAAAGGAACAGAAATTTATAAAACACTGTGATGTTTACATAGCGTTAGTAATTCAAAGAACAACACACTGTCATTCACTGACCAACTAGTTTGCCATACTCCATGAAATTAAGTAGTTTCAGTCCAGTTCCCAACTGCCAGGAGTCCACATAACAAAAGTTACAACTTTATTTCTCACTTACCTGCAGTGCCACTGGCTGTCTCAACCATGAAGCAAAGCCTAAGCAGACCTGAATACCCATTTACCCTATATTCCCTACACCTGGTCCCTCCACAGCTAGACTGCTTGTTTGTTTGGGGTTTTTTCTTTTTTTTTTTTAAAAAAAGATGCCCGTGCTTACACCACTTGAATTTAGTTGACAGGATTGCTGATATGGTATTCTCATATACCAAAAATATCTATTTGACAGAAGTGGTCTTTGCATGAAAGTAGATGAGAATTTCAATCATAAAATACAGCTTTTTGGTATTATTCTACCTTACTGTGTTTATAAGACTGGACACACTGTAATTTCTCTATGGGTAAAACATGGGGGTCCCCATTTCGGGGATTCAAATACATCTTCATCAAGCTCTACATCAAATGAGAACTCTGGTTTAAGTCTCCTGCAGCTGCCCATCAACCAGCACCTGAACTTCATAAACTGGGAGAGAATCAAGGGGACCTGCCTGCCAATTCTTCTTATCCGCAGATGAACAAAGAGTTCTGGCAGCTCACTAACTCCTGCAAGTTTTGCATCACAAAGTCATTATTTGATGCAAAATGCAGGAGAGTAGACAAGCACGTATGTCCAGATCATAAAGATGCCAAAGATACTTTGAGCAAAGGAAAATCATGGCATGATCCCATGCTAGTGAAGTCCTTGGGACCATGGTGCACTCCTTCCTTCCTGAACACTGCAGTTTCTCTCCAGGGTGAAACTTGGTTTCCTCTTCTGCCAGGCACAACAATTCAAATGTCCCCCCACCTGGTTTTCAAGGGGTATAGGAATTACTAACAGTTCATAATGAGCTCATGGTAAGGGGGTAAGCGTGTTTTCCCCGATGTACTTGGATATTAGTCTTGAGTATCACTGTGTTTCACCTTGCATTTTACTTGCAGTTCTGGATTCGTCCCAGGATATATATACAAACTCAAGGCAGTACCCTTTCTGTCCAGCCATTTCCTCCTTTTTGGTAAAATGTTACTCATAAGTCTGATTTACAGGAGTACTCCAATACACTCAACATTGACAGAGAAGAGCAACAGAAAATATTTTGCAATTTGACATTTTTTCCCCCAAATATTTCTGTTTAACTGCTTTCCTTTTACTTATGAAAAGCATTTCTTTTCAGCAGAAGCCAGTCTATTTTTGCCTGCTGTTAATCTATGTATAAGCTAAATCTTACCTTTCCGACTCACACAAGCAATCGCCCCCTCCGTCTGGCAAGGTAGCTCAGAAGAACAGAGAAAGCTGGATTTGTCCTGTATCTACCTATGCATTTTAGTTGCAACCTGTGCTTGACAGAGACTGCTCAACTGTAACACATTGATGAGAAATTGTTTTAAATACTTCTGGTTGGAAAATACATAAATCATAATCACGAATAAAGCAACCTAGATGCATGTGACACCTATGAATACAGAAATAACCTAGAAATAACCAAAGTTCCAGTCTAGGACTCTTATAATCTAATTTTTCCAAATAATGTAAATGTCATGACAAGTAAATACACAAATCAGTAAGCCAGTATACCGCAAGGTGAAAGTGGTGCCTGTGGAACAGTAAGGGTTAACTTTTTTGGAGAGGTTTAGAGGGTCACGGAAGTTGTGTATTTAGATTCAGATTGATTTGAGTTCTTCTATTAAATAATGCGGAAAGCTGTTTTTGTTTGCATTTCTTACTGACTACTGTTCCCATTCCAGGTTCCTCCTTACAGAGCACAAACAGCCCAGGCACAGCAAGGAAGTAGCACCCAGGAAAAAATTATGGGAGAAGCATTAGTGGAATGCAGCAGGCTTGGGGGAGAGACCCATTTATGCAGGGAAGGTGCTTAAGCAGGGACATCTGTGCCGGCATCTACTTGTACGTAGAGAGGTTTGGTGAGCGCATGCCCAGGGAGAAGGATTTGGTTATGGCTAGAATTTGTGAGTGACAGCCATGTGACAGCTGGGAGTCAGCAAAGATTTTGTAGGGATGGAAATTCCTGAGATAGGACACACGACTGCTCATGCGATCTGCATGTGCCTATCATCATGCTGTATTATAATAGCTGACACTACGGTTTACCAGTTCTCCAAAAGAGAGGCTACAAATTAGGAAGAGGATTTGAGGAATGGTGGATGAGAAATGAAAGTCACAACATTTAAAAACCGAGGGGATAAATATAACTTGTTTTCATGTTATTGAAACAAACAAAGTCTCCAACTGAACGACACACAGTATTAAAACTTGCATCTCCATGATTTATCTTTAACAACAGTTTATTATTTCCTTAGAATATAATTTATTTTTTTTCTTACTAACTTACCTAGAAAGGCCTCGATCCTACAAACACAAATACTTAATTTTAAATCCATGAATAATCCCACTGATTAGAGTTATTCCTACATTTTCAGGATCAGGGCCTAAGTCACAACTTGCAATTAAGCAGAGGCATTTCCAAAGAACTGCTTCATTTTCCCTTCTGGGGGTCTTACGCAAACATGAAGCCGGCGGAGATGTGCAATTTAAATCAAACCTGAAAAACTGAAATACTTTCCCTTTAACACTGAATTCAAGCCGATACAGTATCACATGACCTTTGCCGTAATTTCTATTAAAATCATTTCATGTCTGGTTGCTTCTGCTATCCTGGCTCATTTGTATTGTTTACAACAAGTCATTGCTCTCGACAGTTAGTGGTGGCTGAATCCATGGTTACCAGTTTTTACATTCACTGGTTAAATGGAATGCAGCTCTTCGGTGGGGTTTCATGGAGAAAGCTCTTAAGAAACCACAATCCAGCTATCAATCAGGCTAACCTGGGAGAAATTAATCTGATAAACAGAAGTATCGTTGCATATGAAAAATCTATTGAAAGGGAGCTCAAGGCTTTTATTAGTTGCAGTCGCAAAAGTGGACACGTTCAGATCAGACTCAGCGCCGAGAAGACCTAGGTTATGTGGTCTACATCTGACATTCATCCATGTTGTGCCTTCTCTGACGCTCACGGCTAATAAAACTATACTGTTTAAGGCTTTGAAAAAAAAAAAATAAAATCTTGAACACTTATTTTACTAGAAATGTGCTCAGAATATAAATAGTGCTTAAATACAGGTTTAACCAGACTGCAGTCCCGGCAAAGTAACTTAAACAGACACAGACAAGATAGTAAAACACAAAACAGACAGCCTTGAGTAGAATTCAATTAAGATAAAAACCACCCCAAACAGTGCAACGTTGTTAACAACTAAATTAAGCCTGCAAACAAATATATTTTATTGCTACCTTGGAACAATATGCACTAATTCTGTTTGCCTTGTTATTTACAGTTTGGTGGAGGGTGGGGTTGCCAAAATCAAAATGCATAGCAAAAACTTATTTGCAAGATGGACCCCCCAAATCCTTTAAAATGCCTAAAAACATAAGAAAAGTTCTCTATAGTTTGATGGTTACAATAATTGTCCCACAAGCTACATGAGAGCAACAAATAGTTAAATCAAACATATTACTACCAGCTCATCTACTGCAAAGTCACTGTATCAGAAGCCCGAATTGATTTGTATCCTTAGAACAAATTGAAAACGAACGTAACATAACATCCGAAAAAGAAATATTTAAAAATCCCTCCTGCCCTGCTAATCGGATACTGTATAATGGTTGATTGCAGCTTTGCACCGTGCTATTGTTGCCTATATCATACATACTTACAGGTTCTGGGTTCTTCCAAGAGTTTGGTGCAGTTTCAAGGACAAATGTCTTAAGGAAGTCTTTCTACTGTGCAGCAGTGATCCTACCTCTGATCTCATTACATGAGCAAAGTGCTAGAGCTGACAATATAAAGGAAACTTCCTGCGTGAAGAAGAAATCTTGGAAAGTCTCAGGGTTAAAAAGGCTGCTTAAATGTGCTGCTTGATTTGCTCCCTAGTTGTGTATACACAGTAGCAGCTGATCTCTGTTTGCAGCCCTGCAGAAAGAAACCTTTGCTGAAAACCAATGGCATCACATTTCAGTGGAGCTACTGCCAGGCTCTGAAGAGCAAAGCAACCTTTGACAACTTCACCCAGTTTGAATCACTGGTGTTTGCTGCATGTCCTGAAGGACTTTCCAAACTGTACATTTACTGTATTATTCTTATTAACGCCGCTCTGAAGCCCTGCATCCTAGGCAGCCGTGAGACGAGCAGAAGTCTCCCGCACTGCAATAGGAGGCTCTGACTGTGTCACGACTGTGAACTGCAGAATTTGCCACAATATATTTTGCTTTGTCTTGATTGTGGCGTTTGCAGATGAGAAGCTGTTAACTGCGCTCAAAAGCATTTTCTGCCTTAGACCTGCTAAATTAAGTGCAATAGGCACCCTGTTTATCCTAAATTCATCCTGAGCCTGCCTTGCATCAGTCACACACTTCTCAGCACTTTTCTTTTCTCTAATACAGAGTACAAGTCAAACAATTTTGATAGTGGGAGGGGGCTGATTCTTTCATTTACTATCGTATCTAGAGCCTTTTAGCATGGTCCTCATTGGACTAGAACTGTGGAGCACAACGTCCCAAAAATCTGATCAAAGTCACAGTGTGACTCCAAGCATCTGCCAGTACCCCCTTAGCTCCTGCCTCGGCCCATCAGAATCAACCAGGGATGGGCAGAACCTGCAATCACCTTCTGTGGTTCTTACTGCTGTCCCAGTAAACTAAGACAACCAGAAAAGCAACATTTAAAAAGAACACCTCTGTTAGTGCTATTTTAACTCTTAAACTAAGAAGCAATATTCCGAACACAGCCTCACATTTGACATTAAAAGATTATTGATAATTAATTTGGGTTTAGTTATTTCATCATTTAGCCCAAGGTGACTCTCCAAAAAGTTGCTGGGACCGTACATTCACCCAGCAGACGGTCAGAACATGACCGCAGAGCTTGCATGCTGCTTTCCAAACGGGACCTACTGCTCTCTCCAGTATAACCAGCAAGCCTCAGAAACAAAATTTAGAAGTCCCTTTTAAAAAAGTGCACCATTGCAGAGTTTGGTTAGGAGGAGTTAAGGGTTTTTTTTTCAGATTATTCACCAAGCTCTTTTCCCCTTGGGCACTCTGACTATTCTAGCTACTAGTATATTGCGTGTTATTTCTTTAATATGTTGAACTTTATTCCAAAGGGCAGAAACCAAAACTGACAGTACATGAAGACAGCACGCTCTATGATTCAAACAGCAAAATAATTGAGATCCTGTGCGTATCCAACATCCGAGCACACGTTTGCACGTTGCACACGTGCACACACATTCACAAGCACAAACAAGTATAAGGTTTTGTGGCTCAGTTTTCAGAGATATTCATAGTGCATGTCCTCACCTCCGTTTATTTAAAAAAAAAAAAAGGTAAAGAGAAAAGTAAAACATTTAAAATAAGTTTCATACAAGGTAGGCATTGCTTATAGCAGGGTAACCATACTGATTCAACATGCATTTCCACCAAAATTTGCCTCTCTCCTTTGGGAGAAGGATCCTATCCACACCTGGACTGTGCCACACCGAATAAATGAAAACATGCGGAGGCACCAGCACAATTAATCTTGCTCTTCTCCCTGGAGAGACAGTGCAAGGCAGGGAATCGAAATCCTGGCTACAAGGCTGGGCTCATTGACTGGCTACATCCCCTCCAACACATCACCTCACCTTTCTGTGCCTAAACTGGCACCATCACAATTAATGCACGTTGCAAAAGCACAGTTTCTTTGCCTCTGTTGCTCAAGCCATGAGACAGGAATTGCACGTTGGAGAAGGGTAAAGGACAAAAACCTGAGGTTGTGTGCCCAGCTCCCAGCTGTGCCATAAGGACCGTGACCTTGGACCGCCTGCTCTCTGTGCTCCAGTGCCCAACCTGCTGCCCAGACCCTGCCTACCTTACTCTCAACTCTCATCCACCTGGTCTCTTTTGACTGTAATATGGCTGGAGAGGCTTTTTTTTTTTTTTTCTGTTAGAAATCCAGCAGAATAAAACAAGCTCTTTTTGTCAGGTGGAACTCAAGACATTAATTTAAGACAAGTAAAAAAATCCCCGTGGAAGCAGGAGTTTCAGTGAATGAAGTTTCCTCCCCGAGTGCCTCTGAATACCCAAGTGCCTGCACAGAAAGGCTGAGACTCCTGAATGCAGCATGACAGCAGTAATCTGACAGGATTCAGCAGTCCTACCACACACAGCCCAACTGGCACTTGCCAAGGATGGAGGATGCCCACTCTGGATGGCCACATCTCGACTCCACTTCTCCTTACCTCTCCTCTATAATCATGTCCTATCCAACACAATAGGTCAATACGGATCCAGGGATGCAGCTCCTTCAGTTCCCTTCTTTTGTAAAAGTACACACAGACCCTGACCACAGGACACATGGGAATTCCCAAATCTTTCTCCTCCCAGTCTTCCCAGCTGTACCTCAACCTGTGACACTGACTTCCACATTCTCTCCTTTCTGATTTTCTCACTGAATTTTGTTTTCACAGCGTTGTATCCAGCAGGGAGCATAGTAACAATTCAAAGGCCGTTTTCCAACCTTCAGAGGATAGGGTAAAGTAGCCTGGCTGCTAAGGAAATGCCACCAAAGATGTTTGGAGCAGATGGGCAGCAAGAACTAGGCGAGAAATGAGGAGAAGCCAACCCAGAGCATAAGTGATGTCAAAAGCTGTATGTCTACATCCCTCTTTCACCTGTCCCCAGTGGAAAGGGTGGTCCTTGGAAACCAACGCCACTGCATGCTCTTCTGATGGCTAAACCAGTACTCGTGCCCAAGACGGGGCATGCTGTGCCGACCTTACATCCAGCAGTTGTAACAATTTAGAAAGCTTCTTGTTTAATTCATGCGGGTCTTAAAGTTCAAAGACTTAAAATTCAAGTTCAAGAGGAAGTAATTTAATACTGCAAACAAGCAAAACAGCAAATTCTCAGTTTTAGCACCAATCTCAGGATATTTGTCCTACTATTTAAAAACCTGTTTCCAGGAGTCAAGTAATAAGACACCAGTGTTCTCTTTTAAAAAAGGGATTTCTGGCTCTCGTAATAAAAGAGGAATGATTGAAAGTATCTGAAGTAAAACAGAAGTCCACCAGAAGCACAGTGACAATCTTAAAAGGCACACTTTTTAGATAGTCTCAAAATTTTCAATAAGCAGTATCAGTTTTAATTATCAATCTCTGAACCCGATAGGAGTACTCAGTACAGAGTAATGAGAGCTACACCTGAAAGCACCTGGGAGTCCAGACTCCAAGAAACACATCCAACATGTTTTATTCAGACACTCACGCTTTTGCTTAAATATTGAGTCTGAAACTCTGTTCATCTAGACCTGATCTCTGCTCAGATTCCTGAATGTGTCCTATCTCCAGTCTATCCACACACCTATTAACACGACTACTGGATTTTCTTTTTAGCATTTTAATGCATTTGGATCTTCAACAACATATGGAACACCTTCCTCATCCTCACACACTGAATGGCTACACTTGAAGTTCCTCCATAAAAGTCACTTCTGCCTTTTCATCTATTAATGAAACCAACACGATCATCAAAAAAATTATATACCTAAGTCAGTTGTTCTCATTAGTAGCTCTGCACTACCCGATCATTCAGGATTCTCTCTCCTCTTGTATTTATTATGCTTACGCTTTGTGCTATGTGTTATATTTAAATTGTTTGGGTTTTCATACAGTTCCTGTCTTTTGTTTGCTCTCTAAAGTATCCAGCATACTTTGAAATAAACATAGGTGATAACATACACATAAATATTGACATGGAGGCAATCACAAAATTGATGTTTGGAATAATTAATTCAGGGTGTCTAGATCCAATTTAAATTCTTTCTCAATTTTAACGAAGGCTTCATAACCAGATGTACTTAAACCAAGGTGTACAACTTCATGCTACACTGGTAATCCACCCTAACTAGGAAATAAATTCTCAGTGATTAAGTGGAATTGTTCGTACAAAACGCCAGCTTCAGCTTTTCACCCATATGAAATAGCTTGGAAAATATATACTGCATGTGTTTATTATAGCTACAGTTGCTATGAACATCTATAACTCTCCAACAATTTCTCTGATTTATGTTCAAAAACATACAGGGCATGAAATGATGCCTGCAACCTTACATTTCCCTCAAGAACATTGTGGGGAGAAGATATATTCCAAAACATCATGTTAGATTCCTTGTTATGTCTCCTTTTTAAAATAAACGTATGATAATCAATTACACATGCTTCAAAGCAACTGCCACTAGATTCCCCAACAGAAAAGCTGTTTGAGAAAAGTTCCATTTTCTTTCCCCCAATGGTTGAGTTATAATAAGAGATCTTGCTCAGATATTAAAGGGATAAAAAAATGTATTACAAAGGGTAGGCCCTGCTAAACTTGCATATGCACATGCAGGTTTGTGCTTGCCTAGACTTGACTTTGAACAAGGTTTCCAGAAAAGTAACGTCTCCACTGATGAACGTGGCAACAAAAACGTGTGTGTGAAGATCTTGCACATAATCTCCTTGTCACATATGCTTGTAGTGATCCAACTGATGTCAGGAGACTAACACAGATGATAATTTAACGTATCAAGCTTAACTTTCTTTTCAACCTCAGTATGCAAAACATTAATTTAAGAAGTCCACCCAACTGTAGCTTCCAGTAGAAACACAGATGTTTATAGGAATATCAATTAAGCTGAATGGGAGCTCCGCCGTTAATGTAAGACTGAACTTTGCAGATCTGCCTGAACTCCATGCAGAGGCTGAAGAGCATGTTTTCTTCAGGGTATTGGGGCCAATGGGTTATATACCATTAACAGGTGAGCATAATATGAATATCTCCACAACTTCCTGGCTCTGGCACAGGGACAAGGGCGGCATCCCCAAGCACCATCCTTGCCCATGGTGGGGAGTCTGGAGCAGCCAGGAACGTGCCCAGAGCTTGGCACCCAGCATAGGAAAGGTCAGGAGCTTTTGCCTCCCCTGCATCAGGTACTCTGTTCTGCCTGCACCCCAAAGAAGGAGTTCCCATTCCCTCCATACTGGGCTTTTAATGCCTTGGGTTACACCGCAAGCTAGACAGCTGGCAAACAGTACAGAAAATTGGACTGGATGGGAAAAAGCTCTCTAAGAAGGACTGGCACCTACTGACACTGAGTTTCAAGCAAGTGTGGAGTAAGCTGGATCTGAGACTTGTTTCAAATAAATCGACCTCCCTGTTCATCCCTGCTAGTGTGCAAAATCTGGAAAGAGGAATAAATTAACTCATTCCACTCAGTTGTGGGCTTTTTTTCTGCCTCCCTTTGAATCAAACCCTCAAAGAACAAAAATTCACAGGAGAGGAAATATTGGATTGCACCTGCTTTGGACTGCAGCACTATTTTATCCGTTATTAATGAAGCCTTGGAGAAGGAGGGGAGATTACTGGATGTGCATACCTATTGCCCATACAGCCCCAGCTAGATGGCATCAACAGTTGTTCTCCTATTTTCACAGTGGGAAATAAGCAGGTACTAGCTGTATAGGAATAATCAGGAGGAATCTAGGTCAGAATCAAAGCAAGACTGCTCTGTCCATTTGACAGCTTACATGCAAACACCACACTCATGTAAAAACAAAGAAATATTTGTAAGTTATCTCTCTTAAGATTGCTAAACAAGAGTGTAAATGGCCTACCTTGAGTAAAAGACACTATTCTTTTACTGTGACTTTTGAAAAGGCATTCAAAATCAATATAAAGTTGCAATATTAGGAAATTTTATAATCGTTATTTTAAAAAAGCAGACCTGAAAGGGTCTCTTGTTCATGGGTAAATCTTCAGTTAGTTTTTCTAGTACCGGTGGTTCAATGGAAAGCCTCGCCAACTGCCCCCTGGAGAAAACTGAAGATCTGCATTTAAATGGAGATATAGTATTTCCAAATGCATAGTACCTGCAAGGCAGATACTGTCAAGGTTTCTTAGTGAGTGGATCTCAAATTGTATTAGGTACATTTCAGCGCTGTAACTATCCCCATTTCGTAGGACTGTGGCTATTTCCATATCCTTTTTCTGTGTGCAGGCTTTGTAATATTTGTCCTGATAAGTCAAAATTAAACCACCATCTGCAACAAAGCCCTCACATACCAACAACAAGGAATTACAACCTTATGTATAATTTTTCTGATATGCACGATGAAGACTATATTAGATAGCTCGACTAGAAATCTTAAATAATTGAAAACTCTGATGACTTAATAGAGTAGTAAGCTTGGTTTACAATGCAGCCAATTTAGAGCCATAAAAACACTGTGTAAAATTTTTATCTTGTGGTTGACCATTACATATCCTATTTATTATTCCAAAGTATTTCAACAGCATTTTTCTTCATCAGTGTGGCTGCTGGCATTTAGCACCCACTCGCTAAACGCACATGATTTTCCTGGAACAGCTCTAGGAAAAGAAAACAAAAAATAAGCAGATCGCTACAAAATTGATCCTTGTTACAATATGGATCTTTTCACATTCTGATTTGAACCGACTTCATGTGCTGCAAAATAGGCTCAAAACCACCAAGACTTAAATATAATAAATCTATGCCATATATGTGAAGTCAAAAAGACTGGTATAACTACTGATCCTGACACATCAGAGAACCAAAAAAAAAAAAAAAAATCTAAAAAAAAAAAAAATGAGGAAACTACAAAAACCCCCTGTTCTTCTGCTATTCTTCCAGCTCCAAANTCATGAATACTTTGTTGCTAATGTACAAGAGTTCAAAGACCAGGGCTCCTCTTAGGAAAACATCTTAATTTTCCTATCAGAAAATCATCCTAACCTTCCAGAAAAGTTTTTCTGAGTATGCAAGGAAGGCAGAGAGAAGGTTTAGAGTGCAAAAGACACTCGTGACGGGTTTCAGACACACAGGCATTAGTCCAGGCAGCCTCTCGCTGAAATTCAGGTTGCAATTGAAACGACCCTGTAAACAAGGTTACTGCAAACAGCCTAAGATATCCTTCTCGGCAACACCTTCACCAGGAGCCCTTCAGCTGTCTACTTAGTTTGTTATACCTTATCTCACAGACCTGACATCCTAATGCTGATTCAAATTCAGGATTCAAAATGAAAGACGAAATATCTCTAAGATCACTTAATATTGAAATACCATTGCAGTAATAAGTGGTGCCAGGCTTGAGATAGGGATATAGTACTCTAGTGGTAACCTTTTAATTTTTGACAAAATACTGTGGAATAAAGTGTGGTACTGCACACACAATTAATACAATTTATTTGTTTTCCTTATTTTGATAACTAGTGCACTGAATGTCATGTTTGCCTTCTGCCTCTGGCACATTTTAAACTGTAAAGTCCCCTGAAAGGAGACCTGCCACCAGGTTCCTGTACAGACACAAAACCTCTCACACCAGACATCCCACACCCCCCCCCAGCATGCAGAACCAAGGCTACCTTGATGTTCTCAAGACAAGGAAGATCATAACCACATGAGTCGCTTCGTCATTCTAAGTCTTCAGCTATTTTCAGTGGAAATGCAATGCACGCACCATGTATAATCTAATGTAGGTTATACTGTAAACTACTCCTGTTCCGAAAGTGACGGTAAGTATGCTACACCAGAACATTTTGTCCTCTGAAATAAAACAGAGAAGTAAAGCCAAAATGGATGGGGCAAGTTTAACATTATGTATTTGAGACAGGGTGGCTAATAAATGCTTAAAACTTTGGGGGTTTTATACAAAGGGCATTCAGATTTCCCACACGGACAAAAATAAAGGCAGGTTGAAGTGAGTGGGGGAGGTCATCTGTTTTTCAGTTGGGTTATGTTTGCCGTAAGAGTCTCCTTAATAGTATAAACAGCCAGTATGGGGAAAGGAGGGTGTTGAGATGGGTGGGTGGG
>VZRU01004199.1:11884-26108 GCA_013398155.1 Pedionomus torquatus
ACTGAGGAATCAAAAGATCCAGCATGCCTGAAGCTTGGAGCATACACTTTTAGCTCAGTCCGTTCCAAAAGACAGCCTAATTGCATGATCTCACTGGTACAAAACACATAAACACATAGCTAAAAGTGTGCTATCCCTTTCTCAGAGCTAAATTTGCACGTTCCCCGAGGAAGCGGTAGTGCGGCCGTTCTACCTTAAAAGAGAAGCCCAGTTTCCCAGGGCTCTGACTCCTGCCCTTCAGCAGTCACCCGAGCCACCTGTCTGCAAACCTCCCACTGCTGACGGAATCACTAGAGAAACTGCATTTTTTAGAGAACAGACAAAGAAAAACTGTACTACACTGCTCTGATACATAGATTGTTGGGCCATTTCTGTGTCTTTTATTACATTTTTAAGTTTTTCATTAAGTTTGTGTCAGTATGAAGTAAATTGTATTTTAACATCCAACATTCATAGAAGAAAGTCCAATTTATTTTTATTCAACTTGTTCAGTTTTTTCTTTTTTGTGTGATTAATTCATCACAAGAAAGCACATTTAAACAAAAGTATGTATTCACTGCTGTTTCTGACCTAGCTTATCTGAAGATTATATTATCATCTAACAAGACAGGTATCTGGGGAATTTTCTTTTTAATGCAGCTGACATATCTGTTCCTGACAAGCACTTCATTCAATGACCTCTTGTTACTCTACATTTTAACACAATCTTTTGAATTATATCTCAGGAAAATTACTAGATGGTAATGGCATTAATTACCACAACTGTCTTAAAATTGAAAACTCTTACAGCAGAGATCAGCTTACCTCCTTCGTAATTCCCCAGTGATGAGACGTGAGGAGCTTCCTCTGATCATGGGAATCTTACTCCAGTAGCTGTATCAGGAGCTGTGTTCACTATATTCCTAGAGAAAGAGCTAAGCCACAGGATCAGTTCTAAATATCTTCCAGTTAAAAATATATGGCTTTATTTAGTTTTTTTGCCAGAATATAGATTTGCTTCTTTAGGCCAATGGTCCCTGGAGTGCGATGCATACAGTCCCTGGGGTTGTGGGAGACAATCCAGTGTGGTGCAGGAATTAAATGTCAGAACTTCAGTAATACATAAACATATAAAAATTATAAATAAATATATGAATATGGAACTGCATGCTAAAATAGATACTGCTAGAGGTGTGCAATCAAAAAGGGTTTGGAGACCACTGCTCTAATCCTTAGGATCTCAGTACTGTCTCCAGGAAATCTTTTTCTGTCGTATCAAATACAGTAATAGAGAAAATAAGCGTTGGCTGGGCCAACTGCAGAAGGCATATTATAAAACCAACTGGGTTTGTCTTTTTGCAAAGAAAAGCAAACCTAAGGAAAGATAGAATAAACCTTGCATTTGTACTGGAGAAAAAGATACCCAATAAGCAGCATGTCATTATTGCAGTTACTCTTCTGAAAGCCCTTTGCAATTTAAAAATACGAGGAAAGACCATACCGTTTTCCTGCAGAGCTATTGCTAGTACATAGTTTCTGAGGCAAGCCCAGTTCTTTCTCTTTCCTTCCTCATTAACTCCTTCATGTTCAGTGATGAAATACTGAGTCTCTGGTTTCCAGGTCAGCCTTAAACTTCCCTGTGTTCATGGCATGAAAAAGCAATGACATCATTTAAGTACTCAAAGATTCCTAAAAGCTTGCCAGCAAAGGGAGAGGAGGTGAGAAAAGAGCTGCTCCAATCTGAAAACAAAATTCTGATTTTTATCATGTGAATAGCCCCGTGGACTTCCTTTTTTCTCAGTGCTGAATAGGTTTTAAGCATAAGGTCACAGCTGGAAGACATGCTGTGCTTTAAAGTAATTCAGTCTTTTGAGTGTAACCTCCACATCGTGCCAGAAAGGAAGGGAGGTCTGGCTGCTCTGGGGCTGGTTTTCTGACTGTAGTCTTTATTTTGCCCTTCAGTTGTGCTAACCCAACATGCATAACGGAGTTTTCCTCCAAAGGCTGAGGTCCAACAAGATGATACAGGTGACTGAACTGAAGGGCCTAAAAAGTCACTGAAAGACTTCATCCTAGAATGAATCCTAATGTATTCAAGGGCCTTATGCAATCAGAAAGAGCAAGCAGAAACAGAAGTCCACTTACACATTTGTGTTGTGGTGTAAGCTCTGCTAAGTCCAGACTGTCCTTTTCCTGAATTCTTCTGCTTCTACCACATCTCCCATGAGCATCCCCTTCTCTTCATCCACTCCTCTTGGCCAAGAACTTGCAGATTTTAGAACTTTCAATTTTGTAGTTGGGGCAAATCTACTAAACAGGGCCAAGCAGTGGGCACGCTCTACAGCATAGCTTCCCCATTATTACATCAAGAAGTACAGGAATGATTCTTGGTCTTACCTCTATGTCAGTTTATACCCTTTACTGTTGTGCAGCCCAGAGGTCTCCGTTAACTCCCTGCAGTTAGTCACAGTAGCATTCAGCAGATTCACTGAAGTGAGGACAATGTTCAGCACAGAAACAGATAATTAATTTTTGAAAAAGTCTCTGCTTCTAAGCAGGTAGTCATTCACATGGATTGTATACCAAACTAATACCAAGCAATTGCCTTTTGATAGTTGGCGTATGGCTTTGTATTTTTCTATGACTTCTTGATAAATTTGGTCGGTGACATACTGGTCCTGTTGACCAAGAGTAATGGCCCAAAGATGGGAATATACATAGGTGAAATATTGATCAGTGTAGCCTTTAAATGGGTGAAATATCCATCTTCCTTTTTTGTCATTACCTCTAGGTTATACCTGATTCTTATCTACCTGCCACTCCTGCCCACCAAAGTTATTCTTTAGATTTGTTTTGAGATTCATCTTCCCACTCATCATTTTTCTCTAATCTTACACTGGGAAATTATATTTCCTGTGGCAGAACTCACTGCCAGCTCATTCCGTCTCTCTCTATCCAGCAGCACTTGGCTCATTCTAAATTGCATTTGAAAACAAAGTTGTCCTGGAAAGGCATGGCCCAGACTGGGGCTGGAAAATTCTCCAGCTGAGAAACCAAATGCAGATGAGTTTGAAAGTGCAGAGGTCAGTAGGACTTGACTCCACAGTTTTGTGTGAACCTCTTCAGCAAAATCACTTGCCCAAGGCATCTTATTCTGATGGGCACCCACTGGATCATTCATGAGGGACGCAGAATTAACTGCTGCAGTGAATTGCATCTTAACCTCTCTGCCACAAGTAGTTGTTGTAGCAGTGGCTGTTCGCACCGATTGCTAGTCACTAGCAATATTGCTCAAGAACCCTTGATTTAAAATTGTCATTCTGTCACCTCAGAGGAATTTCTTTCTTTGTAAAATTTGTACATTTCTTTGTAAAATTTGTACATTTGCTAAGTCCCTACTTAGGGCAGAGCGTGGTGCAGGGGGAAGTGGGATTGGCAGAGTTGTATTTGCACATATTACATCTAGACATAATCAGTGTCATTCATTTTCAATTTGCACACCATACTCTTAGCCTTTCCTCTTCTGTTATTAACGCCACTTCAGCAGGAACCAGGCTCTTAGGACTTTTCTCTCCAGCGTATTACCTCCACCCAGGCTCAGGAGAGACTACAAATTCTTTCTTTCTGTGGCATTTTTGGAAACCACAGTAGAGTGAATTGGAAGCTTTGCTGCTTTCTGCTCAAGGTAGGGGAACAGCTATGGCACTGAGCCACTCTGACAGCAGGCAGGGTGGATGGCCCGAACGGGCAAGCTGCCTGTCAATCAGCAGTGGTTCTGCCTCTTCAGATCAGGACAGGGTGTTTAGGAGATGAGCTGGCATGCCACAGTTTCTCAAGACAGTGTGAAAGAGAAGGGCCTCTGCTGGCCCAAAGAGTAGTCAGGCTTTTGGGAAAAGCTAACTGTGTGTACAGGCTGTTTCATAGCTTTTAAGCTATGTCATTAAAAATGTTATCTTCTGTTTCGCTTGAAAGGCTTGTCTATTCTCCATTCCCAACTGTCACAGGACAAATGAAGCTGGAGAACTTGGGAGCTGATTTGCACATAGACTGGCAGTTCAGATGACAACCAATACATGAAATAAAAAATTATATATTTTACACAACAGTATCCCAGCTATTAATATCAACAGCGTACTGATGCTTCACACAAACGGTATCTAACCTGACATTTGCAATAACAATATATGCAAACGCACAAACGATGCCAGCCCAAACTAATTCTGTTATTGCAGACCCACTGCTTTCCATGGGTGGCGATGCTGGAGAAGGCATAGTGCTGTGCACCTTCCAGTGTCTGAGAGAGAGGCCCGTGCTGGTAGTGGTAGGGATCAGTCATTGGCCACGGGGCTTCATCTGATCCAGAGCGGGCAGACAGCAAAGACAAAGTCCTTCCATCCTCTATTCTTCTCTCAGCAGTGGTGGCATCCACTGACGGCTCTTTTCTGGAGTCTTTGAAGGAACTTGCTCAAACTTGACCTGCTGTGGCTTATGCCTGACTCGGTGATCTTTGGCCTCAGCACAATCAGACATTGCCTCATCCATCTTACCACAATTTTATCCAGTTGTCATCTAGCAAATTGTGCCTTTCTGCTTGGAATTCTGTTGTGTCTCCTCAAATGTCAAAAGTAAGTTTCCTTTTTGTAATACCAATTGCCTGAAAACTCAACAGTCAGTTTTGTAGCCATAACCTTGAAGCAGAGGTTTATGTGTTTGTCTCTGATGCACAGTAGGTGTCAAGGGAAGAGCACGCAGACCCCTGCACAAAGGGAACAGACTGCCCTGCGCTCATAAATAAAAGCTGCCCATCAGTCAGTCACCTTTCATGGTACCTTGTTACCGGTGCGTGAAAAACAAACACAAAGAGTAGAAAAAAAAGATTTTGCTGCCAAGACAATTTGCTCAGTCTGCACATACGCTTTCTGGGGAGGAGACTGACCCTTGTCCACTGGCGGACTGGGAATGTTATGAAGATGGGCATCACAAAATGACAGAGGTTGCATTCTAAAAGGGTCATCTCAATGTGGGAAGAGGCTGTGGCATCTGGACTTACCCTGCAGAAAAATATAATTTCCAAAATGATCCTAAAAAACAGAGTGTATCACTGAGTCTGACAACAGAGTCAGAAGAAGCATGCTTTGAGTTTCCTGGAAATAAGGAGCAGATTTAGATCCACCTGTCAAAAATGAAAAAAAAAAAAAAAATCACCCCATTTCACTATCTGAGGAGACAAAGCAGTTATTCCCAATTCACCAGCCTGTGATATCACAAAAGCAAACATCTTCTCAGTACCTCATTCAGATGATATGTGTGTTGTTTTTCTTCCTGCTATGGACAAGGAATTGGAAAATGGATGAGTTGAAAGAAAAAAGATTTATTACAAAAGGGAGCATTTTTCCAGATCTGTGCAAAAATCCTCACAGCAAGAAGGGAAGGGAACTTGTCTTGCTAATGCGAGATTGACAGTATCTTAGACTTTGGCACTTGAAACACTAAAGCTATGGTTTCTGGTCTTTGCTAACAATAATCTCTCTAAAGGATTAAATATATATTACTTCAATGCTGCCACTTCTTTGGGAGCACAGAACGAATAATATATAAATAAAAACAGTCTTTCTGCAGCTACAAGAAATGCCCCAATGTGAAGAAAGGGACAGGTTTATAATTGCTTAGTTACCTAAACACTAGCATCAGCATCAGTAGGATTTTGCAAACCTACTGAGATACCCAAATGAGTTTAGAAATCTGCCCTTCGTATCCATTTATCCCTAGTAAAGCTGGAAATAATTCCTTCTTCACAGAGGTGCCGCAAAATTTAACTTCCTGATCTCAGCAAACCTTTTTAAAATCCTTGCAGGAACAATGCTATCAAAAATGATAGCTTGTTATTATAGGCAATAAGCATATGATATCCCTAGTTAGTGTTTGGGTTCTGTGTGTAGCACCAATTGCTGTGCTGCACTGCCAGCCTGCAAGTATCCACAAAAATCTTTAGAGGCCTCTAATTATCCAAAGCTGGACCACAGGCATGTTTGATGGTTTATTCACTCCTCTCAGTAGAACCAGTGAGAGCAAAGCATTTACAGTCTCTTTTAGCAAGGACTAAAGCAGGAGTTTTTCCCATGAAATCCAACAATGAAATCAGTGCTGTATTTTGTCTCTGCCTCCCCGCTTCAAAGAGAGTGCAAATATCAAACTCTTTTTCACTGCATCCCTTTTCTTCTCTTCAGAGTCCAAAGAAAAAGCACGTAACTGCAGAGGAGACAGCAGGAAATGTTTAGGTAGTGGTTGCAGATTTGAGTTGATAAATCAGAAAAGTCTCTCCGAATATATATATAAAAAAATAGATACCTCTGCTTCTGTTCTTGTATTTGTTGGTAGGTTTTCAGAAACTGCCAATTTCCCAATTTCCAAGTGGCAAATAATGCAGAAGCTGTTACCAGTGTAGTGCTTAGCACCATTAACTGTAATTATCACAGGATTGACTCTGGTTGCTTATTGCTTCAGAACCACCAAATGGGCGTAATTGAGTTCCTTTTCCTAAAATGCAGGGAGCTACCTCCTGAATTTTTGATTACAAAGATTACAAAGCTGGAACAAGGACTGTATTTTTATCCTGGGCTGATAGAGAAGATACGACATTATGTTCTTTTATTCCTAAAAGGAAAAATAAAAAAAAAAAAAGAAAAAAGAAACAAAAGGATGTACTGCAGTAAAGTCATCAGTTGGTTTTCTATTGCCAGCAAAGACCTAACACACACACCTGACCTCTACCGCTTCAGCAGAGAGGAAAGTGGTGATACAGAGAATCCAGATCACTGCTGCTCTTTCCAGAAGTATTCTCTATATGCACCTACAAACACATATACAGACTGCAAAATAACTAGTAGAGCTTGCCGCTCAGATACAAATCAGCATGAAGCTATGAAAATGAGAGGTGCCTCTGTGAGATGGTTTCCTTTATTATTTAACATGTGTGTGCCTACAGTAATTACAAACAGCTGATAAATTGCCTTTTCACAATGGTATGTAAATGTGCTGGTACTGCTATAAATAATCATTCCATACACCGTAAGACACACAATGCTAATTATTTCTCCCCTACCTCATTTCCCCACTTAATTTAGTCTCAAAAATTTCCCTCTACTGTGCAGGCTTTATCAGGCAGCTCTTTCAATGCATTATTTTCTTTATTGCTAGATGAAATATTATTGGTGCTTTGTTTTGGCATTTCCTTTCCTAGGAAAAGATGCCTTGTTTGGGAGAATTTCAAAAGCTATCTATTACGAGTGAAAAACACATTTCAGATGCCAGTGCTGGAGTTTCTTTCACCTGTTTCCAGGGAAGGCAGAAAATGATTCTGCAGAACCGACAGGACAGTGAGCCAGACCCTCATCAGCATAAATCAAAGCAGCTTTTCTGAAAACAAGGGAGATATTTTTCATTTAAGGAGCTGGCCAGGTGTTCTGAAGGGAGCCTACAGGAGAGGGACTCTTTGTCAGGAAGTGTAGTGATAGGACAAGGGGTAACAGTTTTAAACTGGAAGAGGGGAGATTTAGATTTGATATTGGGAAGAAATTCCTATGAGGGTGTGAGGCACTGGAACAGGTTGCCCAGAGCAGCTGTGGCTGCCCCATCCCTGGGAGTGTTCAAGGCCAGGCTGGATGGGACTTTGAGCAACCTGGTCTGGTGGGAGATGTCCCTGCCCATGGCAGGGGGGTTGGAACTCGATGATCTTTAAGGTCCCTTCCAACTCTAACCCTTCTATGATTCTTTGTGCAGCACTACCGGAGTGGCATCAAACATGGACCTCATGCTGGAGGAGGTATCTCACACACGCAGGAATCCCCACTGCAGTTGTCACTGTGTCTTTATTTATTCTTCTTTTGAATGGATAGAGTTTAATCACATTACATTAAACCTTGTTCCTATTTTCAGGGCAATATAAATGCTCCCTATGCTAGCAGACCAGGCCTCCTTATTGGTCTTCCCTCTCTTGGGGAACTGCTGTGTTGCTTCTCAAGCAGCTAAGCGNCTTCAGATGACTGAGCAAATCTATTCCTTTTTAATCATTATTCTATTTCTCATTCAATTTATTCTTATATTTACTATTAACTCTGCATCTATAAGGAAGTTGTTTCATACTTGCCTTTGAACATCCTTTTTGGGAAGCAAGTGATTTGCATTAATGTTTCTTGGAGAATTAACAGAAGGACATTTAACTGAGATGTTCAGCTAGTACGGATAGCAGTCTTTTTGCTTCTCAGAAATACTTACATGTCCTGAATTCAGAGATAGGTCAGGCTGAGGTCTTGGCTCTAAAGACCTCTGAGAAAAAGATTAGGGCTTTATTCTACTTTTATGCTGCCTCAGCTAAAAGTTAGGCCTCCTTGCTAACTGAAAGAAACAGGCAGGTAGCACAGACCTCCAGTCAAACACCTTGGGTTTTCAGAGGTTTAAAACATCACCATCTGTGATTTTTGTGTTGCCCTCCTGCTCCTCTAAGTGGAAGGACAATGTATGGGACAACAGGCTTTTGCCAATAAGAAATTCCAATGCTAAGAGGGAAGTTTTGCTTTTAGGTTGAACTGAGGCACTCTCAGCACCAGAAGATCCTTGTGCCAATACTCTGACACCCTTCTACCCCAGCATCACTCTACTGTGGTTTTCCACTTTCCTTTCCAGGCTGCAGTAAATTTCTTTCAAAATTGTTTTTACACCCCCATTATACCCTTCAACACTCTTGAACTGTTTATTCACTGGTACAAGAAATTCCCTTCCCAAAAATTCTGCTTAGTGTGTTTCAGGGCAAGCAGGCTGATTTTGGCAGAGAACTCCCAAAGTAAGAGTTCGTTGCCAATGCCACATGCAAAAGTTCTCACTCTGCTAGATGGCTGAAGCTCTATGCTTGTTAAAAATATGTGATCTGCTATCTCACATCATTGTGTTTTGAAGAAGAGAAATCAAATACAAAACCCAGAATAGATAGATAAGTACTGCTCACAGTTGCCCAATAAATACACAAAGGGGCTTCCAAACTTTCAGCTTCAATAGACTCATCACTAATCAGTTCCTTGTCTTAAACTGATGTCATAAAAAGATTTTTCAAACATTCTGTGATTTTTCTCTCGACTAAATCCAGTTTCTTTTCCAGACTGCACATCTGTAGTCATAACAAAGTACAATCCCCACTACCACTCACTCACCAAACTAACAACAAACTGAAGGAGCACACAGGTCAATTATTCAGGGTGACAGCATCCCAGATACTATCTCCTGGCACACAACACTACCACAAAGCAATTTTCTGCCCCTTCTTTTTCCTTACTTGGAGAATAGCATTCTTTAATAGAAGGGCTCAAGTAGAACTTGTTTTCTTGGAAATATTCCCAAAGTTGTTTGTGGGCAGCTGTTACTAGCAATAAATTTTAGTTATTGATAAACTCATAACCGAGTTAGGGAGGCATGAGAATAAAGGTAGTAAGGTACAAACCTGACCTCCTTGTTGAAGTGTGGGTGTTTGTGGTACAGATAGCTGCTGTGCATAGCTTCTTGCTCTTCAGACACAATTAATGCCAATACAAGACTCAAACTAATTAAGGGCTTCCTACCCTGAAAAGGGGGTTGGCAGAACAAAGTGAGAACGTCTGCATTGTTTGCGGCTGCAGTCAAGGTTCCTAACAAACACAATTTCAGTGCTGTTAGTGTAGTGAGTGGAGAGATGCCCTGTTTGTGCTACTTCTTCAAAACATTTTTCTCCATGACCTTCTGTGAAGGGTAAAGCAAATAAAAGGGGAAGTAAATGATAATTTTCTAGAAAATATGAATAGTTGGTCTTAGCTCAGTGCCGATGAAGGACTTGCTCTACAGTTCATTGACTGTATTCTGTCAAGCACTGCTTGCTTTTACAAATGCAAAGACACCACAAATACTGGACTCACATACGTATGCAACACTTAATCTCATTAGGGAAACAGCACGAGGGAAAAAAAATTGCTGGTCTGCAGCCAATTCTTATTCCAGTGACAGATCCTTTGCTCTCCTGGAACACCAAGCCCTCTGCAGCATCCAGGCTATTCTGCACTATTTCATCACTGGGAATTCTGTCAGACGACACTTCCAAATAAGAAAACAGAAGCATCTGTCAAAATACACTGACAGCCTACTCTCTTAACTTCCCATTTTTTTTATTTTATTCACAGACCCTGCAAATGGGCATCAAGCATTTTTCTGGACTCTTTGTGATGCTGTGCATTGGGTTTGGTTTGTCCATTCTCACTACCATTGGGGAGCACATCGTGTACAGACTGGTCCTACCACGAATCAAGAAGAAATCCAAGATGAAGTACTGGCTCCATACAAGTCAGGTAGATGTGAAAGTCATGTGGCTGATAAAGAAAGCCTGGGCAAGACCAAGGTGTAAAAGTTTGGAATAGCTCTGATGATCTGCATTAGAAGTGTGACAACAGCTTCTGGAACTTGAGGAAGATTACTTAATGGGGAAATGAGAAGCACAGAGGGAACAGCTCAAATACTCACAATTGCAAAGCCTACAGAAGGGTCGTGTCCACTTGCACTTACAACCTTACAACTCTTTCAGACACCAGAAAGACCGGTGTTGTTCTCCTGAGCTGAGCTGGCTAACCAGAACTTGTTATCTCACTGTTACAGGTCCTCAAACTTTTGATGCATACAGGAAGTTCTGGGTAGCTTCTTTCATTATTCCAGAGAAAATGATGGAAGAAAATGGCTTTGGGTGTTTGCTGTAAAGGAAAAGGTTATTTTACAGCAAAAGGCACAGGAAGACAGAGCTGCTCTTGCTTTAAAGCAGCACAGTAAAAGATATCTTTTAGAAAATAAAGGAGTTTGATTTTTTTTCTGAGGAATTCTAACATCAAGGATTGTTTGTGAACTATTTATTAACATTCCATTGATTGCCCTTCCTTGGGAAACTGCAGGAAGATAAATCTGTTGTAATCATGAAGCACAGACATTGCCTGTACCCTTGGCATGCAAAATAATTTGTGCTCAAGTCCATCACACAAGGCCAAAATTGTTTACCTATTCATGGAGCTATTCTTAATCTTGTGTTTACTAATGTATTTTCTTCTTTTCCCTCTAGAGATTACATCGTGCACTGAACAGTTCATTTATTGAGGACAAATGCCAGCCTAAGACAAAACGAGTAGAAAAGAGGTAGGAAGTTTTGCATACCTTAAAATACAAGATATGAAAATTAGTTTGAAATGAAACATATTTGTTTCTAGGCAGTTAATTACTCGCATGCTAAGGCACTGGCAGATAATCGGGGCCCTGTGAGACAGCTTCACAGTGAATGAGAGATCAGGCAGTATAGATATTAGAAACATTTTCAGCTTTCTTACTTTTCAGAATGAGAAATAAGAAAGCTGAGAAGAGGAAAATGCAGTCCTTTCTGAAACCTCTGTCTCAAACAACCATTGTTGTAGAGAGAAAGTAGGTAACAACCTTTCCTCATTTTCATAGCCTGTGTCTTCTGAAGAGGAGACAATCTTATCTATAGCTACCAGGAACACAAAGTATTTTATTAAAACTATACATTTGCTCAGTAACTCAGAGCTATTAGTGCATTTTTAAGAACAGAGGCAGCAGTGTTGCTTTTCTACAGGTCAGCCACAGACTATAGGAAAAAAAAGTGTCTTCCAGGCTGTTATTAGATACTTGGCATGACTGAAACCCACGTATGTAAGTGTATGTGGTGTTGAGTTTGTCATTCCTGTACTAGTGGCAACAAAGGAAAGAAGCAAGCAACTATAAGCTTCTAGACTGCCTATATATGCAAACAAGCATATGAAAGCATGTTCAGTTAATCTAGTTTCTTCATGACTTTGTACTGTTGCCCCACAAAACCTCATAGTGTGGCACTTCCTTGCACTCAGCAGCTCCTCGTTTTTCATCTTTGAAGAGCAGTGCCAGAAGCTGAATGGTGAAAAACGTTTTCCTCCTGTACCCTCCTGGCTGTGTGGTTGCATTGGCACTCCCGCAGCCTGAGGTGCTAACTCAGCCAGGAGGAGAGTCTTCCAGAGGAATGGGGGGCTGTCTCTATCTTTGATGATACAAAAAGTACCAGCTGAAGAATTTCCCACATACTGAGCAGGGCAAAAATTTTGTAACACAAGGAAATGGCCGTAAGCCCCACAGAGAATGGCTTAGAAGAAGAACCACACAAATATGCTTTCAATATAGTGTGATGAGGATGGGCTGCTGCCCAAATGCTTCTGTCCATGCAGCATCCCACCCACGTGAGTGTGCGTGCACACCCACCCATCACCCTTGCTCTTTGCGTGGTCTGAGCTGCAGTTTGCACAGAATTATGGTGAATTTAACTCAAGACACCTAGTGATGCCCAGCCTGTCACATACATTGATGCAACGAGGTTCAACCTAGCGCTCTCAGATCGATTATATTATTACACTTTCTTTTATTCCTGCTGGGGACTACAGAATTATTAAAAGCACTGAGATATGGAAAAGAGGTGGAAAGAATTTGCATTGTGTTACTGCTATGTCCCTCTGGGAAGAAAATCCACTGTTTTTTTCAGGTCATTTTCCAACCAGTAGGCTGCTCAGTACTGGTGGCCAAATTGTGAAGGTTTTCATTTACTTGACAAAACTTGAGTGAGAACTGTGGACTGTGGCCTTTGTTAAAATCACCTGCCCAGACCCCCAGACAGAACCCCCAGCAGCAGCAGCTACATCAGATACTAACATGAAAAAGATGTGTTTTGATTTGTGAAAGAAAAATGTATCAGAAATTATGGAATAATGCTATGACTCAGAAATATTTACAAAACAAAGGCCTGCAGCTTCTCTGAGACGTGTACTTCTGCTCCAAGGCAGGTTGGTGGCACTACCTGCCCAGTTCCCTGGGGACCATGAGCTCTGCAGAGCTACACAGGAGGGAGACAGCTCTAGGGATAACAGCCCCTTGTCAGTAGGGCCGCTCTTTGCCAAGTGACCTTTGTTACCTAGACAGCTATGGGTTAATGCAGCTTCTGCTCTTGGCCCTGGAAATGCCTTGCCAGTTTCTACTTGCCCACAGAAGTCCTATTCCCTGTCTGAAATACGCTTCAGAAGGAACTCATTTGTTTTCATCTCTTCAGGGGATTAGCATAGTTGCATCACAAGACACACATCCAGTTTAGCACAAGAATTGAGAGTCTTCCTGTCTTTCATTATGAAACATGAGAAAATCACTGATCTACACAAAAATAAACATTCCTACATACACGTCCCTACTGGGGTTCCCTGAGCCCTCCAGAGCATGACCCAGGCTGGGGCTGCCACTCCTGCCCAAAGACTGCCCTCCTCCCTCTCTGCCATCCTTCTCTTGGAAAATTCTCCTGATCATAATCTCCTCTAAGGAGATTTCAACTTTACTACTTCCTTCTCTGCAGGCAAGTGAGAAACATACCTACTCCTACCTCCAGACTCCTCCTGAATCTAGCTGTTTTCAGCAATCCAGTTCCTGAAATGTTAATCCTCTACTAATCTGCCAATTAGTAGCTCACACTAATAGGCATTTTGTCTAAGGATACCCACAGAAAACCTCGAGGATGGAACAGTTCTAAGAGCAACTACTTCAGAATTTCAACCTTAGTTTATAAGATGAATCCACACAGATCTATCCAAAAGGCAGAGCAGGTGGGAGAGGCAGGCTCCTCTGCCACAACAGCAAAGCATGTTTCATTATGTTCCATTTGGAGAGCAGATGCTACAGGGTGATCCTGGGAAAACCTGATCTGGGAGGGTTGCAGGGAGAAGTTCCTAAGAAAGAGGGAAGAAATGCTCTGGAATCAGAATATTTTGGAAAAGCTTCTCTGCTGGAAAACTCTGAAGCATTTGAAAAACTTACCAAACGGGATTTTCTCCCTTGACACAGAACACCCCAATCCTGTTTAATTCCGTGCAGTGGCTCATGTCTGTACACTGCAAGGTTTGGATCCGCATCGTTGTCTCCCTACCCTAAAGGACTAGCAGCTCCTCAAGAAGACCTCACGTCCAAAGGGCACATTTCCCCTTCACGTCTCCATGCCAGCCCTTGGCAGCCTCCTTCCTCCTCTGTGGGAGCAAATGCCCAAGCTAGCAGAGTACTGGCACACAAAGGACTGACACTACACTGATCTCAGGACACTGCAAAGGCATTGGAGGAGAACTCACCTTTTCCTAAGCTGGAGCTGAGAGGATTGTCATGTCATAACTTAAAAAAA
>VZRU01004202.1:3519-32138 GCA_013398155.1 Pedionomus torquatus
GGGGTTTGTGTGCTTTAAAAAAAAAAAAAAAAAAAAGAGGCTGAGGAGAGACCTTATCACTCTCTGCAGCTACCTTAAAGGAGATTTTAGAGAGGTGGGGGTCAGTCTCTTCTCCCAGGTAACAGGTGATGGGACAAGAGAGTATGGTCTCCCCTGCACTTCAGATTGGATATTAGGATAAATTTTTACACTGAAGGGGTTACTAAGCATTGGAACAGGCTGCCCGGGTTGAGGTATCATCCCTCCAGGTAGACATAGCACTAAGAGATAGTTTAGTGATGTTTTTTGTCAGTGTAAGGCTGGTAGTTGGACTAGAAGGTCTGACATTGCCTAGGTTGGAAGGGACCTTTTATGATTCTATGAAATGGCATAATATTTCCAGTGCCTCTTAGCAGAAAACTGCCATGTGATGGAAAAAAGACTTTGCTGTTGTTACTTGAGTTCCCTTTGTCATTACTAGTTTCAATTTGAAGATAGACTTTGTTTTCAGTGTACTTGGAACATAAAAACTTTTCCGTGTTTGTTCTTAGAGTCATTGTTTAGGAGCTTTTGTAAAAAGTAAGGCGGCTTGTTTGTACAACAGTGGAGAGGCATCTGCTTATATTTGTAATGCTATGAAGTCAAAATGATGGTTGCACTTAGAAAAGCAACAGAAAAAAGTCAGGTTACAAGATTCCCTACATCTTTATCTGTGCACAAGTTCAGGATTTTTTTAATTTATGGAGAATTTTTTTCTTTAGCTATGTTTAGGTCAGTGATTTTATTTCTAGTTTTATGATATTTGGCTGCCTATTTTACAGGAAGATTCTTCTGTGGAAAGCAAAGCTTCATCAGCAACTTTAGATGAGACAGTAGCCAGCTTAGTTCTCTCTCCTTTTGATGCTAGAGGTAAGTGCTCCAGACAAATAATTTCCCTGTATTTTAACTGCTTGCATTTCATCAATTTGGAAAAGTTCTGTGGAGCTGTTGGTTTTTGAAGTAAAAAAGGAATTAAACAGCAAGCTCACTGGTAAAGGAAAAAAGAACAAAACCCAAACAAATGAAACTGTATCAGTTTCTTTCAGGTGGGGTGACTACTTGTAGCTCATTCTCACTTACAAATCTGGGATTATCTTCCTTCTCTGCTGTTTTATAGATGCTCAAGGGCAAATAGTGCTGCAGTGGCCTCCCATGTTGTTTAAGAGGAGACAAAACAATTCATATTGATGAAGTCAATAAGTCTTTTGAGAAATTTTCAGATTATTTTTTTTTCAAGAGTAAATGAGAGGTCTTGATAAGCAGATTTGTTTTTAAAAGCTGTCAGTCTGGATTCTAGTAGATACCTAAAAATTATTCCGTGGCATATGTTATTTCTGTCAAGTCTGTTAAAGGATAGCTGTGAGAACTGTGGTGCTGAAATATCCTTGGTTTTTTTTGTTTTCTGGCTGTGGGATGCAGGACTTTTTAATTGCCACAAACTATCAGGTGGCTAGTTACAAGTAAGTCTTGCAGTTTAATTGGAGTACTTAAAACTGTAATTGTGTGAAAAGAGGTTCTGTTCAGCAGAACTTTGTCTCAGAGGCATCACATGTGTTGTGCATTGAATTGTCTAAGTGCCCCTCACTGAATTTTTGTGTCTACGCAGACACGCACCAGTCTGGGTCTCTCTTGAAGCTGACTGGGCCTGGTGCTGTCCAGCTTCTTGCTGAGGCCACCCCCGCAGCCTCTCCCTGCTACCAAAACTTTGCCTCTCCCAGCTACCCGAACTATTATGCTATGTAATTGTTCAATGAAAATTTTCCTCACTCTTAAAAAAAAAAAATTAGATTTTGTTCTGTATTTGTTGTGTGCTTGGAATATTGACAAAATTAAGTGTGAATTCTTTCAAAACATTGATGCCTCTCAGTGCAAGTGGGTGAAATTCTTGTATGCTGAAGCGTGTTAGGAAGTCTTTCAGCTGGTTTATATGTCTGTAAACATGGGAAGATTTTTTGAGAAAGTACTGATGGGGCCTTGTATATGGAAGCTGTATGACTAAGTACAATAAATATTAAAATTATTTTGTATATAACTGTAGCAGAATTTCATTATTTTGGAGAAAATCAGCTTAGAAAATGAGCACGGAATTACTGATATGACTCAGTATAGATTTCCAATTATAATTTAATGGGACTAAATATGTATGTGTAGTGCTGGACAATATATGGAGTAGTTACAGTTCTAGAAAGCTTTCTGGAGAAGCAAAATTTGTGAGTGTCTTACTTCATTCCTTCTTCAGAATGAATATGTCTCTGTGCTGTATCTGCTAGTCCTTCATTGCTTTTTCTTTTGAACATTTGAGAAATGTTTTTGAGACATCTTTGTGTATCACTGTTTTTCCCAATATCATTTCCTGAAGCACCTGCAGACGACTCTACTCAGCCACATGTGTCGTGGGCCATGGTACTTTCTCAACCCCCAAAGAAAACTGCATTGTCACCATCATCTGAAGGTTTTTCCAGAGGCAAAGGGAGGCAGGATAGTAAAGCAAAGGTACTTGAGAATTTCCTGATCTAAACTAATTTTTGCACCGTGTTTCTCTTGATGTACAACATTGCCCTTTTTGTTTTTCCTAGGCTCTGTACAGTACACAACTAAAGTACCTTTTAAGAATTCATACTAAGTTACCTTGTCCTTATTAGAATTTTTCTTTTCTTGTAGTGGAAAAGAATAACGAGCTGTCCAAAAGACAGTGCTACTTCATCAACATGAACTTCCAGAATAGCTGATTTGAATACATTACTTTTAGGCTGGACTTTTTTCCAAATTCTTGACCCGCAGAATGAGGCATGAAACTTGGAACTCTTGCCTTATTTGTGTGAAAATTTCCTATTGAAATCCCAGTAGTCCTGATGCATTTTGATAATCGTACAGTGTGCTTCAAACAAAGAGTTTTTGCAGTTGTTTTGAATTTTCATGAGATCTTGAATTTTCCTTGTCTGATTAATGTCCTAGTCTGGATTGATTAAGATACCCTTGATCTGTGTAAGTGTGGTCATGGTCACTTGTGTTTACTTTGGTAGATGGCATTGAAATGAGTAATTCTCTAATGGTCACACCTAATGATTTTTTTCAGCAGTCTGAAACAAAAAATGACCCTAGTGAAACTGAGCCTGAAGAAGGGTTGGAAAAGAAGAAAAAAAAGAAGAAAAAGAAGAAGAAACCAAAGTCAACCAATGATGTAGACAAACCTCAAAATGAATCTACTACAATACAGGAACCACCAAGGATTGAGGTACACAGAAGAGGGGTTTCTTGTTCTTCTTTTAAGTGTTACGAGTGTATTGGAACACCAGATGTTAACATAGCTTTGTACAAATTTAAATTCAGGTGCCATTAGTAGGAGGATTTTGAGTTAGGTCCATTTCAGTTGAGATGTTTATCAGAAGCTATTGGTAGGGAACAGTTGTGCCTTTTGACTTACTGTGTGTTCAGTAAACACAGATGAGTGCAGAAGAGACGTAAGTGAATTTAGAGTGATGCATCTGAGAGTCTGAATGTTAAGAGACAATAAAAGTCAAATTTCCTAAACTAAAAATATTCTGTAGAAATCGTTGCAGAAAGCAAAGTGAACAAGGAATGGGGAATATACCGGGTACCATAGTATGCCACCATTTAAAGAATGTGGTACTGGTATTACAGTTCTACCCATTTCACATCTGGAGGCAATTTCTATGGAATACAGCTGTCACTGCTTATGTTCCTGATTGCTAGTGCCATTTTTTTTTTCAAATTCATATAGCCATAATATGCATATTAGTATTTGGATAGTTTTGTGTGTCAGAAGACTTCAGACTCTCTCACATTAGAGGCTTTTTGTGTGGTCCATGGTATAACAGTGCTTCATTGAAAACCCAGTTCATTGAAACTCCAGTTCATTGAAACCACTACATACATGCATTCATTTACCCATTTAATCTAGTATATGTAATGTTCAGTCTTTGAAATGACAGCATAAAGAAGCCTTCCTAGCTGGCTTCTATTTTAATGTGGAACATGGAGCAGATATGTGGCTACACATTCTTTTCATTGTGTAGTTCATTGTCCTGGAACAGCATGAGATATTACTGTTGACAGAGAGTTCTGGGTAGAAGCAAAGATCAGGAGAATATCTCTGTTTTTACTATATGCTGCTATACAGTGTCAGACTTGTGAATGACTTACCATCCGAACAGAAAGAGAACAGCAGGAGTCATGGGAAGTAGTACGAATATAATGAGACCATTAAAGACAAAAGTAGAAAAAAATGGCATAGAATCATGAAACAGGACATACGCAACACACTCAAACCCTTTATGTGGGTGCTTCATTTGTTGTGGCAGTGGGAGACAGATTTCAGACCCTTCTGGTGTGCTCATCAGTTTGTAAAATGGGTAAGTGTGTATGATACTCCTGAAATAGAAGCTCGTGAAAGGGTTATACAGATGGAACTTGTGGGCACCCAGGGGCTTTAAGAAGATTCTGTGCAGCAGCTTACTGGGACAGTATATCAGATCATATACTAGTTTTGTAAAAATCACTCGATTTATAGACACTGTTTATAAGCATAAATGGATACATTTGGTAAAGTGATCCTAGTTTTTCATACACAGTTATAGGCCCTAAGGTATTTTCTCTCAGGGGAGTGCTGAGAATTACTAAGTAAATAGAAAATAAAATTAATTATGACAATACATAAATTCAGGATGTGTCCTATCTAAATATAGCGAGGATCTTGTTTTCTTGTGTTTCCCCAACTCCTTAAAAAATATGCATAGTTGAACTAAAAAAAAAAATACATAGAGGGCTCCAAAAATAACCAAAGATATGAACCAATTTCTGTAGGAGGCAAGAGTGAATTAACTAGGACCTCTCAGTCTGTGAAACAGATGGTTAAGTGGGAATCAGAAGTGCCAGAGAAATGAAAAGGAAATTATTTGATCTTTCTACTGATTTTATTTGATGTCCTCTGGTACCTGTAGGTGATGATTTAAGAGCAAATACAAGGAGGTGTAACATTACACTGAATGCTAGGTTTTAATTGTTCGTTTAGCTACAGGAAATGACAGTAAACAGTGAAATAGTTTTCCTTTCTTGCAGTCATCTTCTACTTCCAAGCTTCTTTAAAAATAGTTTGGTGAAGCATGACTGTCCTTATGCTAGAGCTTCTTAGCTTGGGCTGTTTAAATGAAGTCTTTCGGGCTCCAGAAGAAGTGTTGGTGTGTTCAGTAGTATAGTATCACAGCTAAAAAGGCCTCTCAGGGGAGAAGCAGTAGCAACTGCATGAAAACCAAGCTGGTAGATCAGGTTTACTATGACTGAGCTATTGGATATAAGGTGATTAATGTAGAGCAAGCTCCAGGCTCTCTGCATGTAGTTAATCCGGAATCTGGATAATGTGTCTTCTACCAGTAAAATTTACTCATGTCTAAGTCTACACAATCACTTGAATGATTCATCTGTTTATTTCCATACTGTAGTCAAGAGTTACTACCCTTTTGTGTCCCTTTTTTGTTCTTCACCACTCACATGTTTAAGGCAGAATTGCACAGTTGGAGACTGCACTGAAAGGAGGGGGAAGTTGTTTGCAAGGCTGTTAAATGATTTGAAAAGCATTCCTGTAAGATCCATTTGCCTCTAATTACTTGTATCAGCTGGGAGCAACTGCAAGCTGCTGTTGGAAGCATTTCTCTTGTAAGAACTTTTGGCCCTGAGTGAACTGCTTCATAGATGACTTACCCATTACAGTTGGTACTACTGCACTTAGCTTCTGAATTTTTGTATGTGAAACAAATTATGTTGAAGGCTTAATAACTTGACAGTTCTTGTAAAATCATCTTCTCATTTACTCGTTTAGGATGCTGAGGAGTTTCCTGATCTGGCAGCAGCTTCTGATAGGAGAAACAGACTAGGATCTCAGAAATCATCGTTTACTCCTGCTGTCAAAAAGCAGACTGAAGTAAGTAATCTTACGGCATTACGTGATGTTAAGAAAATAAGCAAAAAGACTGCAAGTTTTAAATTATAGTGAAGGTGGAATTCTTTTGATTAATTGTAGGTGGCTATGATGGGGGGCTCTGCTATGACAGACTTTTTAAGTACTGTGTGGACAGTGAAGAGCTACTCACTGTATTCAGTACATTCATATCTTTCCATTCCTTCTTTGTCTCCGAACTGCTGCCTAAATTCTGGGCTGATTCCAGTATAAACAACTCTGTTGTGAACACTCATTAATTGAGGTGAATTCTGCTTATGTAGTTTATTTTCCTACAGATAGTATTCTGGTTTAATTTTGTATTTCATAAAAATAATACTGAGACTCTTCTGATTTTTGCCTTTGCTCATATAATCAAATTTCAAGGACATATGAACAGAGTTAGTACTTCATTCTGAAGCTGTGCAAGGGTAAGAATTTGAGTCTGATACCAATTATAAGTCCCCTTTTGCAAAGCAAATAACATAAATATTCAAGCTGAAATTCCACATTTCTGTTTCTTTTAATCTAGTTTTGCTGCTAGAAATGTTTGTCCTTGGTTTTGTTTCACTGTGTATATTAGTAGTCTAAAGAAAAAACAAACAAACCCTTTGTTTGCTTTGTCTGAGGCAGTAAATTGAATCAACAGGGAGGAACGAGCAGCAGAAGGCACAGTAATTGTTCAAATCAGATTTGTTATAAAGAAAGTGCTATACAGACTTGCATCTCCGAGGAGAGAAACCTTTTATCTTTGTAGGCATGAGTGGGATATAACTTCTCAAAGCTTAGATAAGTTATGGAGACATGTGATCATTAGGCTATTTATACTGCTCCGTAACAAATGTTTGAAGATGTAACTGCCTTACTGACTTTTATCTTCCAAATTCTGATAAAAAGGAGTCTAAGTATTATGGCAGCCAATAAATGATTGCACTTTCAGAAGGCCACAGTAAGGTTTCCCTTCTCCAGAGGAGAAGAGGCTTATCTTCTCCAGGATGAACAGCACTGTCTGTCTCAGCCTGTCTTCCTAGCAGAGCCTTCTGATTGTTTTTGTGGGCCTGCTCTAAAAGGGCCCATGTCTGTCTTATTCTGGGGACCACAGAATTGCATGCAGGACTCCAGGTGGGGACACACCAGAGCAGAGGTGGCCTGGTAGCCCAACTTCATTTTACACAGCCCAGGACAGAACGGGTTTTCTGGGCTGTGAGCACACATTGCTGGTTCAAGTTCAATTTTTCATCTACCAATATGTGCAAGTCCTTCTCTGTAGGACTGCTCTTGATCCATTCATCCCCCAGTCTGTATTGATACTGAGGATTGCCCCAGCCCAGAACCTTCCACTTGACTGTATTGAACTTCATGAGGTTCACACAGGCCCACTCCTCAAGCCTGTCAAGATCCCTCTGGATGACATCCTGTCCTTGAAGTACATTGACTGTATTACTCTGCCTGGTGTCATTCAAAATTTGCTGAGGGCAGACTCAATCCCACTGTCTGTATTCTATTTGAATTTAAAATCATCTTCACTTTCCCCTTTTGCATGTCTCTTTAAACATCTTCTTTTCCTCTGTGTCACCTTTTGTTTCTGAATTTCAAAGGTCCGTCTCCCTGAAGAGCCTTTGAATAGTTGCACAGCAGATGGAACTCCCAAGGTGGATGGACTGTCAGGGAAACAAGCTTCATCTTCTGTATTAGAAAGAAAGAAAATGCAGGTAAATTAATTCATATTTCAACTGAAAATAACAAAGAATATTAGCATATTTAAATATAAGATTAAATCCAAGCTCTTCTGCAATTCTGTTCATACTTTGAGATGAGTGACAAGATCCTCTTGATTAGAAGCAGTCAGTGGTAATAGTTGCTAGCCCCCAGTTCATGATACAGTGTTTATGGAGAAGTACTAGCTTTTCATTAGAGTCTTCAAGTTTCAGATAGCAGGAGTTTTTCTTTCATCTGTCTTATTTGATCATGATGTAAATCCAGTCCAAACTGTGATTGTTTTAAGGAGCTGGGAACCTTTTCAAAGTGGTTCTGCCAGATCAGGACAAGGAGGCAAGGAGGTCCACTTAGTTTTGGGCAGGGGGAAGAAATGCAGAACAATAGTGAGGTCAGTGAGTAGTTTAGTGTTGGTGAGTAGGTTCTGGCATAGCTTTGATGCGAGATGAGATCCTAGACTCAGAAGGAGAAGGTCATATTCCTTAATCATGTAACAGAAGTTTTGATGAATGGAGCCTCCAGGGTAAGACTTCTGAAAGTATGAAATCTGTGAGTCATTTCATTAGCATGTTCTGCCATCATAGTTTGCCTTTTCATAGACTTTGCTAGATTATTCATTTGTAATCTTTTTATATTCTGAATCATTAAATATAGTGCCAAGTGTGGGACACCACTTCTGCCTTCTCTTCAAAGCAGATAGAAAGATGACTGCTTATGAAGTGGTGTTGCTTAAAGACAATGACCTGTTTTTTAAGTAGGGCATTGAAGATCATATATGTGTATTGCAGTCACATAACCTGGAAGATTGACAAATAGTTTTTCTCTACTTTTAACAAAATTTTCAATCTGGTAAGCCTTTTTTCTTTTTCAAAGATAGGTGGCAGTGTGACCAAAGTGGAGTGGGAACCTGACATGAAGCATCTCCTTTATTAAATATTTTATATGTTTGTGCTTTATTCCAGTAGCTATTCAAAAGTTATTTGATCTTCCTGATATTTTTATTTTTCATATTAAAGTTGATGTCTATTTAAAGATCAAAATACTTTTATTGAATTAAGTAAAAAATTGAAAGTATCATGGGTGAAGCTGTTAGGAGCGTATTGCATACCATATAAAAAGAGCCTTTATGTCTGAAATGGAGGATGTTACTAATTGGTACTGAACTTGTTCAGGAAACATCCAGGAGCGCTGGTAAGAAGAGTCAAATTCCTGTGCAACTGGATTTGGGTGGCATGCTGGCAGTCTTGGAGCAGAAACAGCAAACAGAGAAGTCAAAACAGTCTTCTAAACCTGTGGTGTTTTCAGGTATTGATTACAATGATATTTCCTTTCTTTCCACTTGAATTGTTTTTAAGTACTCAAATTTTAAGTATTCATATTCATTAAATGTGGCCTGATTTATGATCTATAATGATCTCTAATTATATGGACAGGAGCACAGTTCTCAAGGTACAAGAGAAAATTAATGTTCTTCTAAAAATATTTTTGGAAGCATGACAATCTGAATTGTTTGGAGGAAGACTTGAAGAAAAATCTTCAAGACAGTGATTTATGAAAGAATATCTTATATAAAATTGAAATTGAAACTTAACTTTGATGAAAATACTAATGTTTGTGGAGATTTTTGCCTTGTCTTTAGTATGTGTATTACTGTTGTGATGTGGACCAGGAAGGAGCTGCACAGTAACTCCTCTGATTCTAGAAGTCCTTGAGAAATTTACTTTTGCTAGAATTCCTAGAGTGGAGAAGCTCCTTTGATTCTTATAATGAGAATCAATCAGCCAAAGGCGAAAGATGAATTATGTTATATGAATTATATAATTGTGAAATAATTGCCCGTAACAAAATGCTAGGTTTCTGTGATAGAGGGAATCTTTTGGACGAATAGTTTAGTGTTGATTTCACTGTGGCTCAAAATCTAGTCTTGGCTATGTTAGTGCAGTATAGTTTGCAAAAAGAAGCATGATGTTTGCTAGAATCAAATGATGACAAAATTTCTCTCCTTATTTCAGTAAGGAACTTTTTTCAAAAATTATTTCAGAAAGAGAGCTAATAACAAGATAATTAATCCCACAATGTTTAATATGTTTAACTGAGCTTTTTAAAAAGAAGCTCAAAATACGAAGCATTGATGAGATTTTCCTTCACTAACTGAGAGAACTTGTAAGAGGCTTTTTAAAATTCTTTTTCTCCAGTTGATGTCTTTTTTCATTTGAGTCAGTGTAAATGCTACAGAGATACTAGTAACCAATTTTGTTATATAAAACTGCACAGTGCATGGATTGGTGAGTCTATGGTGGAGCACAAATGTATGGGTCACAACACCTGTTTTCTAAGATTAAATTGCCTGTGTCTGAATCTGCTGCAGAATAGAAATCTATGTGTCATGTTCATATCCTGGAGGTGTAAGTCAGATTTTACCTCAGCTTGTTTCAGCGTTCAGTGCACCCATTAAATTGGTGTGTACCAAAGTGTAACTTTAGTTTGTGAAGTGGCATTGTGCTGACCTCTGTAATCAGAAGAGGAGCACAGTGAACAAAAAGGGCAAGGAGTGTGACTGCAAAGTGATTTCATTCCGCTTACTACTTTGTATGGTAAATAATGATGTGAACAGCGTAGTAAAGCAATAATTATTATATTTTTTTCAGTTTAAATTACATTTTGGAATTACATCAGTAATGCAGAATGACACAAACAGTTAAAGCCATCAAGTTCAGGAACATGAGAACTCTGTGAATTTGAAACGAAAAGGTGATGTGCACAGTGAAGGAAATACCACATCTGCAAGATGTAGACTTCTGTATTGCCTCAAGTCCAGCTTTAATTCTTGTAGCCACCTATGCTAAAATGCTGAGCAACATTCTTGTCAGTTCTCAATTTGCCTTTGTTACACAGAGCCAAAACGGAGAGTTTCCAGTGTAGCAGTTTTATGAAGTAAACTGTTACTGTATGTGTTTGCATATATAAACTATGCTAATAGTACTGTATGTGGTACTGGAGAATCAGCATATATATACTTTGGAAGCAGTAACTGAAGATTACTTAAGACAAGCTGCCAGAAGCTTTGGGTATTCTTTAGGGGAGAGAGGTTGCCTGAGGCACAAAGGTGTCATGCAAATTCCACTGATACTTATGTCATACTCTTCATTGACTTGCTAATGTAACCTCATCTATATTGCAGGTAACTGAACTTTGACAAAAGTACTCTCACATGATATGGCAGTTCGTAGTGATAGTGAGTGGAAAAGCAGAGAAAAAAGCAGAGTAGTTTTTAGGGTGTGAGGTCATGGTTTGGAAGGTCCAGGTTCAGTGACTTGGCTCATCATTTACAGCTGCTGTGCTGTGAACCCTCTGAAAAATGCAAATGAAATAGACATCCTGTGAGAGCTGTGCTGGTTAAGCAAAAGAGACTTAGCAGTAGCTTTGCATTACTCGTTACCCATTTGCAGATTAACTTCATCCACTTCATTAAGGCATAACAAATAGTAGCAGCAAGTGCTCCAGATAATTTACATTTGCTAAATCTAAGATCTGTAATACTGTAGCTCTGTACTTATCTTAATACAGTACAGAATCTGTGTATGAGGAAGATGCCATTACTATGAAGGATGGAGATTCTTGGAAGTTTACCAAGTTGGTATGGTGTGGTGTTGAAGGTAGCATGGAGTTCAGTGTTTTGCCAAATACTGCTTTTGGGAGTTCAGGGTCAGAGCTTGCGACTTTAGTTGTATAATCCAAGTAGAGGATATGTCAGTCTTTTGGGAGGAGTGTCTTTATTTAATAAAGTAATATAACGGTACAGGATTGCCCGTAAATATTCTTAGTAGTGACACAAGACAATTTTAATAGGTGTATACTGGTTCTAATGAGTCATTAAACATTGGATTCTGTTTGGATTATAGTTGTCTGATGCAAAATTTTTTTATCTCAGTTGGTGGTGCCATACCATTGCTTTCTAAAGAACCTGCTGCAGCCACAAAAGGTCACCGGTTAAACCAAGGAAAGATGCCTCATAACCCTTTGGATTCCAGCGCTCCTTTGGTAAAGAAAGGGAAACAGAGAGAAGTCCCCAAAGCAAAGAGACCAACACGTCTTAAAAAGGTGCTCATATTTTTTACCTTAAGTAGGACAATACAGGCTAATGTAATTGCATTATTACTCTGTGAATCTGTTAAACCTTCTGGTATGGAGATCTGCATGTCAGCATCCACTTGTCTAAATTCAATTTTAGCTTTCCTTTGTTTAAAGAAGGTGAGGAGAGGCAGGGGAGAAGAGGGGAGTCTTGCTAAATAGCATATATGGATTCTCCTGAAATATATTTTCTCACTTAAGTCATTTGATAGCTGAAGCAGTCCCAATAGAAAAGTGTCCTTTTAGGGAGGGGTACATCCAAAGAAATCTTCCTTGGTTTGACTATGGTATGCTAGTTTGCAGGACTGGAGAGAATAGATCAAACAGAAGTCGTGTTTCCATGCTCTTCCAAGCCCAAATTTCAGTTGATTCTGCAACAACTAGTGTTAGATCCACCTGGTGATTTCTCTTATATCTTCCCTCTTTACCCATTTGTGTTGCTTCTTAATATGTCTTCAATACAGAGGGTTTTGAGGTACCACACCACTGCTAGGTCACTTTTTCACAGAATAATTGAATTGTCAGAGTTGGAAGGTACCTCTAGAGATCACCTAGTCCAACTCCCCTGCTAAAGCAGGATTGCCTAGAGCACATTATTCAGGACTGCATCCAGACAGGTCTTGAAGGTCTCCAGAGAAGGAGGCTCCACAACCTCCCTGGGCAGCCTGTTCCAGTGCTCTGTCACCCTCACCATAAAGAAGTTTTTTCTCATCTTTGAATGGAACTTCCTATGTTCCAGCTTGTGCCCATTTCCCCTTGTCCTGTCACTGGGAACCACTGAAAAGAGTCTGGATCCATCCTCCTTCAACCCACCCTTCAGATACTTATAAGCATTAATAAGGTCTCCCCTCTGCTTTCTCTTCTCTAGGCTAAAGAGTCCCACTTCTTCTCAGAAGTGCTTTCCAGCAGGTCCACACCTAACTTATACTGGTGTCTGGTGTTCTTCCTCCCAAGTGCAGGACTCTATACTTGCTCTTACTGGTCTAGAACAATTGTGCACTTCTTGCACTTTTTGGTCCAGAACAATTCTTACAGTGGTAGTGAATGTAGTTCAGTGGTCATTCTGCACTGCTTAATTGAATTTCAGAACTGTACAATATAAACCACATACATAAAAAACTCTGGGGAGTGATACTAATTCCCGTGTCTTCTGGCTGTTGTATCTTCATACCATCTATTTCCGAAAGTATGCCTGAGAAAGACAAAGATTACTCTGTGTGGGTAATGGCTGTGTTCTGAGTATGGGAGGGAGCGTATTTTTGTTCTTTGTTCATCTTTAACAAACACAAAAGGAGAAATTTGACTTTGCAATTAGATTCTCTGGTGTAGTAGTGTCTTAGTAGTTATGAAAACAGCAAAGGAAAGTGAGTTTCAGGAAACTGATTATCGCTTTCGGTTGCAAGTAGCATGTTGGAATCCAGAATATGTTCTACTTTCCTTCCTTCTGTGTACCATATGGCTTATCCATCCATGGTAATTTCTTCTCTTTTTCTTCAACCAGCAAATTCAGAGGCAGTGATCTATTAGACTTGCGTAAGATTTTTAACAGGGGAATAAAGGAGAAGAGTAACTGTGCATATATATATGTGCAAGTACTTGAGCTTTTGGCTGAATTGCTATGAAATGATGGTCTGAAGAATAGAGGTAAAGAGGGAAAATTTTTCATCAGCTTCTCTGCATTGAAGCAATTAATCACTTTAACTTTAGTTCTGCCCCTGTAGTTGATCCTTAGTAAATATTTTCTCCACCCAGACACTGGTGGAGAAATCAAGGAATAATCATAATAATAATAATAATAAAGGAATACATCCTATTATATGTAGACCTAGAGACTATCTTTCCTTCTTTTTTTTGTGCAAATTGAAAAAAAAAAACCAAAATACTGTAAACTTTGAATGATAGTGCCAAACTTCTTTATGAATAGTTTCTATGTAAACACTTGGTAAGAGAGGCAGGTTTGTTACCTATGTGACATTTAATTGATTTGGTTTTTATACATGTTTTTTAGATTATTCTAAAAGAAAGGGAACAACGAAAACAGCAACATTTGTTAGAACAGACAGCAGTACCAAAAGATGAAGATAATATTTGTCAGCCTGCAGAAAGTATCACTGAAGACAAAATGCTTCTTCATGGTCAAGCAGGTATCTTTCAAGAAAAGGTTATCATGCAGAATTGTTACAGTTTGAGAAACCCACAAGAATTTATTTTTGTTTAGACAATTATTCACTTGATCACCGCTCCCCAGCCAAGAAGGGCAGTCAGGAAACAGACAAGGAAAACTGAGGGTTGAAATATGAACAGATTTATAGCTAGATATAGATACCTATTTATAGGTTATCTATAGACGTAAATAACACTAAAGAACCAATACTGATCCCAGTACCAATATAAAATTTACAAGGATTATACTCAACCAGTTCTATCTGTAGGAAGCTGTGCATTCCAGCAGTGGACAGCAAATGTTGGACACTGAGTGCTATGGCTTCAGGAAGAAGAGAAAGCCTCAGAGGTCTGGCACAGGGGTAGGAAGTTCTCTGAACCGCTGCTGTGAAGGAAGAGAGAACTTCACAGCAAACTTTCTAATCTGTATGTTGAAAGTGATGTTCATGGTATGAAATAGTCCTGTAGGCCAGGTTATGTCAAGTGCCTAGGTCTCACACTCCATCTCTGCACCTGACTAACTTGAAAATGTTGAGACGTTGAAATCTGAATACTATAGCTGGCTATAAAGTAAATACTTTTACACTTTCAGACAATGGAGTTTTCTAAATGTACAGTTTTGTCAAATATTAGAAGACAAATTAGCCCTGTGTTGCTCAAACCAGGGCAAGTATGTAAATGGAGTTTTGAGAGTGAGCACACTTAAAAATTCCATACCAAATGAAAACTGTAACTGCAGAATTTTCCAAGATTCAGCTTGGGCTTGTCTAGATATTAAAGTTTGCCAAAGTTAACTGATTAACTGATAGTTAATATAGTTGCATAATTAGGATTCCAATTACTATTCCATACTTTTATGCCTGTTGGATTTATTATATGTTGTAATGAGAGTTGCTACATCTCTCTGGCAATCTGTTTAAAAAGAGATATGATAATAAAAACTAAGAGATAAAAAATGCATGGCCTGTTCTCATACTACTGCAGAATGTTGCAATACTGAAGTGATGACTGTTCAAGACATACTTGACAAGTTAGTGTCTTCACAGTGCTTTTTGGTCTGTCTTTTTATTGAAAAATCTTTATTTACGTGATAGCCATTCCTGTAACGCAAGTTGTTGAAGGGTTTCTGGAAAACACAGGGATCAAGCAATCTACAGAAGGTTCTATGACTTCCAAGCATCTACCCTCCAATCTTCCAAAAATCCATAGTAGGAAGTTTAGAGAGTAAGTATCAATTGATGTCTGGTTTTCCACAGTACCACTGATGTGGCATTTTTTAAATATATTTGGGCTGCATTCTGTGCAACACTAATTGGACTTTAGACTGAAGGTTCTAAACTTTTTTTCAGTTTTTCTGTAAACTGACACACAAACAAAAAAATATCCAGATGAATAGTCTGTGCATAGTTGTAATTCTTGCTTCAAAATGCATATTCCTTTAAAGAAAAGAACAGAAATTCATTAAATTCATTAGAGGCAAAGGAGCTGCTGTTAAGTGTATTTTAAATAAATGGAGTGCCAGCTTAATATTTAAAAGATAGAATAGTACACCTTGGTTTTAGTGCGTACTTTGGTTTTCTTCTGCCAGACCCAATGGCAAAAATGTAAAGAATGTGATTAACTAGATGTCATTGTTAACTGTGCAGATGAGATACCTTTACTTTTTCTCTTTGAGACCTTTCTTTATTGAGGGATTTTTTGTGTAAAATAGGGGAGGAAAATAATTTTGAACACTGATCTTTCCCAGGGAACAGTAGAAGTATGAAGTACATCTGCTTTTATGCTTTCCTTACGAACACGTTGAGGCTGTATTTGATAAGTGAAATAGGATGACAGACAAAAACTATGAACCTGGAGAGGAGGAATTTGATCCAGATTTCCATCTTGGTTAAGAAATATATTAGAATTATAAATAATAAATATAAATATATAAATATATGAGGTCAAAATAAATGCCCTCAGAAAAATGCTTCAATAGAAAAACCTGTACGTATATAGAAATTGGTATAAAACATTTATGTAGGTTTATTGTACATGTGTGTATGTATTTTTAGTATGGTTTGGTAGGGGAGCCAGATACTGCAAGTAACAAAACTTTGTGTGAGATCTCAGTTACTGAAAAAAAACTGAAGTAAATTTGTATTTTTATGATGCAACAAGTGTGTTTGGAGTGGAAATAGAAAAAAAGACAAAGACATAGATTAGAAGGTAAACTGCTTCTATTTTACATATAACATATTTATGTGTTACATATTAGTAATTTTAGGGGCTTAACATTTAATTGATTCTTTCTTCCAGTTATTGCAGCCAGGTACTTAGTAAAGAAGTTGACAGTTGTGTGACAGATCTCTTAAAAGAACTGGTTCGTTTCCAAGATCGCTTGTATCAGAAAGACCCAGTAAAGGCCAAGATAAAACGCAGACTCGTTATGGGTCTTAGAGAAGTTTTGAAACATCTGAAGCTGAAAAAACTGAAGTGCGTCATCATCTCTCCTAACTGTGAAAAGATTAAGTCAAAGGGTAAATGAGTTTAAAATAATATATGTTTGTTTAATAAAAGAATTGTGATAAAGCAGAATTGGTACAGTAACATTAGTATTGTTACCAGAGGGATTTGAGTAGTCTTTGAAATCCAGTCATATAACTATGCCTTCCTTCTTCAGATTGTTTGCTGAAGCGTGAGCTGAGTCAAAACTATTTGGGGTAGGGGAAATTATATGAAACTAGATTTGTTTACTTGTCAATTGCAAAAGATTGTACTAGCACAGCTGAGAAGAGAGAAAGACCTCTGATGCCAGCTGTGCCACCACAAGAAGTCCTGCTGTTTCAGTCTTTTAGGCCACAGATTGACAATAAGTTGCCAGTTATAGTTATTTAAAATTTGTTGTAATTATTGTCTTTACTTTCTACTAACTTTTGAGTCATTTCTTGGCAGCTGGCTCTTCTTTTTAATACTACGTTAGACTATACTACATATGTAACAAAATACAGAATACTAACACACTAAGGATACGACTAATTAAAAATTAAGAAAAAAATGTCAAATTCTGCTTCAAAAAATGGCTGTCAAACACTATTACTGAGATCCTTGTTTGGATTTGTGGTTTTTTTCCTGTAAACTTTTGAAGTTTCAAAATGAACCCATAATCTTGGGTTATTTTTTCCCATCGTTTAACCGTAATGGCCTGCAGTTGTAATCAGCTTGAATATTGTCATTCTTTGCTAATTCTGTTGTCTGCTTCAGGTGGTTTGGATGAGACTCTACACAACATTATCGACTGTGCCTGTGAACAGAATATCCCATTTGTTTTTGCCCTTAATCGCAAGACCCTAGGCCGCTGTGTGAACAAAGCCGTGCCTGTGAGTGTGGTGGGGATTTTTAGTTATGATGGTGCTCAGGTAAGCTTATATGTAGGTTCATGTTTTTGTTTAGCTTTACTTTTTACCTGTAAGGGAAGAAAAATACTCCAACTTTAAGGTTTTGCTTATTTGTTTTGCTTCTACACGTATATACTCTTTACGCCATGTCAGTGGCTGTCCTGGTTTGAGGTAAAGCAAACCGATTTTTTGTTTGACGGTTTTACTTTCTTAGCTAGGCCTCTTCTAATTAACTAAACTCTGAAATTAACAGCACATTGTTCAGAACTGTTTCGACTCACAGTGATAAGACTTGATTATACCAAGGGATGGTATGCAGAGAGGCCCTTGTTTATACAGCTATATATCAGTTTATATAGCTATTATACAAAAAAACCTATTTTGGAAGTACAGCCACTCAGCACTGTCCAAAAAGGTGGTTTGGCCATCTCTTCCTGACATCCTCTCTATCTAAATCTCTTTCCAAATTTATTTATTTTTTAAGATAATTGGTGTTTTTATAAATGTTTATGTGATTTGTTTTTCATATCTTCATACATACTTAGCTGTCGAACTTTTATATATGAGTATACATGTTCTGAGTAAGGAATGTTCACTATAGATTTTCATAGAAATGTTAAAGCTTACTGTATGATTTAATATGTACTAATATTTTATATTTTCATAGGACCATTTTCATAGAATGGTGCAACTGACAACAGAGGCCAGGAAGGCCTACAAAGATATGATAGCAGCTTTAGAAGAGGAAGCTGAAGGAAGACTAAGAGAAACCCAGCCTGGCACCTTAACCACTGAATATGGAAAAAATTTATCAGAAACTGGTAAAACATCTTCCAAGGACTCTGATGAGGATGTACCAAATTATAGTGAGTGTTTAGTGACTTGGTTCAGTTTTCATTCAAAATGCATTTCAATTTTACCATTTGACACCTGACACTTTAACTGGCTAGTAAGGGGGGAAATTCTGTTTTTTTCTGTGAATTCCCCCAGCCTCTCTAATTTTATAAACCTGAGGTCAGTTCTTGCTGAAAATGTCTTAGAGAAGTTTACTCTCTGAAATCCACTGATGGGAAGTGGTAGTCGTTGTTTGTCTAAGGAGGTTTAACAGAGCTCCTTACCATTTCTATTTGGTAACAAAACTCTTAAGTTTTTATCTAGAAATGCATATTATATAAGCATGATGGACTTAAGTTTTGTATTGAAGCCTGCTTGAGGTGCATCTTCCTGTCTAAACATGTTCAAAGGCCTCCCACTTCTAGAAGCAGGTTCCTCTAGCTCTGCTTATATGGTCACCAAACAATGACAGTTATCACAGATACTAAGCAATTTAAAACTTCTTTGAAAGATTTGAAATCTTCTTGAGTTTTTTTAAATTTGGATCCATCTTCAGAGTTAGGCTTTAGCTGAACAATGGGGCCTCAATGGATTCCATCACTCCTAAAGTATTTGTTCATGTGTCATTTGATGTCACGTGGTATATGCCATTATGCCCCTGTGCGAGCTTATCTTGGCACTTTCTTTGAGGAGGAAGTAGAGAATCAGTGTGACTTTTCATTTTAATATTTTCCTCAAGCGTTATAGAATAACTTGCTTGTTTGTTGTTTGTCTGTTTGTGATTTTTCTTTTCTCTAATATTCCCTAGTTAAAATCTGGAAGAGAAAACTTGAAGAAGAGTATAACCCATATGCACTGGAACTGGAAAAGAGTGCAACTGCTGGTGTGGTGATAGTGAATTCTGAAGAGCATCAGTAAATCAAGATCTATTTGGCCTTCAATATTATTTTTTTAAAATCCCTAGGAAGAGGGTAGCAAAATTTTAAAAATTAAGAAATATTTGTTCTGAATCCCGTTAAATATGTAAAACACACACTGGAGCATATGAGGCACTGGCAATGCTTTTACACACTATGTATTTTTAGTGTGTATTGATTACTTTAAGAGATGACAACAGCAAATTGTCTTACCCCCAAAATGACTGACTTGGCATACTTTAATGGTTTTATGGACTAGCACTTATTGGTTAGTGATACAATATATTAAAAGAACTTGCTAGAAAGGTAAATTTATTTGGGAAGAAATTCCTTAAGCCAGAAGGTTGGGGCTTGCAGAGAGTAGCTTTTATTTTTTTAACTCTTGTTTTAAAGAACTTCGACTGTTTGTTTGATTGTGGGTTTGATTTTGTTTGTTTTTTCTTCTAAATAAACCTGCTTAGTTGGGCAGGTTGGCGGTAATGTCCCTTTCTTCAGGTCAGCAAGAAATTAATTCTGGGCAGGCAACCTGATTGATAATGGAAGGCCAGGATGACTTAAGTTTCCCAGTTCGCTCTTCTGTGTGATATTTTGCTCTTCTGGGATCATACAGCAGATATAAAGGAGAGAGCATGGACTACAGAGGTCTGCAATGCCTGATGTGAAAACACTTTGTTTAGAAATTTTACAAAGTTGTTTAAGTATATAATGATGATGTTTCTGCTGCTAGTGAGACTAGTTCATCATGGGTCCTTGAAGGACAGTGACTGTGCCATCCTGCTATTCTATCTGTATGTTATCCATGCCGATAGACTCCTCATTCCTTCATTTTGGGGTTGTGTTGGTGTATATATATATAACAGTTCTTGGTCAGTCTCAGTTTGTATTTAAGGTAGGGAAAACACAGGTGATAAAATTTTAAAAATAAAGTGTGCTTGTGGTGGAGCACCTTAGTGAAAATGTCCTATATAAATACCATTGTATACACAAGTTGCAGACATAACAGGCCAAGCCTAAAGAAAGTAATCAGAAGATGCACATGTAACTTCTGTCAGCCGTTCTGGAAGATTATAAAGATGCTATGTGCTGCTGCCAGCATCTCGGAAATGTGACTGTAAGTGCTTGACCACAGTGAACATTCAAAGAGCAATACTTTGCAAAGCAGCTGCCTGGTGTAGTTAGTAGTTATATAAAAACTTTAAATAATTTTGAAATTTTAAACATTTTTGTAGAATGTAAATTGTATAAAATCTATTACAATATATTGATTCTATGATATATGGTTGTGACTCAAGTCTTCTCATGGGCACTTAATGAAACTGGAAATACCAATTTTGAGAAAGAACATTGGTAAGGGAAGCTAGCCTTAAGCTGAAATGCATAGTTGGTCACAAGTTATGTTGATGATCTTTTTGTATTAGTTTTTTCTAATCTTAAGTGGAACGTGAGGGTAAAAGATCACAGTTGATCAAAGATGGTTTCAACTAGCAGATATCTTTGATCCAGAGGTAAGTTTGATTTATTTGTATTTATGCCATTTTGATACACATCTAAAATTGTGAAACTGCTACTTCTAGTCACTATATGGAATGGGGACCGGTTGGTGAAGATCACGTTACCAGTTTTTTGGGTTTGGGGTCATATTTTCTATTTTGTCTTATTATGGAAGAACATGAAAAATTATTTTGGAAATATTATAGGTTGCTCAAAGTATTAGGGAGTTATTTCCTGTTCTTAGAATATAGGAAGAAAAAAAAATCACTTATAAGGGATCACAGCTGTGTTCAGTAACTCTGTTACACAAATGTGTTTGTTTTGTTTAGATCAACTCTGTGGGGAAAAAAAAAAAAATTAGCAATCTTTTTGTACTACTTGCTGGACTTTGTTTCAGAGACAAGGCTGAGCTATGCTTATCTAAAACACAGACCTTAATCTTACAAAGCCTTGCCTTCCCCCCTAGCACCCCAGAACCAAACTTAACTCTGCTCTAAATCTAGTGAGCAAATACAGCAGGGACAATTCAAGAAAAGTCTTTTTATAAATTGACTCTTGACCAATAAAAGATGTCATAAGAGAAACACAACAGGAAAACTATTTCTTCTGAACACTGGTGACCAATGTCTGCAGGAGGATTAATTTATGATTTTCCATGTGAAAAGTTTGGAAAATGGTTTGTGTATAAGAATTTTCACACTGTATGTGTGACATTGGTCATTCACATGTGAAAAGAAGTCATTGAGGAAGACTTTAGTTTACCACATCAAAGAAAGCATTCTCTTCACTCAATTTAAATCTCACCAGTTAGGGGATAATTTGGGATAAATGCAAAGATTTCTGCTATTGCTGGGAGCTGTCCCCATGGACTCAAGCTATAGTGGTTCTTAGGTACCATTTTACTTGCTTCCAGAACATTAAAAACCATTGAGAAGGTAAGACAAAACACTTGAATTATGCCTCATACTTATGTTTATTAGATACAGAAGGATAAAACTCTGAACAGAAATGAATTAAAATAATTTCACTGTGAATTAAGTAGGTCCTCACATTTTCAGTTTGCAGTTCTCTAAGTACAGGTGAACTTAAAGCAATTGTAGTCTTAGAATTTAACTTTCAATTTCAAAGCTACCACAATTTCCTCAAATATAGAGGAATAATTTGAAAAACTAAAGAATCCGCTTTAACCTGTGTCCTTTGTAATCTATCTGGATTTTGAGAATTAGTCAAAAGTTCTTTATTTGGTAAAGAGACCTTATTAGCAAAGAAAATGTGTTTGAACAAATGAACTTATTGACACCAGAAAGGAATGCTCTTCAAAACACTGGGAACAGAGTGTAAGGATAAACACATTAAAAGAAACTAAATGAAGGAGTAGCTTCAGTCTTTAAATAGTCTTTAAATAAATGTGATCCACATCTTACTGTTAATCTCTAAATTGTATGCCAACATCCTCAAGCCCAAAATTTACATGTATGCTTAATGAACTCAAAACAGAAGCCACACATCATATTATATTGTTTAAGCAGCGCAAGTCTTACTAGACCACTTCTGTACTGGCATCAGAAAATCAGAGCTAGTTCCAGTGTAGAATGGGTGACTTTTCTTGTAGCATGTAATTTAGTTACCCTTTGATGCAGTAAGGATATATCCTTCTGCCTCAAGCTTAATATCAGTTTTAATGCCAGCACTAGTACTTGCTAATACCTCTTTAAATGCTGTAATATTGAGAGTACTGGGTACTCTTGCATACATTTCTCCTTCTAGCCACTTCATTCCTTTATCCACTAGAGGCTTTCTTTCTTGTTGCAGCTCTCCTGAAGAAGAAAAAGTTCAGAATGATGTATTACTATTGCTTTAAAAAATAAAATGGGATTTAAAGATTGCCTATACAACCTGTTCCATATGCAACAAGCATTTGTTATATCCAAAAGTTATCAAAGGTAATCTTTGTTCTAACTATTGGAGAAAACCATTAAAAGCTAAGTACGGGTCTATATTTTTGTTTTTTAAAGGAAGGCCAGCTTTGAAAGACAGTACTATTTAAGATGTCCAGTAGTTTCTGCAATCCAGTTAGTCAGTGATGGAATTAAATTAATTAATAAAGACAGTACACGCAGACTTAATGTTTTGGGCAAGATGATAAGTACTGACTGATTAACACTTGGTTAGTGAACTGAAAAAGCAAGATGACACAAGTGTAATAGATGGAGCAGATTTTACTGCTGGGAGGGGCAGGAATGACAACATGTACATAAATACATTTTATGTTTTCTGTTACATAAATATATTTGGTTGCAGAAATATCATAGGCTACTTGTAAAACTCCAAAAAATTCTTACCCATGTTTTCCTCCAGCTTTGCATCATCTCGTCATGTTTGCTGATGGCCCTTCTCCAGGTATGAAATTCTTTGGTCCATACATCCTGACCAGCACTGTCTGAGAATTGTAGATGGGGATGATTACATAACTGCATAATGATGAAGTGAGTTGATACCTGTTCAGTTGCCATACTTCCCCTGGAGAACTGAGCTAGAAGGAACAAAAGCCACCATCTTGTGCTTCATTTTGCTCTACATCCTCTTATGTTATTTTGGTAGTAAGTTCTATTCAAGTGGTTGTGTCTCTTCCCCTGTGCAGCAAACTTTATAGTCTCCAGAGTAAAACAGATTTAGTGGCTTTATCTGTGATTCAGGGTCTAGAAAATATAACCTACATGTTAAAGTTAAGGCCATCTAAGAAGCAAAGGAAAGCTCAGTTAGATCACACCAAGCTTGGAGAGAAGAATGATATAGTGGAGCTGACAATGTCCAGCTGTAATTTCTGTATTTTTCAGTAATGCAGTTAATTCTCAGTGGAAAGAAGAATAACTAAAAGGGGATTATTTTACTGCATCTTGCTAAAATCCCAGTTCTAATTCTGTAAGCCAGTTTTTCTGGCAGAATGTAACACTGGTGGTGATGTACACAGATGTAACATTTTGTTATCCTTCAGGACATTGGCAAGAGTCTATGATGCTTTTTGGAGCACAGTGAAGGCTGCCCTTTGGTTTAAATTTACTATAATTTCTTTGAGATGTTCCTCATTCTGCTTCTGAAGCAGATTTTTCAAGTAAGCGGAGCAATGGTGAAGCAACTTGTGTAACTCCTACAGCTTTTCTCTGTCACTGAAAAAAAGGGTTGAGCTGTTTTTGACAAATTCATGTTTGCTATTTACCAGCTAATTAATTTTTTTCTTCATAGTATGGATTTTCTTGGCAGAATATCATTTTCATTGCTCTTGCTGTTTCTCGGAAGAATATTTAGACCTTCTCCAGGCCCGGATAAATTCTCAATTCTAGTTGCAAATCATTCTCAAGTTGCATTAGTCATTTCTGGATACCCAAAGATCTTGCACAGCTGCTGAAGTTAGCTAACTGACCTGCCCAGTTAAGCGTCCAAGTGAAGAGACAGTAACTGACCTGACCCAACTACACGTGGTTTATAAATCATCTGTTTTATTTTTAGAATTTGGCATGTTGGGGTTTTCACGTTACCATCTGAGTTCCTTGGCATTAATGCACTTTTCAGGGTAATATAGAAGTGTTCTAGCTGAGTAACCTGTTTTCAACTCTAGTACACATCTGACTTTCAGTTTATGTCTATGAGTTGAAGAGTTTGTGTTTCATTTCTAGATCATAACTGCTAATTTGCAAGTTAACCCTTTGTGGGATGGTGTGGAAGAAGGAATTTTTGTGGCTCTAAAACCTTTTCATAAACAACTGAAGTGGATACTAATAAAGTAAGCAAGAGTTACCAGCTTCATAGACACACATGTTTTATGGGTGAAAATTACAGACATTTGCATATCAGGGTCAGGCCAAACAAAGCATACATTCAAAACCAGCCTACCTTTATCTTCCACTGTGATGTGCACTTCTGATGTTGTGTTCCCAACTTTTGAGATGAACGTACATTCATACTCTGTATTTTCTGATACCGAGTCTTTCAGCCAACTCAGAATATGCACTCTGCCATCAAACAGCATATGAGATTGTTCAGTGATACATGCCTTCATTTTCTGTCCATTCTTCTTCCAGACAAAATAGGAGTCATACGGACCTGTAAAAACGCCAGTCAGCTTATTTTGTAAGAAAATACAAAATGAGTCTTTGAAAACAAAAGCATAAGGACCTCAAGAATAGGCTCAGAAGCATCTGGTAATTAAGGTTCAAGCCAAAGCTGTAAATCAGTTCATATGTATCAAGGAATTTTGTCTGGATTCTCACAAGGGAGAACTTCCCCCACAAACACGATAGAGCAGATGCACATCGGCACTCTCAGCCTATGTGATTTTCTGTAGAACTAGATCATGATACCTACTGCTGATCAGTATCTTGTGCTACAAAGCTGAAACCATCAGAGATGTGCCTTGCAAAATCTAAAATAAAAGCCAGGAGGGGAAAAAGTTAAAGATCTCAGTGTGTCAAAAGATGCTGGAACTAATAAAGAAACAGATTTAGAAAAAGCACAGAACCATTAAAAGAAACGAATTTAGAAAAAGTACATCCATTAATCACAGCAGGCAATTAGACAAGATAGAACTTGGAAGAAGGTTGGATCAACAACAAAGAGCAATCTGATCTTTTAGCCTTGTTGCTTTTATTTGTCTTAACCTGCAAAGACAGAACTTGAATAAATCAGAGATTGACAGTAGCCCAGAGGACAGAACATCTGTTCCCAGAAAATTAGCAAGTTTAGCTGAAGTGCACTTGGCACTATCAGGGTTTTTTCATTTAAAAGAAAGACATATGGGCCAAGTTAAGAACTTTGCAGTAATTCTGATGTTTAAAACATACCTATTTTTCCCTCAGGGCCTATAATGCAGACTAGCTTTAGCAAGAGACAACATAAAGAGAAATCTGCGGTAAAAAATAGATGAAGTTTTTGCAAGTATCACTTGAGAGAACAGGTAACCTACTCCAGAGGTAGGCTTTTACTATAAGCATTTCAGATTGGAAGACAATGTAGCATTTTTCTCTAGAAAAAAGATTTGATTCTCGGTCAGTGTCTGAAAACAAATTTTAGGTAATTATGTAGGCAGACAAAGAAAAAAAAGGTAGTCTTTACACCTGTGCCCTTCCTCAGCATATCATATTAAATTTCATATTAAATTTTTTAATCATTTGAAAACATGCTACATATAATACACTGCAACTATGGAGACATAAAGGGAGAGAATGGGTGAATGGTAGAGAACATTATCTAGTCAAAGCCTGGTAAGGTTTATCTCGGAGACAGGGGGGGAGGGAAGTGACAATTTCTTATGAAGGACTGAAAAAAAAAAAAAAAAGAAAAAAAAAAAAGTGTTTCATGGGTTATTGTACCCATTCGGTAATTAACAGTACATAGGTTGCATGTTGCTAAAATCATGGAAACTCTGGAACCAAGGACACATTATTTCAGGAAACTAATGCTAAAATTAGAATTTGGCCAAGTAGGAGAAAGTACAAGCACAGCATAAAACCCAAAAACCTTTAAGGAAAAAAATCAGCTTTGAAGAGAGGAAACCTGCCTTCAGAACCACTCTGGATTATAATTTCTAACAGATGCCACAATATACCTGACACAGCATTAATATGGAAATGAAATGAAGCAATAGTGTTCACAGAGGTCAAGCTGACTCAGAGAATTTAGGACCAACCTGACCACATTGAATATCATTAAGAAGAGGGAGCGTTGTGGCAGAAGCCTCAGGTTGAACTTCTGCAAATATCGAAGAGTTATTATTCTAGCATTGTAAAGCTAAAAGCCCAGTGCTCAATTAAAGCTACAAACTCATAAATTTTATTTGCTCTAGTTCAATCCCTAACTTGGGAATTAAGGCCATTACATAAAACCATGAGCTTGAAAAAAGGCCATTTTAGGGTCGTGCAAGGAAGTGGCACATTCAGTGCAGGACACCTTACTTCAGACATTACTGTTCACACCAGAGAACCTGCTCTACTTTCTGGTGCTAGAGATCGCTATTGTTCCAGAAATCTGCTAAAAGCTCAGTTTAGATACACGTTTCACCAAAAGACTAAAATCCAGCAACTTCCCTACATGGCAGTTCTTTTCCTTACACGTCAGGTTTTGCACACTGTGTTGTTTCAGGGCAGCCCTTAACAAGTTGCAGCTGGGCAGTTTTACCCGCTATTTTCTGTACAGTCAGAAGCACTGGAGATCCTACAGAGCAACACTCATATGAATTGGTCAACAACAAAAATCTAAGTTCAAGCACTAGTCAGGTTTTTTTTTTTACTGGTCTTCGTGTTTCATTGCAGTTTATTGCTGAGTTTCAGGCACTATGCTATTATTTTTTCTCTACTTTTATTTCCTTTTCAGGGTTGAACAATATAAAAGCTACACTGTAAAAGTTTCATCTGCAAAAATGTTGACTTCCATTTGTTAGATTTTCTACTGCTCTAAGAGGGAGATAAATTCAGACTCAGATGTAACAGAAGTATTTTTCAAGACAGAGGAAATTGCTTTGAACATACACTCTGCATTTGCTACCATTCCTATAATACGAGTTGAGTACATCTAATGCAAACTTTAAAACGTGAATTTCTAACACAACTGATCTGCTTACTTTGACATCCATTTTAAGACTGCTTGAAAGATTTAAGAGTCATCTTAATAAAATGACATCCCAGCAGCAAACTGAACAGCAAGTCAGTCTAGATATGTCAGTAGCTATGTTTAAGCAACAACTAAAGATGTTTCAGTTAACCTTGAAAGCATTCCTTCAGTCTTAGTAGATATATATTTTATCAACTTCACCACCTTAACAATTTTAGAAGGGGAAAGGTTAACAGTTCTCAAAATAAGGAAACCTTGGTGCACTGTCTGAACTACCCCTTTGCTGTGTGTGAACCATTCACAATTACCAGTGTCAGGGTTTGCTACTTTTCCATATGTATTTTATTTTCTGCACCTCTGCTTTCAGCACTTGAGTGAAATGGAACTGCCCAGGTAGCAACTGTCCAGGTAGTTTCTGCTGGTAAAATTGGTTCTCTGACCTAGTCCCATCAGCACGTTTGCACAAACCATGTATTTCATGGCCTAGGATTTTGCCTCAAGATTTTCAACAAGTTTCAGCAGCTGTAGATAGCCTAATAAAACTTAAAACTGTACAGCTGCTTCTAAAATTCTACCCATGGTCTAACTGTATTCACTGAATTACTGATGTAAATATGATTTTAGGTTAAAACAAATCGATAAATCCAGATGTAAAGAACTGAAGTATATAGCTACGGATTGAGCACAGCGTGCTGATATGCCCTGCTGAACTGTACCAAATTCAGTATTTGCCATATACACATCAAATCCTAGTTACATTTGGATTTCAAGAAATGGAGATACTAATTTAAAAGCAGGAGATTGTGGATTGGGGAGAGCTTGCTGACGTAAGGCTGAGGTGGGAGAGCAAGAAGGAGCACTGGGCAAGCTGGCTCCTTCTGCCAAATGCTGCAGTTTGCAGAGCTGCACAGACATTTCAGAAGCAACCCAATGAAGTTGTACAGTGAAACACTCAGAATTATGCCATTGGATTAGCACACCGTTTTTCCTCATTTTTAACATGGTTCTTGAAGGGTAACGTTAAAGCAATGCTTCCCTATACATTATTCAGAGAAACACTTCCAAGCTAGAGAGAGGCGAGTTGGGTGAAACAAAGCACGAGACATCAGCAAGCCTAAATCTCTTAAAGGTTTCCTCAGTGAAACTAACCTCTGAGACTTGACAGCAAATTGAAATCCAGTGAAGATGACTTACGGGTATCCCACAGAGACATTCCTGTAGAGTGACAAGGGTTTTTTTTCACAAATTCCTATAATCGGGACAGAACTGCTACCAGAGGCTGTCCTTGGAAATACAAGGTTTAGGTTTTGGAAAACACTCCCCTGTCCTTCCCAATACACATGAAAACCCCTTTGAAAGCTTACGACATGCAGCAAATTTATTTAAAAAACTAAAAAAAAAAAAAAAAAAAAAAAA